>LPNX010182943.1:686696-784370 GCA_001517045.1 Pseudotsuga menziesii
CTCACACACAGTTATACCAAAATCTTGTCACCATCATGTGATAAGACCTTTGACATACCTACTTGCCCTTAATCCCAACACTTGGAGTGGAAAATCATACCATTTGTTTATCTTTCACAAAAATGCTCAGCACTGCGCTTTACCCTTTATCCATGAGCGGTACCATGCTCACACCGCCTATCCCTTGTTAGCCATAAGTAGTTCCACCGCTTATGGCCCTTAGTCCATAAGCGTTTCTTACCTGAACCACTCTGTCATTAAAGGAGAAAAGCGGTACCTTGGGTAAAATGGGAAAAAAATAATATTCTCGAGGCTTCTAGATCTTGAGCCTCATGTCCTCCCTTATCCCTATCATTGTGGGTTAGTTGAGCTCGAGATCCCTCATCCTAGGATCTTAGAGGCCACCTCATCCACAAATCTCTCAACCATCCCTATCCATTGAGCCTTATAAATACAAAGTCATGTCCATGGTTGAGGAGGAGAACTCTTAAGGTATTGTTATGTTGTTGGATTGATTACTTGGCCTAAGCCATTAGAGAGCATAGAGAGAAAAAGTTGGAGCTTATGGGGATGAGAGTGTTCGGTTTCATGGAGATGCATGTCAACACTAAGGCTTTACTAGTTGTAAACTTCTCCATTTCATCTTAATGCAAAGCTGATTTTCATCCCACATTACTGTTGTTGTTTGATTTCACATGTATGTTGTTAGATTCCTTAGTCACTAACATGGATCAGTAGATTATATTCTGGCATCTTTGATGTGTTTGCGTGTTTGATCTGATTGCAGGTACATAGGGTTACTATCGAAGCATCACATTCCAGGTATCTATGGCGTCTAGGGAGGGTCTTCAACCTTTGTCGTTCATTTGTTCTAGATCTGAACCATTCAGACCAGTGGAACACCTTACCGTTCGCAGAAGGTGAAATATTCCTGCTAACAAATCTGGCGACTCTGCTGGGGAATAGATATATGTATCTGTTATTCTGATCTTTCTTAGTTCTTCAACTCTTGTTAGAATCCAGGCTCCTTCTCCAACTCTCTTCAGTCATATCTACTATCCGACTCAACGAATTTGGGTTTGAAACTTCCAGATTTGTTCATATCTAAATCATTTCGACCTTTTATGCTATGTTTTTTACTCAATCTATCAACCTTTACCCTGATCTCGTCTTTTTCTGACTTGATCTTTCATTCTCCTTGTGTTTTGGATATATTCAGGGAACCACACATGTTATGTTGGCAAGAAGCAGTGCCACCGCTTGAGTCTAGTTAGCCAGAAGCGGTGCCACAACCTGAATCCAGTGAGCAAGGAGTGGTTCTGCCTCAAAACCACCTGTCAGCAGCTTCATCTGCACGGTGCTAGGTAGGCCTTGTTCCAGACTTTGTATTTTGATTTTTGTGTGTTTTTTGGCTTTCTTTTTGATGAAAATGAAGTGTATTTTTGAAAAAATAATCTCCCTCATGGCCAAGAGGGGCCATGAATTGTACATTCTGCAGTCGCTTTGATTGTTGTGTTCTTTTTGCATTCAAAGAGAGTTTATGTTTCTTGCATTGGATTTTGTGGTATTTTCTTTGCTTGAAACCTTTTTCTCTTTTCTATAGATATTATTCATTGGAATTGGAAATATACATTTCATTTTCATGTGTAGGCTTTGGTTTGTTTTGGACTTGAAATGCATGAGTGATCCATGTTGTTTTGAGTCTTTCTTTGCTTGGGGTGATTCTTGTTTCCTTTCGCATGCTGATTTTTTCAGTGCTTGGTAGGAAAGATTGGTTCTTTGTTTCCTTGTATGTTTCAAAGAGAAGTTTTAGTCTTCTCTCTCTTTTTCTTTATTCACAAGTTTGTCGAACGATTTTATTCTTGTTTTGTGCATGATTTTTTGAAATTCTAGATCTCACTTTCATTAAAAAGAAATATCTGTTTTCAACTTTGCGTGCATTAGAGTTAGTTGTGTTTGAAAACGTTAGTGAAATCATCTTTCCATTAAGTTTTTATGCATCTTTTTCAAGCATGAAAAGATAGGAAACATCTTTGGTTTATTTATGTTCGATGTTCTCTAGATATCTTTTTTATTTGCTTTGAAGATTGTTTGGGGTGCATTTATATTTCACTTTTCGTTTGAAAAGAGAGAATCGCATTTGCATTTGGGTGTGCATTTTTGGAAGAAAAGTAAATCTCTCTCTCTCTCTCTCTCTTAGGTAGAATTTTATTGAAGAGGAAAAATTGCATTATCATATAGATTAGTGTGCATCTTCTTTAATTTCAAGTTTTCACTCCATGGTTCCACCTAAACGCATAAGATAAAATTAACGGTAGTTATAGGTTAAAATTTACGTAGCAATTGGAGTGATAGGTTAGAGACGTGTTCGGAATTCGTTAAGCGTAAGAGTTGTTGTTATTTGTCCACATTACATTCCAGGACTCATGCGGTTCTTCCACGTACCGTCGGTATATTGAACGACCTTTCACGTACCCTTGAGGTATATAGAAAGGTACTTCACGTACTCGATTGTATATCGGAAGGCCCCTTGTGTACGGTTATGCATTAGACAACACTACTACCGATTCAATCTCCCACGTACCTTGAGTATATCGGGAGACCCTTTTTATGAATCTTCAAACCATCTGAGTTATCCTTTTGGCCTGTCCTGTGAGGTTCCTGACTCTTATCCACTCATTTCATATGTTTTCTTGTTGATTTTAGTTTGAGTAGTACTTGCTTGTGCGTGGTAGTTAGGAGGTTTTTAGAGAGTTTAGAGATGGCATCCCAATCTGGGACTACCACTCAAGAGGTCCCCTTCCAAGGTGTACCTTTTGTATTCCCTCTAAGTGAAGGTATTGGTCCACCCTTTATTGCCACTTTAAATCTTCCTGGATTAACTATAGGATTACCGGTCTGGCTGTTTAATTCGTTAATTTCTATTACACCAAATGTCTTAAATGTCACCTCTCCTTTGGGAGAGGATCAACCTCAACCTCATCCCTCTCTTTCTTTGTCAGTTGCTGCTTCATCCCTTCCTTCTTCTTCGCTTGACCAAAGATCTATGGTTAGTAGTCACGTGGATAAGAAGAAGAAGAAATGGAAGGCTAAAAAGAAGAAGGATAAGAAAGAGAAAAAGCAGCAACCATCTACTCTTGATGGTGCTCATTCTAAGAGAACACTTGGAAAACCCAAGTTCCCTTGTAAGCTTTGCAAGGGGGACCACCTTCTCAAGGAGTGTCTCGGTCTCTCTCGTGTACAAGAAGAGTGGTTTAAAAGGTCCAAACCATCCATGTCATCAACCTCTGATCATCATGTTGACAATAATCCCTCAACCAGTGACCCATTGGTAAAAGGTTGTAAGGGTAAAGTCTTGTATCCTTTTTTGATATGCAAGGCTATGCATCGTACTTTCCTTTGTCCAAGCATGGATGAAGCTTCACGTTGGTTGAAAAATATTATTGATCATCAATAGGTGATTCCAATAAGTGATAGTAAGTTATCCCTCGATCCCCCACTGGTTTACCAAGTGGTCAATTCAGATTTATCTGTGGTTGATCCCACTCTTCCTTTGGAGAGTGAAGTTAAAGTGGTTGAGTCGGTGCCATTTCCACCTGATCCCACTCTTTGATTAGAGAGTGTTAAGACTGAAGTAGTCTCTCTGACCAAATCTTTGTCTTGTTCTTCTCTTCCAGTAGAGAATGAACTAAAACCTGCTGAAGTTTTTGTGCTTCGTTCTGATTGTTCTCGACAAGAGGAAATTTTGTCTATTTCAACAAAACACTCTCCAATTAATGAGGTTATTTCCTTTGAATTGAGTATCCTAACAAATTCTCATCTTCACTCTAGTGTTCCTTTCCAGATAGTTGTGAATGTTACTGCTAGGAGGATACTTCGCACTATTGTTGATGAAGGGGCTTCTGTTAGTATTCTATCCTCAACTGCTTGGCAAGCTTTAGGTTCTCCTCAACTTGTGTCAGCCACCGATCAGATATTGGCTTTTAATCGTAGACCTACTGCACCTTTAGGGACCCTTCCTTATTTGCCTATTACATTAGGAGGGAAAACTGTCTGTATTGATGTTATGGTAGTCCAAGGTCCTTTGGATTTCAATCTGCTCCTTGGACATGATTATGTCTATGCCATGAAGGCTGTTGTGTCCACACTCTTTAGAGTTATGCATTTTCCCCATGATGGGAAGATTGTGACCATTGATCAGATTTTTTTTGTTACAACTGACCATCGCATCACTCCTAGTAATCATACTTCCCTAAATGTGCCGCATGTTCTTGTGGATCTCTCCCCCTTCTAGTTAGCTTCTTCCCATCATAAGTAAAATGGGGTGCATGGCTCTAGTCTGTGGACATCATAATGGATCTAAGCCGCTAGCTTTTATGTAATGGGGGCTAACTACCAACCTTTGGATATCATGTTGGATAGGAGCAGGTTAGAGAGCATAGTTTACTTTTGGTTTCGAGCTCGTTAAAAAATAAAACCACTCCCTAAGCATAGTTTACCTTTTGGTTTCAAGCTTGCATACAAATGAAACCATGTGGCAAGCATAGTTTCCATTTTGTGTCAAGCTCATTAAAAAATGAAACAGATGCCTTTGAGCAAAGTTCTCATTCTATGTCAAGCTTGTTAAAAAATGAAATGGATCCCCTCAAGCATAGTTTACCTTTTGGTTTCAAGCTTGCATGAAAATGAAATCATTCTTGAGCATAGTTCATTTTCTATTTCAAGCTCGTTAAAAAATGAAGTAGGTTTCCTTAAGCATAGTTTACCTTTTGGTTTCAAGCTTGCATAAAATTGAAACCATGTTCCAAGCATAGTTACCTTCTGTTTCAAGCTTGTGTAAAAATGAAACATATCCCCTTCCCTTGAGTCAAGCCTTCCCTTTAGTGTTAGAACTTGAACCTTATTTTCACCTGCCTGATTCTCATTCTTCCTACCCACCTGGTGAACATTTTCACATTAGTAACCAGGTTTTTTAGGTTGGGTATGGAAGAAGAATCGTTAGACGAAATGGATTTTGGGGCATGTCGAGCCACTAGCAACCATGCTAGGGGTAAGCTTTGCTAGAAATCATGCTGGGGGAAAGATTCCAACCTCTGTATATCATGTTAATGGGATTTTTCAAGCATAGTTTACCCATTGGTTTCAAGCTTGCATAAAAAAGAAACCAATCTTTGAGCATTCTTTCAACTGATCTTCGAGCTCGTTAAAAACAGTAAGATGGGTTGAGCTTACTTTTCATTTTTTGTGCTCTGGTTAAAACATGAAAAGTGGTTTGAGCTTAGTTGATTACTTTTTTGTGCTCTGGATTCAAACATGAAAAATTCTAATGGAGTCCTCTTTAAACTCTTTTTAGGCTCCCTAAATACGAAAATATTGTCGAGTGATATTGTCTTCTTCATGCTCATTAAAGTATTTGAAGAGTCGTCTCTCCGATGGTAGGTTATCTCTTTTTCAGTTCGGACAGACTATTTATGAAAAAGGAACACTCCATCCAATCATGACTGGAAGAGTTCTCTAAGGTATAATTTTACACTTTTTCGGGCCTTAGAGACTAAATCATACGAAAAAGGACCCCTTTGGAGTCTTCTTCCATAATCGTTCAGACTCTCTAAACATGAACGATACTGAGTTTTCTTTCAGTGGGCTCATTAAATTAAACATTGAGAGGCCTGTTTTGGGAACGGACCCCTCCTCTCTTAGGTTTGTAAAACATATGAGTCTGGACTTGTATTTCAACAAGCTATATCGAGTGTTTGTTACCTTCTTTGAACTTGTAAAACTAAAAAGAGGCACTCATTGACCATGATGGGGGAAATGGGAAGGGAATCATTTTGCAAATAATGGCAGTTGTTTGTCGTTACCTTTGAACACGACACTTGTCTCCACATCATGTCAGTCAATTGGGTATTCAGCTGATCTCCGCGATGATCCACTTTCATGAGTCATGTCACTCCTTTGAGTCTTTCAAAATAATGCATTGTCCACTGTTGCACTGTGTGTTTGTCCTGTTCAGTCATGCTGCCAAGTCTTTTTATCGTGCCACCCAATTTTCAAAGGGGATTTGAAGAAGTTTTAGCTCTGCAGTCTACACAGTCTTTTGTGTCAGTATTTTTGAGTCAGTCTTATGGTTACTACATTCACATCATTCCAGAACTATGTTTCAAGTTTCATGTCGTCGATGTGGGACTCATCATGGCCCTCCTTCGATGAGACTTTTCCTGTCGACATCAGCTCATTATCTGGGAAATAGTCTTGGAAATAATATTTGGTACCTTGACATCTGTATGCCTTAACGACAGATTCTCTCGCTCTCGAAATAGGTTCACATCATTGACCTTTGATCGATAGAATTGACTAGGTTTTCAACATCAAGACATCTATTCACACTCAGTAGATTGTACTAGTGTACCTTGGGAATCATTGACATCAATGGGGATCTCCCTTGCACTTGTTAAGTGGTTTCTACCATGTTATACTTCAGATCATTGTAATCACATGGATAGAATCCTACCTTATGGAAGACAAGACAAAGACCCTGGGTATTTGTTTAAAGTGCTCATTGCTTTTTCCCAGGTTGCGATGGAGTTTTGTATGTCTAGCATGGATCCACATTTGTTTGGTCGTGGATATGCTCAAATTTTTGTCTGTATGACATAGATCTACATTGTATATCTAGTAGCTATGTCCAAGTTTGAGTCCTCTATCACATGGATCTATGCTATATTCTAGTAGCCATACTTGTTTATTCCTCTCATGGATCTGCTTTTTATTGGTTTGTAGCCATGAGTTGGTTACTTTTATCTACGAGTCAACATACTGATGTACTATAGATGCCTACTTGACGACATGCTTCAATCAAGCCGACATTTTCACCTCATAGCGATGACTTGTTCTCTTAAATATCTCGTTTATCTTATCCCTCTAAGACTCATGCTTTGGGGGCATCCTGTTATACCAAAATCCTGTCACCATCATGTGATAAGACCTTTGACATACATACTTGCCCTTAATCCCAGCACTTGGAGTGGAAACTCATACCATTTGTCAATCTTTCACAAAAATGCCTAGCACCGCGCTTTACCCTTTATCCATGAACGGTACCTTGCTCGCACCGCCTATCCCTTGTTAGCCACAAGCGGTGCCACCACTTATGACCCTTAGTCCATAATCATTTCTTACCTGAACTGCTCTGTCATTGAAGGAGAAAAGCGGTACCCTTGGTAAAATGGGAAAAAGAGAAGATTCTTGAGGCTTCTAGATATTGAGCCTCGTGTCCTCCCTTATCCCTATCATTGTGGGTTAGTTGAGCTCGAGATCCCTCATCCTAGGATCTTAGAGGCCACCTCATCCACAAATCTCTCAACCATCCCTATCCATTGAGCCTTATAAATACAAGGTCATGTCCATGGTTGAGGGGGATAAATCTTAAGGTATTGTTATGCTGTTGGATTGATTACTTGGCCCAAGCCATTGGAGAGCATAGAGAGCAAAAGTTGGAGCTTATGGGAATGAGAGTGTTTGGTTTCATAGAGATGCATGTCAACACTAAGGCTTAACTAGTTGTAAACTTCTCCATTTTATCTTAATCAAAAGCTTATTTCCGTCCCACATTACTATTGTTGTTTGATTTCACATGTATGTTTTTAGATTGCTTCGTCACTAACATGGATCAGTAGATTATATTATGGCAGCTTTGATGTGTTTGTGTGTTTGATCTAATTTCAGGTACACATGGTTACTATCGAAGCATCACATTCCAAGTATCTACGACATTCAGGGAGGGTGTTCAACCTTTGTTGTTCATTTGTTTTGGATATGAACCATTCATACCAGTGGAACACCTTACTATCCGCAGAAGGTGAAATATTCCTGCTAACAAATCTATCTCTCTCTCTCTCTCTCTCTCTCACACACACACACACACACATAGGTCGCCCCATAGCACTGAGACCCCCCTCCACTCTATCTCTCTCTCTCTCTCTCACACACACAGGTCACCCCATACCAATGAGACCCCCCCTCCACTCTATATCTCTCTCTCACACACACACACATCCTTATGTCCCCCCACTACCACTAACACCCCCCCTTCTCTCTCCCTCTCTTCCCCCAATATTCTTCCTAACTCATACTATCTCCCCTATTACCCCCCAACTCTTACATACTCATACTAACCCCCACCCCCCTCTCTCTCTCGCCCTCCCCTGTAACTCTTACTAACCCCTTCTCCACTCGCTCTCGCTCCCTAAATCATCCAACTAAACCTAACCCCCACCCCCTATCTATTCCCCAACCCTCTCTCTCTCTCTCTCTCTCACACACACACACACACACACATCCCTTTGTTTCACCCTACCACTAACACCCCCCCTCCTCCACTCTCTTTCACTCCCCAACTAATCAAACTACACCTAAACCACACCCCCCTATCTCTCTCTCATGCACACACACACATACACACATCCCTTTGTTTCCCCTACCACTAACACCCCCCTCCTCCACACTCTCTCACTCCCCATCTCATCCAACTACACCTAACCCACACCCCCCTATCTATTACCCAACCCTCTCTCTCTCTCTCTCACACACACACATTGTTGACACAAATATGTTGAAAGGGGTTCACTCTCTATCGACGCCCTTAACTCATTGATCTCCCTGAGCATCAACCCAGACAGGTTTTACCCTGTCCAACAACATCTGTGGAGCAGATGAGGTCTCACTCGAGATGTTCAAGGGAGAAATGTCGAAACCAAGTTTCTACAGTAAGAAGGGGGGTTTGTGTGCATCTATGGTCTGTCTATCACAACATTACTTCAGAGATCCAAGTATTATTTATTTATTGTAGATCCATACCATCAATCACCATATCACATTAATATATTCATATTGCAGGAAGATAACTACTCATAAATAGATCAATTACCATAACATGATTTAAAACATAAAAACATTGCATCATTCAGAAACAATCATTGTACTGTGGTATCAATTCATTCGCGTCTCATCATAGGGAAATAAGAAAGTAGAAATACATAAAAGACATAGTGTTTCCATCAAAACTGTGTCATGTCATATTAACTTCGCATCAAAACAAGTTCTCAAAACGGACAACAATCTTCCGTAAGGCACAAATAGTATTCAATGTATGATCCCAAATACCCCATCTAAGATGATATATCTGATTCTAAAAAGTTGTCTCAACATTACAATCCTATATCTACTTATAGGCTTGCAGCTTTTACAAAATGGTCCACTTGGATCAACTTCCTAACTACTTGGACCAAAAACTACAAAATAATGACCAGTTTCTACAAAATTATGACCAATCTTCCTTGTGTGCCATATTTCACCTTACACATCATATTTTGCCTTGCACATCATCTTTGACCTTGCGCATCACCCTTGGTGATGTGCAACTTATCTTCATCAAAACCTCCTACCAACAAGCCCTCAACATAATCGTGTCGCTCGCCCTCGAGCCACGTCAACTGGAAATAGTGTAGTCATTGATATTAATATTGAATTCCCCATATTATTGGGTGAATTCTTTGACTTGCTCCTTCACCTTATCGCTTATTTCCATGCACTCTGTGACTTCTTGCTCAAGTGGATGCTCATCAATATTTGCATTCATCTCTCTTCAGTCGCCTTGAACTGCTTAAATCATAGTAACTAGTTTTAGTGAGAGTTGCATGTAGATGTCCTGAAACTCTTCAAATTGAGTCACGCGCTTCTACTAATGCTCATGCACTTCTGCTAACACTCCCATGCCTTCATAACTCATTGCTGCAACTCCTTTAGTTCCATCGCTTTTGTTATATGCACAACTGGGGGAAACATTAAATGTGATTTCCTCAGTGTAGTGAACTATGCCTCTGCTTCCCTTAACTACATGTTGAGTTGATCTAACTATTTATCCCTAACCACACTTCCCCAAAATTGTGTAGTCACATATTTGACCAGCTTAGCCTCTTTCTCTGTCTCCTCAAGCTGCGGCGTCAAGTCTTCAATGGCCTCTTGCACTCCACAACTTTCTCTGACGGTGTGCCTAGGTTCATAAGCTCATTCAATTCTTCAATGTCAAGTTTGAAGGCTATAATCACCTCCCCTATATTCTGGATTTTTGTCTCAATATCCATGTCTTCTGTGATTTTTAGAGCTTCCTGACAGGTTTTCCAACCAAACTATGTTGTCCCACAGTTGCGATTTTTTCATAGTCAACCTATCTTGCTCCTTCTTCAAATATTTGATCTCTCTCTTTGTTGTTGCTTCCCTTTCCTGCTATTTTAGAATATGATCACCAACGATCTATTCCCAGTCAACCAATTCTTGTGCAGCCAACTTTTGCAGTCGCACTAATGTGTGCGTCGATAACTCATTGACGTCCAGTGCAATGGTTTCGAACTGCTGCAAGGACACGTCAACATCCTCGCTGTGTGTTTCTACTTCCCTTGGCAGAATTAACACAATCTTGGCCCACTTCCACGTAATGATCTCAACCATCCTATGCACTAGATTTGCTTTCAAAACTTGTTCCAAAATTGCATTAATTAAAGAATTCAGTCGAGTTGTTACCTCGTTTAAGCCTTCAGTGATTTGTTGTTTCATATGCACTTCACTTGCACTTGTCATTGTTGTAATTTCTGCAAAAAAGTGGTCTACGTGTGCATCTTCCATTAGTGCTATGTCGCTGGCTTCTCCCTGCTTATGCCTTCTCTTATTTTATTCTCATCATATAGTCGTTCTGCCTCTTAATCCATAGGGGTCTGCAATGATGCTTCTTTGGAATCCCAATCACTATCATGCACCAGTGCCTGATCTAATGGTGCATCAACTAAAGAACCCTCCTTGTCGTCTGATACCTCCTCTGCACTCACCGATGCTTTCCAATCCACGGGACAATCGACCACTATTGCATCCAACTCATCACCTGTTAGATTATACTGTGTCGAGAACCATTGTCGCTATGGGTCCCATTGGCTTGCACATGTATTGCATGCGCACCAATGGTGAATCTTACGACTAGTCCGTACTTAGCTACTACTTATTCTGTGATCTGTAAAATATTCGCGGCTGCAACCTGCAATGCATCCCAATACAACCAAAATTGTACGGCGCAGTCATTCAACTTATCTTGCTCGATAAGATGCCATAGGTTTTGGTACCTTGGGCCCTTGCACACTTGGGTGACTACAACATCCATTCCTTGGTAGTCCTCTAGCTCCATCCATGTAACTAACGCGATCAATATCAACAACTAACTCTATGTGAATGACCGTTTCCCTTCTTCCATAATCATGGCATCTTCGGTCAACTGGTTCAACAAAAATATTGACCAGTTCATCTGTACGCCCATGACGCACATTTCAACACATGCAATTACTCCTGAAGTGCATTGGTTAGGTTGTTTCTTCTGCATGACTTTGCTGTCCAAAATCTTGGCTACAAACTGCACAGCCTGATCATTGATGCTATCCATGACATATGCATGCATGTTGCGATCAATTCCATACTTCTTCTTCAACTTTGCTTCCAACCTTTTGTCATTATCCTTACCGCGGAAGTACTACGATGGGTCAGGTCCCTGCATAAGCAACCCCGTGATCTGCGATATCATTTCTACAGTGACTAGCACCATTTGGTCTAGCCACAAATAACCACCATGGAGGCATTCCAACAACTAATTTACACATGAATTGGCCTTCACCCATCGACCAAAATGGGGCATATGAATGAGGCCTAGAAGCCTCGAGCGCTGCAACCTCATCGCCCACTCCTATAGAGTGCACATTGTCAGATCTCCTTCTTGTCCCATGCTCTTTTCAAAAGGATCTGCGGTACACTTAGTGAATGCCAATAGATTGTGGTCCTCATACTTCATTTTCACTTAGTAGGGTGCAATGTCAAATGTGCATTTCATCCCCTTCGATGTCCTTAGCATCTCGATGGGGCATCGTTGATTCTTTGTGGGATTCTGCTACTTTGCACCAGGTCTGCATGGTGAAACAAATACAGGGATGTATGCCGCGATCACCCATTCCTTCATCGTGGAGGTGTCAACAGCTTCTGCGTCGGCTCTAGTCAAACTCCTCGTACTTCTATTCCTCTGTGTCGGTGACTTGGGATGGATGCCCCCCCTCTTCTTCCACGTGATGGGTGACGATCCCACTGGCATACTGGCTACCTCTTCCTCAATTGGGACACCGATGACTAGTGACCCTTGGACACTCCCCCTCGAAATCTCTTATGGTGTTTCCCGCTACATTTCTCACAAATTATTAGTAAACTTTGCGACGATACTCTTCACTCTTATCGAGCTCTGCAACTCAAACTAACTCAAGTATGCAACTGAAAATGAGCTCTACAATTCAATATATGCAACTCAATCTTCACAATTATGAATTCAAACCATGACCTGCCAACTCTTATAGCATAGGATCAACCATGTGAAATATTTTCCAATCATTTCAACCAAATCCACCATTCATCACCCAAATCTATCGCAGATCCTCCCAATCTAACGATTGGATCCTCCATTGATGCGCGTCTCATCCAACATCGCCTCCAAATAACTAGTTTAACTACTGCATTTAATGCCAATTTGACTCTTTTGTGTCCCTGCAGACGTCACAACATTGCTCCCTAATGGCGACCTCGACACATCTGCTTGCACAGCCAGTTGCTCCTAGTGCGCCAACCTCTTCCTTACCACCTCATGCAAAACAATTTTTTTTTTCACTGCGCAATGCTTTAAACATCGCATAGCATCCAGCTCACTCTGTAGGGATTGATACGGCTTCCATTCACCAACTTAGGCAACATCGCACCATCCAACTGTTGCAACTGTAGTGCACCTCCCTCGGTGATGAAATTGATAACATAAGGACCCAACCAATGCATTTGCAACTTACCTGGATGTTTTGTAAACTTGCTGTCATATAACAGCACCAGGTCTCCTTGTTGAAAGTTCTTGTTTTTGATGTGTCGATCGTGCCAAGCTCTATGTCGATCCTTCTCAACATGCTGATGAAATCCTGTGACAAAGCGATCTTCCTCTAGCTGCACCAACTGAGCCAGGCGTTCCTCCAACGCTCCTTCGTCATCCATCCCTGTTGTTGCTCCAATGCGCAAACTTGGAACAATATACTCCATTGGCATCACTACTTCCTTCCCATACACCAACTTAAATGGTGTCTTCCCTTTCAACCTTTTGCAAGTAGTGCGATAATCCCATAAGGCTGTTGGAATATTCAAATCCCAATCACTACATTTTGCATTGCAAGCCTTTGTGAGTGCATGCTCCAATACCTTATTGAACACTTTAACTGTCCCATTAGCTTGCGGATGATAAGGGGTGCTCTTCTTGTTCTGAATCTGGAACTCCTCTGTGAGCGCATTGATGGTGCGATTAATGAAATGACTCCCATGATCGCTCATCAAGATCTTTGGACAACCAAAATGAGTGACAACATTTTCAAAAATAAATCTTGCTGCAGTGGCATCAGTGCAATCTACCACTGGTGTGGATTCTTTCCACCTTGTCAAATAATCTGTCATTGTAATGATATATTGCGAACCAGTTTTCTTCCCTAGTGAGTTGATTGGTCCCACAAAATCCATTGCCCATTTATCAAATGGTTGCAACGTTACCTGAGGTACTAATGGAATCTCATCTCTTCGTGATGGATTCCTAGTTCTTTGGTAAACATCATAAGTCCTCGCATAGTATGTCGCATCCCCATTGATATTTGGCCACCATATCCCTATGTGGAGTACCTTCCTGACAGTTACGTGACCTCTGCAGTGTCCACCTGCAACTCCCACATGTGCTTTTGACAAGACCCTTTCCTTCTTGTGCAGTAGGACACATCACTATAAAATATCAACATGTCCCATCTTATAGAGTTCTCCAGCAATCAACTTAAAATTTGTGGCTCGAATGACCAAATGTTTCTTATGATTTGTAGTGAGTCCTTCCAGTGTTGTTCATGTCACCAAAATATGAACTATTTTCTCATAGTAGTCATCAACCATTCCAACACTAAATATTTGTGCATCAGGTAACCCATCCTAGATGTTCATCGATTCTTCACCTATCTCGATTCACGACAAATGGTCAGGTCCTGCATTCAAGCGATCTAGCTTCATAATGATCTCGAAATCAAAATCTTGGAAGAGGTGTAGCCACCAACATATCTCCCCCTCGCTAATGCAAGCTTATTCACCAGGTATTTCAACCACATTTCAACGAAGAGTGATCAGTGAACATCTTAAAATGTCCTCCCAACAGATAGTGTCGAAACTTCTACAATGCGTAGACCATTTCCAACCCTTCCCTCTCAGTCATGGTATAATTCTTCTCTCCAAATGACCGCTTCTGACTGGAAAAATAAATCGAGTGATCAATATCCCCTTCTCCTGGTTGTGCTAACACTACCCCTAGTGCGATTGATGATGCATCAACATGCACTTGGAAATCCTTCATCTGATCTGGAAAAACCAATATTGGTGTTGTAGCCATCTTTGTCTTTAATGCATCAAAACTTCCCTAACACTCGTGACTCCATTCAAACTGTGCATCCTTCTTCAGCAACTTCTCCATAGGTGTTGTGATCGTGACATACCCCCTAATCAACTTGCGATAATATCCTGTATGGCCTACTGTCTCTATAAGTTTCTTCAAATTCATTGGTGGTGGAAAGTTAATAATAAGCGCAATCTTAGCTGGATTGACCAACAGTCCTTCCTTATAGACAATGTGGCCTAACAACATCCCAAATGGTGCACAAACTATGCACTTCCTTGAATCTAGTACAATTTTATGCTGTCGAAACCACTCCAACATTAGTCGCATATTTGCAATATGATCCTTTACTAACCCATATACTGTCCAATCGCCCATGTATACTGCCAAATGTTTCTGTATAAAATCCTTGAATGCAGTAACTACGATCCTGGAGAATATTGAGGTGCATTTTTTAGTCCAAATGGCATCACTGTGTACTAAAATAATCCCCATTCATTCACAAACATTGTCTTGTGCTGATCCTCTTTCGCAATCTTGATTTGATGATAACCAAAAAAACTATCCATGAATGAATAGACTTCTTGACTGCTTACTGCTTCCAGCACTCCGTCAATAAACGGCTTCGAGAACGGATCATGAAGGAATGTGTCATTCAGCTTCCTGAGATCAACACTGATCCTAACCTCACCCGTATTCTTATCTTGCACAACCATAGGACTTATCCACTTTGATTCTTCAACTGGTTCTATGATTCCTGTATCCAAAATTTGGTCGAGGTTAGCCTTTACTCTCTCCTTGTATCATGGATTCAGGTGATACATACGTTGCTTCACTGGCTTTGCCTATGGATTTAGTGGGATTTTCATTTCTCCCAAATCTCCTAATATCCCTTTCATTTCAGGAAACTTTGTCAGGAACAAGTATTGAAACTCATGCAATAGATCAGTGATCTTCGCCACCATTTCTTCAACCCAATAGTCACCAATATTTGTGAACTTTGGTTCCTCCTCTGTCCCAATGTTGACCTTCCAAATCTTCAATGGTTGGTGAATTTTGTATGTCAGCATCTCTGGTGTCGTGATATCCTGACTTCCTTTGGATTATTTAATATTGATGTTCCTTGGGTCATCTTCATCATCATGCCCTCCTATTATGTTGTAACACTCCATCATCGACTGCATCATCGGTGCTTCATGTGGGTCCACTATATATGCAAGTGGAAATACATTCAGAACAACATCACAGATATGTTGCAGTGCACTATGAATCACAGGATCAATATCTGCAAAACTAAAGGTGTGAATGAAACAGATCACCAACTCTTCCCATGTTGTAATCTCTCTGAAAATATCGGATGATACATACCACTATTGCAGCATTTCATCCAACGTGTGCATGAAAGCATGTACCCATTCATCCTTTGGTCGCAACACCCACATGGTCTTACATGCAATAAAATTATCGTTAGGATCATTATGCCCATCATACTTCTCAGCTTGGTATTGTTCTATTTCACCAAAATGAACTTCCATCAACCTATGACATAGACACCACCCATTAATCAAATTCTTATGTGTCGCCCACCACCGTACTGGAGTGACCTTCAATGCTTCATCCAACGCCAATAACCTCTATTGTTCTGACACCCTATCTTGAAAATCAACTAGAAATTTAGTTAAATCAGGAAGTCCCTCATATGTTGGTAACTCAACAATCTTTATTGCGACTCGTCATAGCGACTGAGTAATTCTGCCACACTTTCGTACTGATACCTCATGCATCTGATTCTTTCAATTCTCCAATGCATCATCAGAATCCAATGATGTAGAGCTAGAGATTTCTTTTGAAATGTTGTACACATGGTCCCATCCCCCTACAACTTTTTCCTTAATTGGTTCAACATTCCTTCTTCCTTCACTTGGATCTGTCAGGGCTATGAATCTAATATTGCGGTTCTCGAAAGTCATCACATGCTGCTTGAAATTGATCATTGCCAAGCTATCATCATCCCATCCAATCTCCAACAGTACGGGATATGATCCTCCTTCATCGAAAATCTCAATAACATCAAAATCTGCATACATCCTCATGCCTTTGACTTACAGTGCAAGACGCGGTACTCACCCAATTGGCATTACTCTGGCTTGGTTATCCAATCGCAAATGACCAGGGGACCAGACTAGTTGTGGTTTCCCCATATTTTCCCATGTCTATTTTGTCAAAGTGTTGACATCCGATCCTGAAACCAGAATAACTAAATCTACATTGTAATCCCCAGTCTAGATATTCATTCTTATTTCTTTCCCAGTTTTCTTCTTATGCAGGGAGTTCAAAGATGACTCCTTCCACCAATTCTCTAATTGATGCAACAAAAACACAATCTCAGCGAGTCCATCAAGATCTTTTCCCAATGGCAGACAAAATTCAAATAAATTATGCAAGGTACCATGTTGTCATGATGGTCCTGCTACCAAGGTTGAATAAAAAATAGGTGGCATTTCATAAACAGGTAACTTACCTGGATCTCTTCTCAAAGCATCG
Organism: Pseudotsuga menziesii; assembly: GCA_001517045.1. Classification (NCBI taxonomy): domain Eukaryota; kingdom Viridiplantae; phylum Streptophyta; class Pinopsida; order Pinales; family Pinaceae; genus Pseudotsuga; species Pseudotsuga menziesii. The sequence goes on from LPNX010182943.1 coordinate 703,768, forward strand.
CGAGCTTCAAAGAATGTGTTATCACTCAGAATGTACCTAGGTTGTAGAAGGTAGAATCCCAAGGTAACAACAAAACCACTTTAAGAAATAAAGTTGGCTTGTTTCTTCCTAGAGAGAGATCTCTCACTGTTTTGTTTTAACAAGGCCAGAGGCATAAATAAAATAAAAAGATTTAGAGTATGTTTGTGGTTGAAACAAAGAAAACATACATTGGGATATGGAGTCATAAATATTTTTTGAATCATAGAACAATTTGCATTGAAATATTCTACAAAGACAAGATAATACTTCGGTTACGGTCAAAATGTTGTTGGTCTGGTGATAAAGAATAAAGAATGACATTCCATTAACACAGAGCACCAAGAATATGAATTCTGCATTAAATTTAGTTTAAAGGATTCATGGATATATGAAACAATAGCCAGAGCATAAACATGTATGAATTCTGAAACTATTACACACTCATTCCGGATATGAAAGAACACATAATGGTAAGTTTAACAAGAAAGACATGCACATGGAAAGGGAAATAACAGACTGTAACTACGAAATACACATGAATCTTTGCAAAAAAAGGGAACGTTAGGCTCTGTAATTTTATTAAAGATAGGTCACAAAGTACATAACAAAAAATCTCTCAGGTTCCAACCCTTGTTTCGTAAAATATAGAAGTACTTATACATTGCTCCACAATCTGAAAATATAACTGACTGCTAAAAATAACTCGAACTACTTTTACATGTGTCACTCGATACTTCTTAACTAGTAACTGCTTCTAAAGACAAACTAAATAACTAATAACTGATTTTCAACTTTAAACTCTCCATGATCTTTGTACCTTCACTAGCGCAACCTGAATTTGTTTTTTCCAAAATTTTCAATGATCTTCCATTGATCAACATTTGGAAAATCTAGATTTGTCATTTCTTTCACCAACACTCTAATCTCTACATTCTTGACGTAAGAATAATCATCCAATTTATCACATGTATCTTTGAAATCAAAAAGCATCTCAAAATCCCCAGCCAATTTGTCAACTACTGTTTTTCTAGACAAAGACTGATGCATGTCATCAAACTGCCTATGATCTAGTCTGCAACTAATCAACCTATCATTATATTCCTTTTGAGACCACATTCCTCCTTTCTCTTCCTAAAAGAAAGGAAGTCCTCTTTTGAACAAGAATTCAACAGTTCAATGAGTTCCTTAATTTGGTGATTCATGATATCCATTTTAGATTGAACCGTATCCAAATGTTGATATTTTATCACCACTTTTCTTGCCCATTTAATGGTTGAGATCCTATCTAAAATGTTTTCCTTCTTTATGTCCTCTTTTGTCAAAATGTTTTGAAAACTGATTGCATTTTGAGCTGTGTCTCTGGATTTTTTATTCAAGACTTTTTTCACTACCAAGACACTTTGTTTAGCTGCTTGAGTCACAATCTCCTTGTCTAAAATGTAATCTAAATAAGGCCTGAGATTAGCTACTTCTATTATAAGTACATCCTAGATTATATGCTTAGATCCCTATAAGGTTGACTGTCTTGATTGTTTCTTTATTAATTTATAATTTTTAGTTAGTATCTCCTAACATTTGGCCTCCCATGCTTGATATTTGGCTTCCCAAGTTTTCCTCTCCTGTTCTCTCTACACTTCCAGGTTCTCCAAGTTTTTATTTTGATTCCTTAGTCTAGTTAGCTCAAAGTCTTTTATGCTTACCTATGACATGGCTTGAACTATAGACTGCTCACTGAATATAGTTGTAGTGGGAATAATCCTACTCTCAAATTATTTCTCCTTATCCTGTAATTTATTTTCCATCTCCTCAAATTTGTATTTCATATTCTTCTCACTTTCTATTACCAAGGCCATGTCTTTCTGCCACTTTTTTTCTTTGTCATCAAATTTCATTAGTTTAGCCTTGCAATCAATCATCTCATTATTCAATCTTTCTTTCTTTTCTTCTATCTCATCTAATTCAGCTCCTTGTATCAATTATGTAGCAGGTATTTTAAGCTTCTTTTTCAACAACTAGATGTCTTTTTCTTTCTCATTCATCAACTTTTGGATCCCAACTCCCTTGTCAGTTTGGCTTTCAACAGCTAGTAGATCCATTTGCAACTTTTTTATTTGTGTTTGGTGGTCTCTATTCTCCACCTTTTCTTGTCTCAAATTATTTTCAATTTTACTTTTGAGGGTATGCAACTTTGATAATTCTAGAGTGGCCTTCAATAAATCAATAAAAAAAATATCCCATGTTTGCTTGTGTAAATGGATCATGTCCGATATAGGGATATCCTCCAAGTTCATATTCATTTTTGCAACTCGGTTCTTGGTTTCCAAGGATAAGTTTAGATTCTTCTGAGCATAGTCTCTAATTGAAACTAGGGATACATCTTGATTGGAAATATTTCTCACTTCTAAATACAACTTCAAAGTTTCCTTTGAAGTTATGTCTTTGGTTCCTTTGTATCTTTCCAACAATTCTATTCTGCTTTTGGGCTAGGAAGTAGAGTCAGCTGGTGTATCCACAAATGCATACTCCTTTACCTCAAAAATAGGGACTATTACTTCCATCTTCTTTTTTCCTTTGTATTCATTTGTAAAATGGACAAGTTGTCCTTCTGCTTCAGTCTTCTGCTTTTAGGAGTTCTAGCTGGGTGTCTTCTTCTTCAATGTCCATTACATCCAAAAAATATCGCTTGTTAGGTCTTTCTGAATGACTGGCCAATGGTGTAGACTTATTAGCTGCTGAAATCAATTTGGAGATATTAGGTAACAATGAAACAACCTCTCTTATAGGAGAATTTGAATCCTCCTACATATTCACATCTTTTGGGGCTTCTTTTGGATAGTCATACCAATTGGCAGCATCTGCCAATCCAACAATATCTTCATGCTTAAAATGCTTTCTTTTCACAGCTATTCTTCTGTTTGATATAACATGATGAGGGTCATAGTTAACTGGAGGATCTGTTGGAAATGCCATCTCTCTAAATAAGCTCTCAATCATTGGTAAAACAACTTTATTCTTGATTTTAAATGGCCCCACATACCATGGATACTTGATTTCAGTATAGTTCTTGAAGTTTAAAAAATGTTATGTCTCTACTATTAACTTATGTCTGATGAATTCCATGGAGAACACTCTCGTAGTTAGGAAATATGGAAAAATATAAGGTGAATACACAAAAACATATAATCCGATCACTGTTCCATTCTAAAAAGAAACAATTGCATATCCTCTTCTCTGTAGAAAGTTGCAAAATAGTTCTCATCTCTTGCAACACACTGGGCTTCCTCTTTGAAAAAATAGTAGTATAAACCTCTGACTTGAGGAAGTTCATAAATTTGGTATAACATCTATTCATTTATTCAGTCAACGCCATTTCTAATAGTTTCAAATTATACTCATTGAAATAAAGAAACATCTTCAACAGATAAGATTGAAATATGAATTTTTTGGTTTTGTGGAAGTTCACTAACTGAGAATGAATATTCTCATCTAAGAACTCATCAAACTTAAGGCATAAAACTTGCACTGACTGACTTGACTCATCTGATATTATTGGACAAGTACTCAAGACAAATAGTAAACTCATGAGGGGCTCAATAATGTTCTTATCTATGTTTAGACCTAAATACTAACATAACAGGGTTACCACGCACTGGGTTTCTTCAGTGAAAAGGGCAGAAACAACTAGAAATGGTTGGTTTAATGACTCAACATCTATCTTGAAACACTTCTTGAAACATTCTTGTTTCTTCTCTATTTTGGACTCTCTAAAGCATTTTACTATAGATTCTTCATTGTAATTCTTGTCTTTCAGGTTAAATTCATCAGGGACTAACATGTTTTTCCTAACGACCAAGGAATTAAGAGGACATAAGATTATGGAACTTGTAATGTCCATTATCACCCTCTTCGAAAGAGAATAATTATCAACACACCACTCAATGAAATATGGAAAGTTAAGGGTTTGGTCAGTAGTAAAAAACTGAAATTAGGACTTGTAAATATTATGAGTGTCATTTCCTTCATCTTTAAGCAGTTTCAATTTCTGCTTAACAACATCAATGGGTCCATTTAACCGAATAGTATCCAAAACATCAGCGTCTCTATATTCAAACAATTCTTCTACCCTATGATATTCTAGGCTCTGAGCTTGTACACTTTCCACTTGGGCCATTTTATATAATTTTAGAACGAATAGAGCCCTACTTGATGTACTTCCAAGTGGACCAAGGATGGTGTATAATTTGGATACTTTTGCACTGTTGTCACCTTCGTTTTTCGATGCAAAAGAATAAAATAATGCTCAAAATTCACGTGCACAATATTTTATAACTTTTTGTACTCTTATCCATCTCGCACCTTTTGAACTTGAAACAATCCTCAACCTTATATCCTCCTGATCAATCCTGCGTCATAGATCCTTTTTCCAACTTAATTTGAAGCTTCCCTTTAATGTGGCATTACTTCCCTTATTCTTCATGCACCTAACCATTTAAAATCAAACTGTTACCATGGATCTGACTACGTCCTTCTCTAAGCTGTTGATATTCTTTTATTTTAACCAATTTTGTAACTTTATCTTTAAACTCAGAGTGAGCAATATTCTGTGCAAAATGATTCTAAACCTTAGATCTTCCTCGGATTAAATCTACACCATTAACTCTATCCACCCTTTATCTCCATTTCACGGCCATCGTATTTTATTTATCCTCACATCTTCAGACTATGAAATAATCCTTAGTCATAGATCTTGATCTACAATAAATATCAATAGTCCCATGATGTGTCCCCTACCCGATTTGGTAGTCCTTCATCCCACTAATCTTCATGCATGTTCCCATTGTGAAATCAACGTGGACCATAGATCAACTCTTTGCCAGATCTCTGCCATTCAAAGGTGTGGGGTCTACAAGGTTTCGCAACCTTGAAATATTTTATCCTCCGTCTTGGGCTGAAAAATCCATCTCCACCATAGATATCTTCTCCCCAAAATCTAAACCGTCAAAATGTGCAGGTCCTACAAAATTTCGTAGCCTCGACACATTTTATCCTCTGTGCATGTTGCCGGTGTGAAATCCATTTCATCCATAGATATTCATCATTCCTATATCTCAACCATTTAAAGAAGCATCTTATACTAGATTTTACAAAGGCAGACCTTCAACATGCATGTGTATATTGGGATTGTAGAATATTCCTCCTCCGTTGATATGCACTACCTGTTCATCTTACGGTTGAACCTGTATGCCATTTAACCCTGTTTCACCAATGTTAAGCTTCTTTTAAACCATGCATCTTTTATTGGAAAAATATTTTTCAACTGTTGATTTCCTCTATTATGCATCTATGCCATTCATTCTTACCACTGCATAACCTAGAGAAAATTTTCTCATTTATACACATTTGCAAGGTTGGAACTAGAAAATTTTCAATTATTTTACATTTCCCACTTAAATTTCCCTTCAAACAACTGCAAGATATTATTTACATTCTTCAAGGTCTTATGATATGAAAATTGATAGACCTTATGTTCTCCTTTCACTGGTCTAATACCCTGTCAACCACTTAGCCCAAAAATAGCGCTAACAAATGGATACACTAGGGATTATATTCTCCCTACGAGGTAGCAAAGAACCTCGTAGACTAGGTGCCAAATCCATTGGGTTATTTCCAACCCTTTCACATTTTTTTTAAATAAAAATGAACAATTAGAAGAAACATGGTTACCCCTCCAGATATTAGGTCCTTCTCTATGGGATTTAAATCCTCTGGCTTGTGGAAATTGAACCTAGGTGTTAGAACAATTACACTCACAAAAATTGCCAATTACACATGCAAATTACACACAAAGGAGACTGAATATGGAGAATAACACTAATCTGTATTGAATAAGTGTACAATAGCCAACCTTGTGAAGTCATAGGCTGCCACAATAAATAATTACATGATAGATTCGAATGCATTGGGATTCCATTCGAATTAGTCAAAAGAAGGCTTACTAAAACTAAGCAAATCCCCCATAGGTGCATAAAGCAGCTTCCAAATCTGTCTAGGAGCTCACGAATTGGAAAAATCAATTAGGGAGGATAATAGGTGATGGAAGGAAAAAATCATACATGATTTTATTAGGAGAAAAGAGTGGAGGATTATGGGGACAAAAAACAAGTTAACTTCACCTAGTCAAACTTTCCCAATTGCCTTAAAACTCAATAAAAGCAGCAATAAAGCAGAAAAAGAAGATATGTGCTAGGAAGGCTAGGAATAAAGCAGGAATGATTCCAAGAGGTTTCCCAAGCACTCCATGACTCATTTTTAGCAAGTTTGACCATCTAGGACATATGGAGGACAACTTGCATAGAGTGGAATATGGAAACTAGGAAAATAAGACAAAAATGGAGATAATTAATGTGTAAGGTAGCTAACTATGGGTTGATTATTCTAACACCCCCCCTTAAGCCTGACTTATGAGTAAAATATAAAAAAATAATAGGGCATAGAAATAAGGCTTAGTCACCCTTTACATACTGCATGTCCATTTAACCAAGGAAAGAGGCAAAAACACAGTGGGAAAAATCCTCCCTTAAACATGGACAGTAAAACAAAATTTGAAAAATCTTGTCATCAATCATGCTTCATAGCATGATCAGCAATCCCCAGCAGTGATTTGAGATTGCTGAAATCCTTCTCACAAAAAATTTGGTGAAGATGTCTGCTACTTTTTCTGAAGATGAACAGAAGAGTAGGTGAATGGTGCCATCATGCACAAGCTGTTTGATGTAGTGCATATGGATCTCAATGTGTTTGGTTCTTTGTCTCTGAAATGAATCATTACAGATTTGAATGGTACTCTGATTATCACAATAGATAGTAGTTGATTATTCCGATTCGAAGCCACACTCACCAAGTAACCCCTGCAACCATAAACATTGAGTTGTTGCATTTACAACTCCTCTGTACTTTGCTTCTGTAGATGAGAGTGTAATGGCACTCTGTTTCTTGCTTGACCAGCTGATTGGTCCTTCAGCAAGCATGAACACATATCCTGATGTTGAATTTCGATCTGTGTTGTCACCTACCCAATCACTGTCAGTAAACCCAATCAAATCAAGATCAGATTTAGCTTTGTAGAAGATCCCATGAGTCCGTGTTCCCTGAACAAAGTTAATGATCCTTTTGGCTGCTCTCCAATGGATCTCATGAGGCTGATCCATGTATCTTGAAGCCACACTTACTACATAAGAAATATCAGGTCGAGTATGTGTAAGGTACAGCAAACACCCAATCAGTTTCCTATACAGTGTATTATTTACCATAGGTGAAGAATCTGCTTCTTCAAGCTTAACTCCTGAAAGGAAGGGAGTCTTTCTTGGCTTGTATTATTTCATGTTGAACTTGTTTAACAAATCCAAATCATACTTAGAATTCTGTACTTTTATTCCATGTTTGGTTTGAGCAATCTCGAGACCCAAGAGTTGGCTCAATAACCCCAAATCAGTCATAGAAAATGCATGGTTCATTGCATCCTTCAAGGAGGCAATTTCATCCTTTGATATTTTTGTAATGAGAAGGTCATATACATACAAGACAATAATCATAAAAGAACCATGAATCAGCTTCATATAAACATTAGGATTAGGCTTGCATCGAACAAAATTCAATGATAGCAAAAATCCATCAATCTTGGCATACCAAGCCCTGGGGGCTTGCTTAAGCCCATACAATGATTTATTTAGTCTGCACACAAGAGATGGATTAGTAACAAATCCTTGAGGCTGCTGCATGTAAATATCTTCATTAAGATCTCCATTCATGAAAGCAGACTTCACATCCATGTGATGTACCTCCCACTGCTTCGAAGCTGCAATGGCTAAGGCTAGCTTGATGGAGTCCATCTTTGCCACTGGTGCAAAGGTCTCATTGTAGTCTATGCCATGTACCTGTGAGTATCCCTTGGCTATAAATCATGCCTTATATTTCAAAGGTGAACCATCAGCATCAAACTTGGTTTTCAAAACCCACTTACATTGAACTAGCTTCCTCCCTGGGGGGAGATCAACCAGCTCCCAAGTGTTGTTATTTTGGAGTGAGCTGAATTCTTATTTCATGGCTGTTTGCAAAATTGGATCATGTGATGCATCTTCATATCTCTATGGTTTTTATTAAACCTTCATATAGCATTTCTCTGCAAACAAGGGGTCTTTCATACACAGGGCACTCTCAAACTGAGATCTAGTCCTCCTAGAATCACTAGGATTTCCAGCTAGTTCCCCAGCTGCATGAATGGTATTTTCTTCCCATTTTGGTCTTGTAGGACTGTTAGGATCTGAAATTAAATCATAATTATCAGACATATCAGAATCATCAAACTCATTTATCTCTTCACTTACATTCAGTGGTTCTGGTGGTGAAGAAGACTCTCCAACTTCAACTGCTGCTAAAGGCTCTTCTTGGAACTGAACACTCCTTTAAATGAAGGATTTTTTTGTGCTCAAATTGATCAGCTTGTGCCCTTTTGAATCTTCAAAGTATCCAACAAATAGACACTCTTTGCTTTGGGGCTGCAAAGCCTTCCTCTTTTCTGTTGGAATTCTAGCCCAAGCCCTTGACCCAAAAATCCTGAAATGGTCACATCTAGCTTGTGCCCACTCCATGCTTAGAAAGGAGTCATACCATCAAGATATTTATGAGGCACCCTATTTTGGATATAGGCTGCACAATTTATAGCTTCAGCCCAAAACTTTGGTGGCAAAGTCTTAGCCTACATCGTGTAGGTTGCCATCTCTTTCAGTGATCTGTTCTTCCTCTTAGCAACACCATTTTGTTGTGGTGTGTAAGGGATAGAATGCTGCATCTGAATACCTGCATCTACACAATATTGAATGAACTCAGACTTGACATAATCACCACCATTGTCATATCTGAGGACCTTGATTTTCCTCCCAAATTGGTTTTCAGCCAAAGCATTAAAGACTTTGAAGAGGCCAAAAACTTTAGACTTGTGTTTCAGGAAGTAAACCCAGCAGAACCTAGAAAATTCATTTATGAATGTCAATGCATATTTGTCCCGACTCATTGAAATGTGAGGAAATGGACCAGAAACATCACTGTGGATCAACTCAAGAGGTGCAGAGGTTCTCTCATGACTAGCTTTCTCAAATTTATGCTCTGGGTGTTTTCCTAAGATGCAACCTTGACAGACTCCTTTGGAAAAATTAATCTTTGGTAACCCTATGAACATTTATTTTTCACTAAGATTAGAAAGATACTTATAGTTAATATGGCCAAATATTTCATGCCAAAGCTGTCTTGCCTCATTAGCATGAATCCGAAGAGCAGAGGGGTTTGAGTAGGGTAGAAAATGTGAAAACATGTATACCTTTGAAGTGTGATTTGCAACTCCTTTTGCAATGAATTTACCACTTGAGATCTCTGTGATCTCAAATTCATCAGGGGAGAATATGACCTTCTTTGGAGACCCTGTGTGGGTCATCTAATACACTGATAAGAGGTTAGAGGCAAGACGTAGAACATACAATACATTGCTGAACTTACCATGGTCAAGATCAATCCTCCCCTTGCCCAAACTTTTAGTGAGACAGTCATCTCCCAGTACTATTGGTGGACCTTTTGACATGTCAAGTGAGGTGAATGCCTCCTTGGTCAAAACCATATGTCTTGAAGCTCCAGAATCAATGATGAAACTAGGTGAGCTTGATGTGCCAGCAACCAATGCATGAACTCTCTCTCTGTCTTTTGAATTTGATCCTCCTTCCCTCTTCTTTGAGCTATCAAGAAGGGAGATGCCATTCTTCTCTAGGATTTGGGTCAACATGTCAATTTGCTTCTTAATGCAGGAGATTTTTTAGGATGATTTCCCTTACTGTAGTATGCATACTTGCTCATTTCTCCTTTGTTCTTCTTCTTCTAGGGGTTCTTATTGGAACCTTGGGGCTCCTCTGGAGACTTGTTCTTGTCTCTATTTTTCTCAGGTGGATTCTTATATTTCTTCTTTCCTTTTGAATCCACCATCGAATCTCCAGCAACCAGAGCTTGGTCTTTGGAAGGTTTGATGGTGCCCATCATCACTAGTTTATCTTGTTCTTTTGTGAGAGATTCCATGAACTCTGCAAGTTTAGGCATCTTCCAGGCTCAAGCTGTCAACTTGGTGGCATGGAAGGTCGAAACAAACACTGAATAGTCAGGACCAAGCTTTGAGAGTATGGCCAAAACCATTTTCTCCTCCTTTTTGATTCCACACTGTTTTAGCTACAAAACAAGGGCTTTAAACTTGGAAAAATAGAGTTGCAGGGATTCGAAGCTACTGGGACTCAAGGAGACCAATTCATTCTCAATTTTATGTCCTCTCATCTCATCTATTTTACCAAAAATCTCAACAAGCTTCTCCCATACTTCATTTGGTGATGTCAATCCATCAAGATGGAAAAGGAGGTCTCTGGATATGCTCAAACACAGGAGACCATAGGCCTCATTCCTCTTGTTGTGCCATTTAATTTTCTCTACAGCTTCATTGGGATCTGCTTCTATTTCCATAGTCACTATGTAGAGGAATTTCACTCTCAATAGTATCTCCATATCTACTTTCCATTCAAATAAATTAAATGGAGTCAAGATGATCTTCTGAGATTGATCCATAGCTCAGAAATTGTCCCTTCAGTCAGTAGAATGCTCCCAGTCAATGATGTCAAACCTGTAATAACAATATTGAAGGAGAGAAATCAATATACAAAGGCTCTGATACCATGTGGAAATTGAACCCAGTTTTTAGAACAATTACACTCACAAAAATTGACAATTACACATGCAAATTACACACAAAGGAGACTGAATATGGAGCAGAACACTAATTTGTATTGAATAACTGTACAATATCCAACCTTATGAAGTCATAGGCTTCCACAATAAATAATTACATGATATATTTGAATTCATTGGGATTCCATTCGAATTATTCAAAAGCAGGCTTACTAACACTAAGCAAATCCCCCATAGGTGCATAAAGCAACTTCCAAATCTATCTAGAAGCTCACGAATTGGAAAAATAAATTAGGGAGGCTAATAGGTGATGGAAGGACAAATCATACATGATTTTATTAGGAAAAAAGAGTGGAGGATGATGGGGACAAAAAACAAGTTAACTTCACCTAGTCAAACTTTCCCAATTCCCTTAAAACTCAGTAAAAGCAGCAATAAAGCAGAAAAAGTAGATATGCGCTAAGAAGGCCAGGAATAAAGTAGAAATGATTCCAAGAGGTTTCCCAAGTGCTCCATGACTTATTTTTAGCAAGTTTGACCATCTAGGACATGTGTAGGACAACTTGCATAGAGTGGAATACGGAAACTAGGCAAATAAGACAAAAATGGAGATAATTAATGTCTAAGGTAGCTAACTATGGGTTTATTATTCTAACATGGCTCACCATTTGTATTGTTTGAAAAGTAAAGAACTATATAAAACTATGATACAAAAATTACCTCCTCTCCTCAGGATAAGTAATGTTTGATAAACCTTCCATTTACTGGACTTCCTTTCAGCCTAGACCCATTCTGATGTTGTGGAATAAAAGAATTCTTGCCTATATAAGCTGCAATAATATAAGGACCTACCCACATGTGATAAAATTTACCATATTTATCTTCTCTAGGAGCATCCCACTTTAAAACCAAATCATTTATCTGGAATTGTTCTTCTTTGACCTTCCTATCAAAAGTGTTCTTCATTTTCTCTTGATGTATCTACACTTTATCATCAGCTTTGTCCCTTAACTCATTCAATTCTATGATTTGATTTATTCTTCTTTGCACATAATTTAGTTCATCCTGCTTTTCTTACAATAATTCCATGACTGGTACCCCTAAAGATGCTGGAAAAATTACCTCAACTCCATATACTAATTGGAATGGTGACATCCCAATTTCTCTATTTGTGCTGATTCGGTCAGCCCACAAAGCATATTTCAACTTTGTATGCCAATATCTTTTGTTATACTCCAACAACTTATTAATAATTCTTACCAGGATTTTATTTGAAGATTCAGCCAATCCATTACCCTCTGGATAATATGTAGTAGAATGATTAAAACTAATATGATATTTGTGAAAAAAAATTATCAGTTTTTCGACTTAAAAGCATTTGCATTGTCTGTCACAATCCTTTTGGGAAAACTAAATCTAGCCAAAATATTCTCTTCCAAAAATCCATAATCACTACATCTGTGGCCCATCTTGTAGGTATTGCTTCGATCCACTTTGTAAAATAGCCGGTTGTTGTTAAGATCCATCTATGTTGTCCTAAAGAACTTGGATTTATTTCCCCAATAAAATCCAATCCCCACTACTTAAAAGGTGATTCTACTGATATTGGATTGAGAGGGAGTGGAACCAATTTCCTATTACCATAAAATATTTGGCATTGGTGACTTGTAGTAGTCTCCTTGTAAACATGTAAAAACACTGAAGTATAGTAAAAACAAGCTCTCAAAATCTTTTTTGTTGTCACCTTCCATGAATGATGCCCCCCATAATCTCCTTTGTGAAATAACTTCAGTCTTCTTAGCTTCATTCTCCAAAATGAAATTGAGAAAAACACCACCAGGATCCTTCCAATAAAGGTATTGATTCAGAATACAAAACTTCATACCCTTAAACTTCACAGATCTTTCCCTTGTTTTGCTTAACCCTGCAGGAGCTTGTAAAATTTGCAAAACATAAATAATATCAGAATACCATGGAGACAGAAAATTTAGACAATAGATATACCCCTGTGTCAAGCTGATTTGAATGGTTAGATAAAAAATCATCTGTAAGGATTGGCAATTTTAATCCCATCATCATCTTTGCAATTCCTTGTCCTTTAATCAGCTTAGTGGGCCTAATTTCAATGTCATAGTCTAGTAACACAACAATCCATTTTGCTCTTTTTTCCTCTGGATCTAGTTGTGTGAAAATGCTCTTTACCACATTGCTAGGAACATAAGTCGTTGATATGTGAATGAAGAACATAAACTCTAAAATATTTCAAATACTTTAGCAGAGCATATGCCTACTTTTACATAACATAATATTTTAATTCACCATACCTTAACACCTTGCTGAAGAAATCTATGGGTTGTTCAACATTCTGATCATTCTTCTGTAAACTCTAGCAATATTATGTTTCAAAGCATAAGAAAAGATGAGGAAATCCTTACTAAAATTTGGGATTACCAGAACTTGGGTTTCTGTAATAGCCTTCTTAATTTCTCTGAAATATTTCCTTGCATCTACTATCCACTTTATCTCATTGTCCTTTTTCAGCATATTATTGATATTCATTAATATTTCAGCAAAATTGGGAATAAACCTCCTCAAAAATTTTACCTATCCAATGAACGATTGTACCTCCTTTTTACTCCTTGGCTCCTCAACCTTCAATATGGAAATGAATTTGTTTGGATCTATTTTTGTGCCATCTTTTGAAATGATGTGTCCCAACAATTTCCCTTCCTCCAATGCAAAATTTGATTTTCTAGGATTCAATGATATGCCATAATTTTTTCTTTTTAGAAAACATTTCTCCAAATGCTTCATGTGTTCTCTTTCAGATATTGAATATACAGTAATTTCATCCATGTATACAACCACAAATTTATCATTTTCATATGCAAAAGCGATGTCCATGGAACGCTAGAAAGTGGCCCCTACATTCATTAAACCAAAGGGTGTTCTGGAATACATCAACGTACCCCATGGGGTAGTAAAGACAGTCTTTTCCTGGTCTTTGGGAAGCACTTTGATTTAATTGTATCCTAAAAAATCATCCATAGTTGAAATCCTTTCGGATCCCACCACTTTCTACAAAATATGATCCATTTTGGGTAATGGATAGTTGTCCTTCAATGATACTTTGTTTATATTTCTAAAATATACGCAAATCCTGATTTCACGATTTTTCTTTCTGATAGGCACCAAATTAGCAACCCATTTGGAAAATCTTTGAGTCATTATAATCTTGGCATTGAATAATTTTTTAATTTCATTTTCAATAACAGATAGTAGCATTGGATTAATTCTTCTCAATTTCTATTTGAAAGGTTTTTCACCAGGTTTTATAGGAATGGTATGTTGTATGATAGAAGTATCATACTCCTTGAGATCCTAATAACTCTAGGAAAACACATTAGTGTATTTTTTCATTAGATTGGTGTATTCTTCTTTTTATTTGACATGCAGATTATTGGACAGTTTTACAATCCGTGAAGCTTCTTCAGTCCCTATGTTTTTTTCTTCTACAACATCATCATCAGGATTCACCTTTGGATCTTTTGCAACATCGGTCTGGTCAAAAAACTTCTCTAAGGGAATCAATCCTCTTGGGATAAAATTTATTTTTAGTTGAATCACATCTTTTTTCCCCTAGAGTGTTTTTCAACAATTTCTTCTTCATTCTCTTCAACATCTTGGAAGTTCTCAAAATTATCATTTTTATTGTCAATTTGAGTATTTACAAATTCAACAGACAACTCTAAAAATATTTTTATCTGCATATCATCCTCAAATACTTACTAGTATTTGGAGTTTTTTGGTATGGATGGTCTATTTACAATATCAACTTTATAATTTCTTTGGCTAGCAGTGGGAGTTTTAAATTTACAAGCAACAACTGCTAGAGAATCAACTACTGTGTTTTCATACCTAGGAATTACTATAATATTTTGATCTGTAAAATAGTTACCAAAAATATCCCATACCTCATTCCTATAAGAAATCATCCTAGGATGTTTTGTATGATAGTTGTCATTCACCTAGTCCATTACAAGCTCTGAATCTCCCAAAACTTGTACCCTCTTTTCTCCCAAATATTTTAAAGCATTCAATCCTAGTAATAAAGCTGCATAATCTGCCACATTATTGGTGCACTAAAAATATAACTTATATGACATAGTTTAAAATTCCTAATAGGAGAAACAATATATACACTAGCACCAGCACCAATTTTGGCAATGGATCCATCAAAATACATGGTCCAAGTTCCTTCTTATTTATGTTTTTTCTCCAAAGCCTCTTGTCTTTATGCATAATCTTCATTTTCTTTAGATTGAATTTGTGTAGGAATTTCAGGATCACAAGGAGAACAAGCATCAAATAAAATGGAAGATCCTAAGTCTGTATCAACAACATGTATATGATGATTATCTCACTTTTCTTGACTGCTAACTACAAAAGTTGATCTCTTCTCACTGTATAATATTTTTTTCACACCAACCACAGGAATAGTAACATAAGACATATCCATTTGCAAACTTCATTTCAATTTAGAAGTCCAAGATCTTGACAACAATAAACCAAATTTAGGAGGAATGTCTTCTATAACAACATCCATTACCAAAGTCTTGGATGGCATTTTTGTCAAAGTTACCTCAATATCCTTGATCAATCTAAGACACCTCACCCTTATATAATCAAAAGAATACAAATCTTTATATGGTCTAGTATCTTCTAGTCCCAAACTTTCTACTACTCCCTTAGGAATTAAATTATGAGAGGCACTAGAATCTAACATAGCATTGTGCACAATCATATCATGTACATTTAAACTCAGATAGAAAGGAGGGACCTCATAATTATCCATATCTTCAATTTTTTATCCAAAGACTATGGTAGGAGCATCATCTATCACTTCTAAGATATTTGGTTGAAATTCTCCATGACTCCTAACCATATATGTTATTGTATCTTTGTATTCCCTGTTTCTCAACAATTCATTGAAAGAAATGGAAATCTTCGGCTTTGAAAGTTTTTTTTGCAAATTAAAAGTTGAAGCAACTTTTTCTACATCTATTAGTGTTGTTTGTTTCACTTCTTTTATTTTTCTATTCTATTTTTAGAATCTTTATACACAATAGGTTCCTTTTGTTTTTCATTTTCATTTTCTATTTTTTGTTGACTACTAGAAGGCTCATTTGAATTAGACCTTCCATTATTTACAGTAACATATCTATTTCTCAACTTGATCTTTCTCTCAACATCATATATAGCATGTAAATATCCTCTTTGGTATTCCTTTGACTCCTCCTCAAAATCATTATTGTCGTCCTACTGAGCAAACATGTTATGCTCTTCCTCTGTGATGTATATTTCAGAATCCAAGTCACCAAAATGGTGAATTTGATATTCAACATGATTAGCCTCTTCTTCATCTCCAACATAGTTCTTAGGAAAAGGTGGCCTTATTTCCTGATCATTTGGGTTTCTAGGATTCCTCATATCTCTCTGTCTAATTTGTGGAGGTGGGGGAGGATTTGGAATTCTAATGTTTGGGTTTCTAATTTGAGGTTCATTATGTTCTTTGTTCAAGGGTCTATTATCTACATTCAACCTATCCATCAATCTCTCCATTGTCTTCATCATCATTTCAAATTTAGCATCATTAGGAGAGGAAACACCAAAAGTAGAAGGCATATTTTATTCTCTAGATTTCATTTTATCTATTTCTATTTTCTGCTTTATGATTCCACATGCCATCATATTATATTCTACTTCTAATGCATCTTTAAACATAACATCGAGACTTATTGATTTTATCTCTCTCAATAATAATGAAAAATTACTGTTAAAGGCATCAGCATAATGGAGTTATGCAGCGCCTACAAGGGGTTTGATATCAGCACGAATAGAGTTATGCACCCTTATAAATCGACTTGAAAACTCATGAACAGATTCAAAAGCACCTTTCTTAAGATTATTATATTGAGAAAGTACTTGTAATGTACTTTTCTTATCATCCCATCTTTCCAAAAATGAAGTTTGGAAGGCTTCAAATGTGAGAATGGATCTAGCAGGTAAATCACTAAGCCACTTATTTCCCTCCCCAACAGACTTTGTGCAAACAAGATCATCTTAAAATCATCATCATAAACCTCCTCCAAGTCAATGAAATCATCAAATACATCAACATGTTATCTAGCTGTGAAATTACCATCCCCATCATAAAAGTAAATTCTTTGGGCATAATTTTGGGGAAGGTCATGCAGTACAGCAGGTAAGGCTAAAGGAGCAAACCTATCCGCCATTCATCTAGGTGGATTTAGAACAAAAGGAGGAGCTTAAAATGATGGAGGAGTTTGAATAGTTGGTTGAATAAGAGGTTGAAAGTTTTGAACAACGAGATTTATTTCTTCATTTTTCACATAGTTTTGAAGGTTTTTCCAAAGAGAATGAAGCAAATATGATTCTAACCTACTGGGATTAATTTATGTTTCCTTCAAATCATACTTGAATTTAGATTTCAATAAGGACCTTTCAAAATTTGTTTCCCACCCAAAATCATGAATGCTATGGAATCCTTGAGAAGATGATGCACCAAACTGAGAAATATTTATTTTTTCTTTACCCCTACTTCTAAACAAAATTTTTGGATTATCCACACTTTGTAATATTTCAGTATTAGGGTTACCTCATGTATACGACCTCTTGGAAGCCAGGACGCCTTCTGAAATCTTGCTTAGAATGAATGTGGAGTTGCCAAGGAAAATGTACAACCTTCTTCAACTGCATAAATCCTTTCTCCTTGGAATCTTTGTCGTCTCTCCCAGGGATGGTTCTCACTTTCATTCCCCGGAAATAGTGCCAATTTTTTATCACTTAGACTGTACCCATGTTGTAGAAGGTAAAATCCGAAGCTAGCGAAAGAACCACTTTAAGAAATAAAGTTGGATTCTTTCTTCCTAGAGAGGGATATCTCACTGATTTGTTTTAATGAGGTCACACACATAAATAAAATAAAAAATATTTAGATTGTGGTTATGGTTGAAACAAAGCAAGCATACATTGGGTTATGGAGTCACAAATAATTTTTGAATCATAGAACAATTTGCATAGAAATATTCTGCAAATGCAAGATAATACTTCGGTCATGGTCAAAATGTTGTTGGTCTGGTGATAAAGAAGAAAGAATGACATTCCATTAACACAGAGCACCAGGAATATGAATTCTGCATTAACTTTAGTTGAAAGGATTCGTGGATATCTGAAACAATAGCCAGAGCATAAACATGTATGAATTCTGAAACTATTACACACTCATTCCAGGTATGAAAGAACACATAATGGTAAGTTTAACAAGAAATACATGCACATGTGGAGGGAAATAACAGACTGTAACTACGAAATACACATGAATCTTTGCAGCAAAAGGCCAACATTTGGCTCTGCAATTTTATTTAAGATAGGTCACAAAGTACATAACATAAAATCTCTCGTGTTCCAACCCTTGTTTCATAAAATGTAGAAGTACTTATACATTGCTCCACGAGCTAAAAATATAACAAACTGCTAAAAATAACTCAAACTATTTTTACATGTGTCACTCTACACTTCTTAACTAATAACTGCTTCTAACGACAAACTAAATAACTAATAACTTATAATCAACTTTAAAATCTCCATGATCTTTGTTTCTTCACTGGCACTACCTGAATATGTTTTTTTCCAAAATGTTCAATGATCTTCCAT
The DNA here is from genome assembly GCA_001517045.1 of Pseudotsuga menziesii. Lineage (NCBI taxonomy): Eukaryota > Viridiplantae > Streptophyta > Pinopsida > Pinales > Pinaceae > Pseudotsuga > Pseudotsuga menziesii. Next base: position 722,296 of record LPNX010182943.1, read on the forward strand.
TGATCGATAGTTGGAAAATATAGATTGGTCATTTCTTTCACCAGCACTCTGAGCTCTACATTCTCGATATAAGACTAATCAGCCAATTTAGAACATGTATATTTGAAATCCAAAAGCATTTCAAAATCCCTAGCCAATTTTCAACTACTGTTTTTCCAGACAACTACTATTGCATGTCATCAAACTTCCTGTGATCTAGTCTACAACTAATCAACCTGTCATTATATTCATTTTTAGACCACATTCCTCCTTTATCTTCCCAAAAGAAAGGAATTACTCTTTTGAATAAGGGATTAAACAGTTCAATGAATTCCTTAATTTTGGGATTCATAATATCCATTTTAGCTTGAACCATATCCAAATGTTGATATTTAATCACCACTTTTATTGCCCATGTAATGGTTGAGATCTTATCTAAAATGTTTTCCTTCCATATTTCTTCTTTTGTCAAACTATTTAGAAAACTAATTGCATTTTGAGTTGTGTCTCTAGATATTTTATTAAAGACTTTTTTTACTACCAAGACACTTTGTTTAGCTGCTTGAGTCACAATATCATTGTCTAAAATGTAATCTAAATAAGTCATGAGATTAGCTTCTTCTGTTATAATCACATCCCAGATGATATGCTTAGCTCCCTGTAAGGCTGACTGCCATGTTACCTGATTTATTAATTTATCATGTTTAGTTAGTAGCTCCTGACATTTGGCCTCCCATGTTTGAGATTTGGCTTCCCAAGTTTTCCTCTCCTATTCTCTCTGCATTGCCGGTTTCTTCAAGTTTTTATTTTCATTCCTTATTCCAGTTAGCTCAAAATATTTTATGCTTACCTGTGACATGGATTGAACTATAAGCTTATCACTAGATTTTGAGTTGTAGTGGGAATAATCCTACTCTCAAATTATTTCTCCTTATCCTGTAATTTATTTTCAATATCCTCAAATTTTTCTTTCATATTCTTCTCACTTTCTATTACCAATCCCATGTCTTGCTGCTACTGTTTTTCTTTGTCAGCAAATTTCAATAGTTTAGCCTTGCAATCAATTAGCTCATTATTCAATATTTCTTTCTCTTCTTCTATCTCAGCTAATTCAAATCCTTGTATCAATTGTGTAGCAGGTATGTTAAGCTTCTTTTCAACAACTAGATGTCTTTTTCTTTCTCATTCATCAACTTTTGGATCCCAACTCCCTTGTCAGTTTGGCTTTCAGCAGCTAGTAGTTCCATTTACAACTTTTTATTTGTGTTTGGTGGTCTCTATTCTCCACCTTTTCTTGTATCAACTGATTTTCAATTTTACTTTTGAGGGTATGCAACTTTGATAATTCTAGAGTGGCCTTCAATAAATCAGTAAAAAAATATCCCCTGTCTGCTTGTGTAAATGGATCATGTCTGATATAGGGATATCCTCCAAGTTCATCTTCATTTTTGCAACTTGGTTCTTGGTTTCCAAGGATAAGTTTAGATTCTTCTGAGCATAGTCTCTAACTCAAACTAGGGATACATCTTGACTGGAAATATTTCTCACTTCTAAATACAACTTCAAAGTTTCCTTTGAAGTTATGTCTTTGGTTCCTTTGTATTTTTCCAACAATTCTATTCTGCTTTTTGGTTGGGAAGTAGAGTTAGATGGTGTATCCACAAATGCATACTCCTTTTCCTCAAAAATAGGGATTGTTACTTCTATCTTCTCTTTCCTTTTTCTTCATCCGTAAACTGGACAAGTTGTATTTCTGCTTCAGTCTTCTTCTTTTTAGGAGTTCTAGCAATGTCTTCTTCTGCAGTGTCCATTACATCCGAAAAATATCACTTGTTAGTTCTTTCTGAATGATTGGAAAATGGTGTAATGTTCTCAACTGCTAAAATCAATTTGGAAATATCAGGTAGCAATGAGACAACTTCTATTATAGGATAATCTGAATCCTCATGCATGTTAACATATTTTGGGGCTTCTTTTGGATAATCAGACGAATTGGAAGCATCTGCCATTCCAACAATCTCTTCATGCTTAAAAGGATTTCTTTTCACAGTTTTTATTCTTTTTGATATAACATGATGAGGGTCATAGTTAAATGCAGGTTCTGTTGGAAACCCCATATCTCTAAGTAAGATCTCAATCATTGGTAAATCAGCTTTATTCTTGATGGTAAATTGACCCACATGTTGATGTATTTGTAACTTCAAAATGTATTCACTTGTATATTTCTTATTGTATTTCATTGTACCCCAATGGAGATGTTTGTTCCTCTGATCGAGAGAGTCATTAATATAATAAAGTCATGTAAAGTAATTGAGTTTAACCCTCCATTTTAAGTCGGGGCAATAGTCACCACAATTGAGTTGAGCTTAACCCTTCGTTGTAAGTTGGGGAAATAGTCCCCATAATTGAGTTGTATAAGGGTTATTAGACTCTCCTAGTGAGGTGGGCCCTGTAGAGTAATTTTCAAGTGGAAAACAAGTATAAATAGAGAGTGAGACTCTTTATTTGAAACAAAAACTAACTCAACAGTAGCGCATGAGTGAGAGAGGAGTAGCTCGCACAAGAGAGAGAGAAAACATCTGTCGAATATCATCTTTGTATAGTTCAGTTTTACTTTTGTTATTGGTGCTCATTCTATCTATGAGGAAGTTGTAGGGTTTTATCCTTTATGTTTTCCCCAAGGAAAATTATTTGTGTCTCTTGTCTCTTGTGATTATTGTTGTGCATGTTATTCTTTCAAATAAGATCCTAGATCATATTGATTAACTAATAAAAATCTAACATGGTATCACAGCTAACTTGAGAAAAAGACACTGTGCAGCTATGGGAACTAGGGCTTCCTAGTTGAAGGTGTTCTCTCCATAGATCATCAAGAAAGGAGGGCTAGGATAAATCTCTTCGCTAGGGAGCATCTGTTGGTGGTAGTATTTTCTAAATCAGAGAAGTTTCACTATACATCCAAAATACAACAATAATGGAAACTAATGGAAATTAGGGTTTGATGTCTGGAAACCCTAGAAGACTAAATTTAGTAATCCTAGAACTTTCACTATAATACAATATTGGATAAGGATCAGAATCCAAAATATTTGTAGGCCGAAGAGAAATTCGGGTTTTACACTATGTAAAATTTTCACCTCATATTCCCTATAATTAAGGAGATATGGTTCCTCTGAATCAGGGTTCCAGCCTCCTACAGAATAGAGTCATAAACAGGTGACCTAGGGATATTTTCTATATCTTGGGATAGGAAGGTCCAAACGAAAATTTGTAAGATGTTCAAGGTACGGAACGGACTTTAGTTTCCATGTTAATTTTTTTAGACCCCGAATGTAAAATAGTGACACGTGGAAGTCCGTACAAGTTTTCTATCCTGAACAGTCCCCAAAACAGTCACCTTTGGAAAATCCAAATAAGTCCCACTTGGAATATCCATTTCTTCTCTAACATGTGGGGTTGGAAATAATACGTATCCAGATATCAGAGTAAGCAGAAGAAATTGGAAAACTAGGGATTCCTGTTCTGGGAGCTTCCCTCCATTGTTTTCATAAAAGGAGTACATTGGAAAATTGTCCTTAAAGAGGCCCATATTTCTATCCAATAATAATTTTTAAATTCCAAGTTTTGAAAATCAGGGTTTCTCTGACAAACCCTAGATTAGCCAGCTCCAGAACTAGGATAGACACCTTAAATCGGTAAGATCTAAATTTTTTCTATTTACATTTGAGGTTCTCATTTCAAAATGACTAATCACACCAGCTTGATGACAATCTTGGTGAAGTTGATAACTTCCAAAGTATGGAAGTATAGGAACTCCGTGATCCTTGAAGAAATTGACTTAGATCATTATTTCAATAAAGAATTTCTAAGAGCCAGAAGGAGATGAGGCTAAGTCTAGAGCCAAGAGAATCATTGCAGATTCTATTAAAGATCATCTCATCCCTCATATGTCATCCTTGAAGACACCAAAAAGGAAGTGTTCGATGCTATGATGAAGCAATCAGAGAAGAATAAGATATTGTTATAGCCACCTTGAATGGCCTCCCAGGATCATGGGATTCATTCATTCAAGGAATGTGTGCCAGAAGGAAGTGATTAACTTCAACAGACTCTAGGAAGAGTGCACACAAGAAGAAGCTCGACTCTAATAAGAGAAGAGAAGATGGGAGCAACTAAACATCAAGCTCTCCTGATTCAAAGCATTAGAGGAAATTTCAACTCAAAATGGGCCTCCTAAAATGAACTAGTAAAATAATAGTTAAAATAATAAAATAATATTTATTAATTTTGGAGGAAGAAAAGAAAAAAACTACTTTTTTGTTTGTATTTTTGACATATCTCCCTGTGTTTTTACTCAAATTTCGATAGGGAGAGCTCGTTGGATGTGGAATTAAATTCCACATCCAATGAGTACCCACTCGGCATACTTTTGACGGACCCTACTACCCAAAAAAAAGAAATACCTGAAAAACGAAATGATGACATCATCATTCCATTTTTTTCAGGTATTTCTTGTTTTTTGGGTAGCGGGGTCCGTCAAAAGTATGTCGAGTGGGTACTCATTGGATGTGGAATTTAATTCTGCATCCAACGATCTCTCCCAATCGAAATTTGAGTAAAAACACATGGAGATATGTCAAAAATACAAACAAAAAAAGTAGTTTTGTTTATGATACATATCCCCAAATTTATATTAAAAAAGTGTTTAAGACCTATATGGTATTTCAAATTTAAAGCAATTTCATTGGCTAACACATGATCACATGGAATTTGAATAAAAGTTAAAAGGCCCATTTTGAGTTGAAATTTCCTCTAATGAATATCCCTCGAGCGATGAGGAATATGAAGGACTCAATTCTTTAAGAAACTCTTATTCATATTAGCATTTGGATAAGAAATGATGATGTCATGAACAAAGAAGATGATGAATCTGAAGGCTCAAGAAGGAGTCTACACATGAAACAAATAAAGATAAGTATTTAAATTGTCTTTTCCTATATATCCAGTTGTTTATATGACATTGTTTAGTTGTGAAATGTTTTATGCATGATAGAATGTCTGCATTAATGAACAATATACTACTAATATGGTTGTTATGGGTAAGTATCTTATAGTACTATAAAACACTCCATTTCTACTTATCTAGGATGAAACCTCTTTGCTGACATATTGGGATTAGTGCACAATCTCAATAATGTTATGGTAGAGATGGAAGGCATCTGGAAAGTTTATGTGTATACGACATATGGATGAATGTTGTATTGGCTAAAATAGTTGCATGCTTATATCTTTATGCATAAGAATTGGCCATTATTAATATGTCTTATGAAATGTTTCTAACCATACAATTGGTTCATTTTACTTGTAGGAAATATTGTGTACAATCTCCTACAAGAAAAGAAGGATTAGAATTCTTCCAAAGAACAAGTGACAACAGTTCAAGATTCACTTCAATAAGATTCAAAAGAATATAAAGAAGAATAGTATTATGAGACTTCAAGAGACCTCAAACACACTCTATTTATGTGATATTATTGAACATCATTGATGCAAATCCTTCCAGCTATGAAGAAGTAGACAATAATAAAGAGACTATGATCAAATATTACTAGTTCAAGAGGAATGATGAATAGGATGTGGTGTCGAGACCTGAAGGGAAGTCCGTAGTGTCTTCCATATGGATCTACAAGATACAACATGTAGTAGATGAAAACATCATGGGATATAAGGAAAGATTCTTAGCATGAGGATTCTCAAAGAAATAAGGAATAGACTAGGAAGAGACATTTGCAGCCATTGGGAGTTGATACACATGATAGGAAGACTCATGTTTGAAAATTAAATAAGACCTTATATGAGCTCATAATTTAGCCATGGGATAACACATACATGAGGAGTTTGAAGATCACCTAGAATTATGAAAATATTAACCTTTGTGGTGCAGGTAGGGTCAACCATAGCCAACCCAACCAGCACATCCAGGATCTGGTGGCTCCTATTCTTACCAGGATGATCAAATTTATCCCTCGGCCAAATTATGTGCTAAAATTACCACCCCATAATTTCCTTCCCACAACAATGTTTCCGCTACTCTGTTTCCACAACAGAGTTTCTAAACAGGCCTTCCTACAACTCTGTTTCTGCAGCATCCTTTCTGCAACAGGTTTTCCACATGTGGGATGCAGGATGTCAACTTTCCAAATTTTCTCCCCAGCAACTTTCCTTTTGCACATTTTCCTCCACAATTTTCTCAATCGTTAGATATTTGTGGCCTTCTCCACGCATGTCGATCTATTCTTTGATGCGGATCTCACAGATCTTTGTAGATCTGTTATCATCCTCGCAACTTCCATTGAGGATCTCTCCTGGGTCATCAGATCTTTATCTACAAAATCATTCCCCACCATTCATTCTCTGCAAAACTTGTTAATGACAGAGAATCTATGTGATGCATTGTTTGATCAAAGAATCAATCAATCCAACTGTCAATCTACAAGACTCATTAGCCTAACACTTCTATGCATGCATCTATGACCTATTCCAACTATTCAAGAAATTATTTAAAGCGTGAAACAACCATTTCATAGAAATACACAAATGTTCAGAAAACCACCAAAGTTAGCTCTTCATGAATACACATCTGAAATCAGTAAATGCATCTAGGCTAATAACACTGCAAACACACAGTTAATCCTCCTATTAAGCACACATGCAAACACAGAGTTTGGATCTCTTCTTCATTCTATGAAAAATATTTACAAGTGGAACTAGATGTAGGTCTCCTTCTCTCTGCCAATTTACAATTCTAATACTAAAGAGAAGACCCCTTCATACTTCTCTAAACTACCTATTTAAGCTAAACTGTAAATCCTACACTGATTGGTCCTACAACCAAAAATAAACAACTACAAAGCATGATGAAAACGTCTCTGTCACAAACAAACAACCTACAGCTAGATCTCCATGCAGGGAGTCATGATCCTCTATCATTCCTACCACCACTAAGAAACTATGACTCATCAAAACAAACAAACCAAAAATATGCCACAACATGTGACCAAATCATCACATTGCTAGCATGCCACGATATTCCTGCATTAGACTCCCCAGCTTGAAACTCTTCATGGATCATGTCCATGAGATCCCTTCCTGTTGTTTTTCTGTAGGATTGTAGAGAGACCCAAGATACACTATTGGGTAGAGTTCGAACAGTCCCTTCAGCCATGTTCTCCAGCACTGTGTTGGTAACAGGTTCTTTGGTTCCAACATATGTTCAGACTTCATTAAATAATCAAAATCCTCTTTTCTCTTACCTGTAAAAAAATTTTCAACAATTTCACCTTCATCTGCATATATATTATTCAGCCTCCCTGTTACAACAAGAAACATAAAACTTATTAGCATAATGATGCGTGATATCCAAGAATTCTCTACTTGAATTCTCTGGCCTTCTTCCCTTCTTCTTGTTACTATCACATCACTATCCTTGGTAATTTTAGTAACCATACACTTCCCATTATTGTTAATAACTTCATACCATGCTTCTGCCATCAATGCCATACTTGCATTGGAAATTTATTTCTGATCTATTTTGTCCTTCAGCCAACCATTGCACACCATGTTAGTCAATTCAACCTCATTATCATTTGCTTCATCTTTCCAATCGGTCACCATTTTCTTATTTGTCATCATCAACCACTGATTATTAGCCTCTTCTTTCTTACCCTTGAATGGATGAATACTATGCTTCTTCCCATTCATTTCAAAGGAATAGACATTCCTCTTTCCCTCATGCATTGATTCCTTGTCAACCTGCCAAGGTCTACCCAATAAAACATGACAAGCATCCATCTCAATAATGTCACATCTTACCTCATCCTAATAACTTCCAATATGAAACTTTACCTGTCATTGTTCCCTCACAAGAAATTGATGACCTTTCTGGAGCCATGCAACCCTTTAGGGTTCTGGATGTACCGTCTTCCTCAAATTTAGTTTATCCACCATCTCTGTAGACACCAAATTATCAGTACTACCTCTATCAACAATTAATTTACAACACTTACCTTCAACCTTACAAACTATCTTAAACAAGCTCCTCCTTTGGAATAACTCATCAATTACTTTATTCATCAACAAGGCTTCACCTTGTTTAGGGTATTTCTCAACCACCTCTAATTCCTTTGGAGATTTAGGTTCATCTTGCACTACTTGTGCTCCTCTCTGTCTGGCAACATTTTTTGGATATTCCCATGACATGTGACCTAGTTTTCCACATGTGTAACACCTCACTGGTCCACCTCTCCCTCTGCCTCTTCCTCTTGAAGCATTCCTTCCACCTCTGTTCTCACTATTTTTGTTAGGTTGTGCTTGCTGGTTTGAACTTCCATCTTCACCCTTCTACTGTTGTTCCTTTCCTCCAGAGCCTCTTACCTTTTCTTTCTGACTCTAATTCCTCATTAGCTTCTCCTCATCCTTCAAAGAAATTTGATATGCTTCTTCAACAGATCTTAATGGAAACAAAATTAGCTCATCTTGTATATCAAACCTTAGACTGTTTACAAACCTAGAAACTTTCTCAGGTGTATCCTCTATATGACCTGATCTAATATTCACCTTATAAAATTCCTCAATAAACTCCCTAACTGTCATTGATTTCTGTTTAATATTTTGCAGTTTCCTAAATAAAACCAAATTATAATCTTGAGGAAGAAATTTAACTCTCAATTTAGCTGTCATTCTACTCTAGCTATTGATCCTTGCTTTGTTCTTCAAGATTCTCTCCTCTTGCACACCATCCCACCACAAGTATGGGTGCCCTCTTAACCTTGTGATAGAAAATATGACTTGCTTGTCCTCCTTCTAGGAAAATCGAAGTGCTTGTTCACAACATTGATCTAGTCAATCAGTTCTTCTGGATTCAAGCTTCCACTATAGAATGGTACATCTGCTCTGAATCTAGAACCTACACCAAAGATTGATTTCAGTATTTTTACCACAAGAGTTTCAACAGTGGTCTCCTTCTTTTCTTTAGGTACCTCTTCGTCACTTGTGTCTCCAGTGTGCTCATGATGTCTGCGAGTCTCTAAGGCTTCGAACCTCACTCTCAAAGTTCTTATCTCCTATCTCAAGTTTGCATTGGCAACAGGTCTTCCTCGCCTACCCCGACCTCTCCCAACTCTGACCTCCATCTTGTGGCACAACAAATCACTTGTAGGCACAATATTACTGTCAATAAATTTTTTTTCCTGAATCTATTAGTAGTATAAGAGTAAACCCAAGATTTTTTTCATTCAAGAAAACAAAATTCCAATCTCAATGACTAACAATCCATAAAATTTAGAAATAAAGACTATTACTACCCTACTCTAATACCAAAATTGGTGCAAGCGAGGTCAACCACAACCAACCCAACCAACACCTCCAAGATCTGATGGCTCCTACTCTTAGCAGGATGACCAAATTTATCCCTCGGCCAAATTTTGTGCTAAAATTACCTCCCCGTAATTTCCTTCCTGCGGCAGCATTTTCGCTACTCTGTTTGCACAATAAAGTTTCCACAGTATGCCTTCCCTTAACTCTATTTCCGCAATAGGTTTTCCACATGCGGATTGTGGGATGCAGGATGTGAGATGTGAAATTTCAAAAGGTGCTCCCCCACAACTTTGCTTCCATACATTTTCCTCCACAATTCTCTCAGCTGTTAGATCTTTGTGGCCTTCTCCATGACCGTCGATCTATTATTTGATGCATATCTCATAGATATTTGTAGATTTGTTATCACCCTCACAACTTCCATTGTGGATCTCTCGTGGGCCATCAGATCTTTGTTTGCAGACTCAATCCCCACCATTCATTCTCTGCAAAACTTGTTAATGACAGATAATCTGCGTGCTGTGTTGATTGATCAAAGAATCGATCAATCCATAATTCAATCTACAAGATTCATTAGCCTAACACTTCTATGCATGCATCTACGACCTATTCCAACTATTCAAGTAATGATTGAATGCGTGAATCAACCATTTCACATAAATACACAAATGTTCAGAAAAATTGTCGAAGTTGGATCTTCACGAATACGCAGCTCAAATTAGTAATTGCATCTAGGCTAATAACACTGCAAACACACAGCTAATCCTTATATTAAACACACATGCAAACACATACTTTGGATCTCTTCTTAAGTCTATTCAAAATATTTACAAGCAAAACGAGATGTAGTTCTCCTTCTCTCTGCCAATTTGCAATTCTAATACTGAAGAGCAGAACCCTTCATACTTCTCTAAACTGGCTATTTAAGCCAAACTGTAACTCCTACAATAAGTGGTCGTACAACCGAAAATAAAATACTACAAAGCATGGTGAAAATGTCTCTGTCACAAACAAACAATCTACGGCTTGATGTCCACGCAAGGATTCATGATTCACCATCATTCCTACCACCACTAACAAACTATGACTCATCAAAACAAACAAACCGAAAATATGACATAGCATGTTACCAACTCATCACATTGCTGGCATGCCACGATGCTCCTACATCAATTTTATACAAGATTGAAGAGGAAATCCTATAGAGGATGGAAAGCTCACATATGGGTGCGAGAAGAACTTTTCAAAAAATTTCAAGATAGAGGATATTGGTATCCATTGACCCTAGATGGATACATAGAATATTAGTAGCATAGGAAGCTACTTGTCACTCCATTACAGAATGTTTCAATACATAGAGTACAAAAGGAAAAGGGAGAATGATGCTACGCTTCAGAGGGAGTGACTTAAGTAGATCCTAAGGTTCGACATGGTATGCTAGGATGGACAACTTACTGATGGCTCTAGGATTTACTGAGAGTAATGTAGATTCCAACCTTTAATTCAAGGTTGAAGTTATAAGACTAGTGATGCTTCTATTATATGTCGATGACTTATTGCGGACATGAAAAGAGGAACTCTTTAAAGTTGCAAGAAGGAGACTTGCTTTCAAGTTCGAGATGAAGGACCTTGGTATGATGCACTACTTTCTAGGCATGGAGGTGTGGCAGAGTGCAGATGGAATCTCCCTTGGACAAGGGAAGTATGTAGTGGAGATCCTGAAGAGGTTTGGGAAGATGGACTACAAGGCCATGGCCACCCCTATGGCATCAAACCTGAAGCTATTGAGTGATGTTTCATCAGAGACAATTGATGCCACAATGTATGGTCAGATGATTTGTTCATTGATGTTCCTGAAGAATACAAGAGTGGACATATGCTTTGTTGTGAATAGACTGAGCCAGTTCCTGATAGATACGAGACATGCTCACCTGGTTGCAAAGCATGTGGTGAGGTACCTGAAGGGTATAGTTGAGTATGATACGAATCAGAAGACTAACCTGTATGGTTATGTTGATTCAGATTGGAAGTGTTTTTAACCCAAAAAATACCTCACTAAGCTCTACATGACCTACACCACCCAAGGACATCCATGCACGACCCTCATTTGACCCCCACACCCTAAAAAATGCTTAAAAATATGAAAAAGGCCTTAAAAACCCCTAAAAAGAGCCAAACTAGCTCCCATAGGGGCTAAATCCTCCAAAAAGGGACTAAAACCCCTCAAAGGAGCTTATAACCCCCAAAGGAGCTAAGGATTGAGAGAAAGGGTCTAAAATCCCAAAAAAGGGGCTAAAGCCCCAACCAAGGGCTTAAAACCCTAAAAATCCCAAGAAAAAGTATAAATAGAGGGGTGGGGGTCACTCTCAAATNCGCTTCCCGTGTGAGTGCCTTGAGACCCTTTTCCTATAAATTCATTCACCCTCTCTCTCCTCCATTCCTCCATTGAGCCATAGCTCCCCATCCATTCAGAGGTGCTCTCCCAAGCTAAGGCATGGTGGCCCATTCCGACCAGAAAAGGTATACTTGCCTTTTTATGTTTTTTCTTTGTTTTATTGTAGTTTTCTGACATTATTTGTTTGCATGTTTTTTTTTTTAACATTCTGTTGCAGGTTTCCATTGATTTCTTGTAGGTCCTTTTGTTCTCTAACAGTTTGATGCAGGGTTTTGGAGCTTAGCCCTAACCTTGTTTGCAGGGGTTCTGTTTCATTTCATTTTTTTTGTTTGTTTTTATTTCCATTATCACAGGAACCCTACCCTTCCGTCCTATAGATGGAAGGGTGCCATTCCTGCCTGTAGAAAGGGTGAAATCCCTACTACATATTTGGTGACCATACCAGGTCGATCCCACAGGATCCCTAGGTTTAAATTCTAGATTTCAGTTTTATTTTCCGTAGTTTAATTTTCTACTCAATCTAGTTTAGATCTATCTTTTCCTACATTTTTAGTTACATATGAGCCTCTTTAAGGCCAATTAGAGCCCATTTGGCCACAATACAAGTTACTATCGGCTGATCCTGGCTCAGGTAAAAAAAAATCATCTTTTGGACCAGGTTGCTCTTATCGGGATGAAAGGTGTGACCAGGTCACTCATTCAGGCCCGAAAGGTGCGAATTCATCCCAAAAAGCAGATCGCTTTTGTCTACAATTTTTGAGTGACCCCCTCCCCTAATTTGGGGAAAATTTGGTGACCCCCTCACCATATTTCCCCAGAAAAGATCAATCTGTCTCTCAGATTCGGATTTGTAAAGTTATTGGGACTGTCAGTGCGGCTCAGCCGCCTCTGTCCATCAAATCTATGTTTATTTCATTTCAACATCTATTTATTTCATTGCAGCCTGTGTAAATCACTGTTAAATCAAATGGTTATTTGGTTAATGAATATGTTTAAAGCTTGAATAAAAAAAATTAATATAGGTTTCAATTCTTAATTTGAAATTAAATCTTGCCTAGCCCTTCCTCCTCTACATAGTCATCACCCTTCGAGGTATTCTAGGATAAGATGAAGGGTGAAGCTCATATAGTAATAGGCACTTTACCTGTCATTTTTCCAAACCACTAAAAATGGGTGACTTGGAAGGTAGAGGGGGTGGTAGGACCAGGGGACCTCACGGAGTTCGCGTCCTCCCTGTTGACTGAACTTACATCCGGAGGGTGACCTAAGGATCTATGGATGGGATTATTCCCATTTTGTTGAGAGCCTAGCACCCTTTCTTGGTTGAAGAGATATACAGGTGTAAGGCAGTCACCTAGTCAAGTTCAGATTCAGATTTGGGTACGGCATGCATTCAACACCGTCAAGACCATTCTTGACGACCCTCTACACCATCAAAAGGCCACATAGCCTCTAATTCAGACTCAAAATCATACCAATCTAAGCCAGATCTGCATACTGCACCATCTAGCCCCATGGCTAGTGCAAACCCAGATCCATTTTCTGGCTTAGTGATTGGTAGTGGACCCATGTCCACACCCCACACCACCACCAACACCCCTTCTAGTGGCCCTATCATGGTCATGAAAACTATCATAAGTCAACTACCACCACCCATACTGACCAGTCAAACTGTCCCACCTGTTATTCCTGGGGGCATTGTCTCGTCCACTTAGACTATCCCACTTGGCATGCCTAGGGGTAGTGTCCCTTTCACCTACACTATCCCTCCTATCATGCATGGGGGAAGCAGCCCTTCTAGTCACACAGCTCCATTTACCACACTAGGGGGTAGTGGCCCATCCACAAATGTGCCACAAGTACCCCCAATCATGCAGGTGCATCATGTCCCTGCAAACCCCACCACCATTGTTGCCCTGTCACACATCAACCTTGGGTCAAACCTTCCTTTCATGGAACACCTCAACCTACCTAACTTGGCTTGGTTAACAAATGACCCTATCCACCATCAATTGTTTTGGTCTCCCATGCCAACCAAACTTCCCTCAGACATTCCTAAGTTTGAAGGGAAGGTAGGGGAGTGCCCCCAAAATGACATCATGAAATTTCACCTATGGTGCTCATTAAACAACATAGTAGATTATTTAATTAGACTCATACTGTTCCAACGCACCCTCACAGGTGCTACAGCCAAGTGGTACATTGAGCTACCACAAGCCAAGTACTCGAATTTTAACTCCTTGGATTTCATGTTCCTGCAGTATTTGCAAGTCCCCATTAGATACGACGAAGGGGTGGAGATCTTTCTATCTTGCTGCCAGAATACTACGACCCACATAACCGACCACATCTATGAGTGGAAGCGACATCATAGTTTGTGCAAGATTCAACTTGATGACAGGATCTTCCTGGATTGCTTCCTAAAAACTTTGCTACCACCTATAGCAAAGGACATCGCATCTAAATGTCCCCAATCTGAAGAGGAGGCCATCTTGAAAGCCTAGCAGTTTGATCTGATCTATGCATAGTCTGGATACCTTTACACTATCATTCCAGATACTCCTCGTGCATGGACCTCCTACTAGGATGCACTGGGGGCATCCCATGCTGTAGATGGCATCATTGGTTTTGTCTCCCACTAACCACAACACCGTTCGACACCACCTACAATACCACCACCACAAAGAAACACCCACAGTGTTTCCTACCAAAACAAAACTATGGACTATGCAAGAATGATGTCCTAGTCCAAAGCTACAACTTCTTATGCACAACTCATGCCATCGCAGCAGGCCCAAGCACTAGCTTGGCCAGCACAACAATATGCGGGACAAATGCCCACATTTGTGGCACTTGCACCCACCCAAGTTTACTATGCACCACCAGTTCCATCCATTCAATCCCCTGCCCCTACTTTGCCAGCACCTTTAGGACAGGTGTTTGCATAGCAAAACCGTCCTAACCAGCCAGTCCCCAATAACCAACAAGGGCAGGCCAGAAATAACCGAGCCCGGAATCAAGGCAACAATCAACTGGAGGGAGGCGGTCAACAACCAAACCCTCCCAACAATGTTGGGGAAAATTGGCCAACCCAAAATCCTTAGAAAGAAAATGCACCTAGATGCAATGCTCCATTGTGCATAAACCAACCATGCAAGTTGTGTGAGGTCTATGGGAACTATACACACGAATGCCCCTTCATGGGTCAGACCAAGCAAGCCATTCACAACGAGGTTCAACATACTACCAATTCAGCAGCCCAAGCTCACCCCATCCCAGCACCACCAGGGCCCCCACCCATGGTCCTCCAAACCCACTGCCAGTCCAAGGACTGGTAGAACCTGCACCCACTCCCCATCCCAATCCCAATGCCCCGGGGGCATCTTCGATAGCAGAAACAGGTGTTCACCACCTACTAGGCATGACAACTGAAGAGGTCAATTTACAGACTAGATGAAATCAGTACGAAACCAACACCAAACCCACTGACACATCAGCAGCATCTATGTCCAAAACAGCCAATGCACCTCTTCATCTACCCCCTTTCCCTCCTCGCCCCCCCATATGGCAGATTGCCAACAACGTCACGGCTAGAGCTGCTATAATCTACAACATCGTGGATGATTTGACCCAAACACCTACTGCCATGTCTTCTATTGAGGTACTCAAAACTTTCCCAACACATCGAAAAGCCTTACTAGCCACCCTTAATGCTGTATACCCCTCAGACTCCAAGTTTATCACATTCGACACGGAGAATGGAGAGCCGCAGATGCCATCAACCTTTGCCTTCCAAATCCCAGTTTCCATCTGGAATTTAGTCATGCACCAGTGCATAGTGGATGAGGGGGAATCCACATGTGTTATGTCTACCTTAGTCTGGAAAAATCTTGGATCCCCAATTCTACAACCATCCTATAATACTCTGCATGCTTATGATGACCACCCCACTAAATCCCAAGGAATCCTCGCCCATGTCCCCATCACATTAGCCAGGAAAATAGTACTGATTGACATAGAGGTTGTCAATGCTCAGTTGGACTATAACCTTCTCCACGAAAGAATTTATATGTATGCCATGAGAGTTGTACCATCAACTGTTTTCCATCTCATTATGTTCCCTCATGAAGGGAAAATTGTGACTGTTGACCAACTAACTTATCACATTCTGCAAGGGCTAATTGCACCAGCCAATGTTATCCCTACGATCAACACCATTGATCCACAAGGGCTAACTGCACCCGCCAATGTTATCCCTGCGGTCAACACCATGGTTGACAACATACCAACCTCCCCATTGTTGAATGTGGGCCCTGGGTTGTTTGCCAATACCACCATGATGACTTCTTTCCCCTTAGTGTCACCACCGCCAACACCAAATGAGACTACGGATTTGTGCATGATCTCATCTAGCACTGCTACACCCAAACATCAACCACAGCCGTAGCCCCAACCGCAACCACAACACCATCCGTAGCTACAACAATATCAGTAGACGCAGCATCATCAGCAGTCACAGCATCATTAGGAGCCGCAGCATCATCGGTAGCTGCAACATCATGTGTAGCCATAGCATCATTCGTAGCCACCACCATAACCTACTCCCCACATGTAACCATCATGGATTTATCTAGGCTCCTCCCCAGTCCACACAATTCCCTTCCTCTTTCCCCTGCCTAGTGTCATGAGAAAGCCAGTAATGGCTACCTTAAACTTACCCAATTTTACATTGGGAATTCCCATGTGGTACCTTGATCCATCGACCCAACCACCAATACCCTAGGTATTTTGAACCCTCATGCAACCCATTATGATTGAATCTCATCCTCCACCCGGCCCGCAAAAACAAACCACCGCACCTGCACTCGCACCCCCCCCACCCAAAAAGGGCCAAGGGAAAAAATACGAAAGCTACCGTTGAACCTCAACAAATCCCGCCTTGCATTGTTTGTGAAGAATAGGGCCATCCAACCCAAAAATACCTAATATTCCCATAATCCGCGTGCATTTGGATGCCATGGATACAACAGAAAACCTCCCCATGGTTGAGCTCCCAAGCGAGCCAATAATGAGAAAAAAGTCATTGAGAACAAACCATGCTTGCACCCTCTGCGGATTGTATGGAAACTATTCTCACCACTTCTAGGACTTGTCTGGGTTTCAAATAGCTCTAGCCAACCTTCAAGAACATTCCCTTGAATCGGAGATCACTCTGATCGAAGAAATCCACCCCCACCTCCTTCTTCAGAAACCATGTCCATTTACATGATGTCTAGTTCCACATACCCTCTTGTCTCCACCATCACTGACAGTCCATCAGACATGTCTCTTCATTGCTTTCAGAATGATGAGGAGATACTTGAAGCCTTAACTACCTCCAGTTTTACCCCATTCCCTTTAAACCATAGTGTGGAATCAGTTCTTCCCATAAAAGACTAGATTCCATCACTCTTCCTTGCCAAAGACCTTTGTCTTGGCAAGGCGGCATACCTCTTCGCTGACTTAGATGGTCGCCTCTTGAATAATCCACGTAATAGGCTCTACCTTAAGAGAGTCTATGCTTGGTACCACCACTATGAGTCCCTTATAGTGTATTTGTTTTCTTTTTTGTTTTGCATCATTTTTACCACAAGTCAGTGACCCCCTGCAATAATAACTCTACACATGAGGGTAGCCGATAGGAGGGTGTGGTACCACATCTGAACATGCACACAGCATGTTGCACACATGATCTAGCTACCACCATAGCCCCCCATTTGGTCTAGTTTTTCCCTGTGCATCACTACACTAGGGGAAACACCATTAGCTACTAATACAAAGTCACCTGGAACCTGTTCGAGACACCTCTCACACCTCTGGGTTCAAATTTCGTCCTCTATCTACTAATGAGACCATTGTCTCATGTTTAACAAGTAATTTTCAGGACCACTTCCCTGAAGACACCTTAGTTTATGAACCAAATTGTGATGTAAGTGTCTCCAGACCTATACCTACATCACACTTTCCTACCGCCACGCATGCAGGTTCCTGGGCCATCGCCTGGAAGGCACGTCATTTCATTTCAACATGTAGCTTTCTAATCTTCCCGCCACACCTTACGTAGGGTTTTCAGACCATCGTCCAGTGGATGGATCATTTCCTTTGCATGCATTTGGCATATAACTGCCTCCAGACTTGCACTCACATCACATGTAGTCCAGTCCATTCACCACAACTCACACAAAGCTCTCCTAACCTTTGTCCGAGAGCCACCTTGATTTGTGTGCCTTTGTCACACCGACTCACGTGCCTCTGCCACGATCTAGCCTGTGCATGTATTGGTATGTTCAAGAGCCACTTGCTCCATCCATACTGTATGGATGACCTTTGGACCACTGTCCATTGTCCCGACATAGGGCCACCTACAGTGCCCCCTCAATCGGTTGACCATACTAGAGTTTCTTTTAAGCTCTTTCCTAACTCATAAAAGAATGAAAATATTGTCGAGCATAGCTGCTTCCTTTCTCGCTCATTAAAGTATAGGAAAGGGCATCTACATCATCTCATTTATCTCCTTTTGTGGAATATATATACCATCAAATGAAAAGGACCACCTTGGCACATTCAAGCTAGGACCATTCCCCTCTGCATCCTTTTATGCTTTCTCGGGTAGAGGGGCCAAACTATATGAAAAATCTCACCATGGGTTTTCATTAAGATCTCTTCCAACCTTCTCATTAAGAAATTATTTCCAAGCAAAATTGGTTTCATTCATGCTCGTAAAAGTATTTGAATGACCATCCAGTCAGTATAGGTTTAACCTTTGCTGCCCTAACTGGACTACCAATGGTAAATAAGTCTCTCATCCCATAAAGGATGGGCGAGCTCTCCTATGTATACTTTTATCCCTTTTCGGGCATAGGAGACTACCAACAAAAAAGAGCCCCCATTGGAGTCTTCTTCATGATTTCAAACTTTCTAAAAATTAAAACACCATCGAGCATTTACTTTCTCCGGCTCACCAAAAATCCACAAGATCATACCACAATGGTGTCTCTAGACACCACCCCATAGATAACAATTTGGTAGCATTCCCACTTTGGGTCGCCTTTGTTCAGAGTAGTTCACAATGTGTCTTCCTTGGATCCCATCAATACCAAAATTATCTACCTCCCCGAAGTATCTCCCATATGCAGTGACATTCCTAGTATTACAGATATGATCCCTTTCCCATGAGTTAGTTTCATTTGTTTCCTAGTCCGCGCTGCCATCATACTCTGAACAAAGGAAGTTTTAGTCACTACACTCCCTCTGCCCCTATTCAACTCCTTCCCTCGCTCCCCCCCCATTCAGTGGGCCAGTCCTCATATTGTATCACATCTTTCGGTTATCTCCCTTGTGCATTTGGTCAAGGAAACACCATTGCCTTGACCAGGGGAAAGTCTCCCTATGTCAATGAAAACACATGTATTCCAGAGGATAGATCCAGAGGTCCCTGTATCTTGGTTTCATTAACCTCATTGATGAGTTCCTTGGACCACTTGAGAGGAGTCCTTAGTGCCTCTCGGGATAGTTGTTTCTCACGTGCTCGACTCCAACTACATCATCGCACCATTGAGATTTGTACAGGGTATTGGTCCGTGTAGTATTTAGTTGAAGACCTCGGATGTCACCTGACTCTAGAACATTGATGAGTCTATTTGAGGGACCCTAATAGGTTCATATCCCTTGTGATTTCCGAGTTATGTTGGAGACAGTGTTCAGAAGCCCCAACAGTGCTTCTATATAGATTTATGATTGATGCAGCATACTTGTACAGTAGAGACTCTGACTCTCCGTCAGTAAACTATGTACCATTCCAGATCTAGGAGGCCATCAGTCATGAAGATATAGCATTCCATGAGAATTCCATGGGTCCTGTTAACCCAAAAATCCCCCACATAGCTCTCAATGACCTACACCGCCTAAGGACACCATCTCACAACACTCATTTCACTCCATAAGACCTTCCATTTGATCCCCACACCTCTAAAAGAGCCCAAGGATGAATAAAAGGGCTAAAAAACCCCAAAAAGAGCCCAAAATAGCACCCTAGGAGCCAAAGCCCTCAAAAGGGGCTAAAACCCTAAAAGGGGCTAAAGTTAGGGCGGAAGGGGCTAAAGGCCCAAAAAAGAGGCTAAAGCCTTGACCAAGGGCTTAAAACCCTAAAATCCCTTGGAAAAACTATAAAAGGAGGGTCGAGGGTCACTCTCAAAACACTCCTCACTTGCCTATTGTTATGCTACCCATGGATCCTTTGAGACCTCTTGCTCTCAAACCACCCACTCTCCCTCTCCTCCATCTCCATCTTATCAAGCCATTACTTCCCAACCAAGAGAGAGGTGCTTCCATGAGCTAGGGCATGGTGGCCCATTTCCACCTAAGTGAGGTATAATTTTTGTTCATGTTTATTTATTTGTTTTGTTTTCTAACCCTCATTCTTATTTGCAAGTTTTTCATTAACATTGTTTGCAGGTTTTATCCATTGTAGCTTAGGTTTATTTTGCAGCTTTTGGAGGCGGAACGCTAACCTACTATGTCCAGAGGGGTTCAACAGTGCTTCATCTCCTCTTCTTTAGTTTCTGTCATGAGCTATTAGATTTGGTTTACAGTAGTGCTCCATTTGCTTATGTTCTTGCTTAGATTAGCTTAGTTTCAATTCGTTGCTCTGTTTATACCATATTTCATTCCATTTTTTTACTGTTTTAGTTTTTAGAAATCTTAGGTTAGATCTGTTTAAATCTATTTTATTTCCTGTTTTAGTCAGTACTGAAGCCTCTGCTAGGCCGAGCCGATTCAGAATAACCCCAGTACCAGTTACTATCAGCCAGATCTGACCTTGCATCACCAAAAAACCCCTTTCTGAAGCAGGTTTCTCTTATCGGGGGAAAAGGTGAGACTGGGGCACTCTTAATTGGCCAATAGGCATGCCCAGGGCACACTTAATCCTTAGACAGGTGTGACTTCATCCCATAAGCTCAGGTTGTGGCTATTTTCGTATTCTGTGCGACCCCCTTGCTCATTTCTGGAAAAATATCGTGGCCCCCTCAATGGATTTAGTCAGAAATGCATGGCCTTTCACACAGAAGTTGTATTCAAATTTAATTAACAGTAATTTTCAGTTTCAGAGGACTGTTAGTGTGGCCCAGCCACCTCTCTCCACCATTGCAGGTCTCTTCAATTCCAGTTTTTACTTTTTGCAAATCAATCCATGAACAATGTGTATATGCTAAATCAATCATTAAGGTTTAATAAAATGAACTAGACTAACTAAAAGAAACTTAAAATTAACCATCTTGCTACCCCCTTCCTCCTCTACCCAGGCATCACCCTCCGGGGTATTTTGGGATATGACGAAGGGTAAGCTCATATAGATCTAGGCACTCCATGGTATTTTTCTCAAACCACAAAAACCAGGTGACCTGGAAGGTAGAGGGGGTAGAGAAGGAGGGCTTCTCATGGCACTAAGCATCCTCCCTGTTGACCAACCTAGCACTTGGGAGGTGACTTGAGGATCTACGGATGGGCTTAGTCCCATTGTGTTGAGAGCCCAACACCTTCTCTTGGTTGAAGAAGAATATCACTGAGAGGTAGACATTTAGTTAGGCCAACAATTCAGGGTTAATCACCATACTTGCTTACAAATTTCTGTTTATGTTTGCATACAAAACCATGATATGAGCTCTACCATGAATTCATAAACCATATTGCAAACCGAATACTAGAACAAACAAGCAAACCAACACACCATACCAAATAATTAACCCAACTCAGTTCATGATGCTGAGTAAGCCTTAAAATTTACCAAATTTACACTAAGTTCAATCAATTCTACAGTCTTTGAGGACATAAGTTCTTGACTATTTCAAATGTGGGAAGTACTTGGGATTTTCCCAGAAACTCATTGTGAGGAGTACCACAGGAACCCCAAAGTAGTTGGCCGCTAAGAGGAATTGCCAAGCGAAATGGGAAACGACCCCTTTCAATTGAGTAGAAGCACTCGTGAGGAACAAGCAAAGCGATGTCTTCTGGAAGTCTTGATGGGCGAGAGACCACCTTCAGCCAATAGGAAGCCATTGAAACCGCGGTCCAAATTTCAAACCCACCAGTTTCATACACAAAAACGAACACAATTGATCCTCCATGATCTTCCTCACGCCTAAGAGGCGAACCACCACCATTTGGAACACTCAGTCGGCACCGTCGTAGCCGTTCTCAGTGATCTCCCACACCATCAGAGGGCCACATAGCCTCTGATTCTGATTCAGACCCATATCATTCTGAACTAGATCTCCATACCACACCATTAAGCCCCATGGCTAGTGCCAACCCGGATCCATTTTCCGGCCTAACCTTAGCAAGTGGACCCATGTCCACATCACAACCAGTCACCCACAACTTGGCAAGTGGTCCAAGCACAGCCATGTAGACTGCCATTAGCCAATTTCCACCACCCATAGTGACCAGCCAAGCTGGCCCAGTGGTAACACATGGGGGCAGTGGCTCCTCCACACACATTGTCCCCCCTACCACACAGGGGGGTAGTGCACCATCCACCCACATTGCCCCTACTGTCATACATGGGGGCGATGCCCCCGCTACCCATACCACCCCACCCACAAAACTTGGTGGCATTGGCCCATCCACCATGCTGCCACCACAAGCACCCCCAACCATGTAGATGAATTATGCACCTGCAAACCCCACCCCCATTGCAGTCCCATCCCATATCAACTTGGGGTCAAATTTTCCCTTCATGGCTCGTCTGAACTTGCCTAACTTGGCTAGATTAATGAATGACCCCATCTGCCACCAATATTTCTGACCACCCATGCCAACTAAGCTGCCATCAGACATCCCAAAGTTTCAAGGCAAAGCCGAGGAATGTCCCCAAAATCATATAATGACATTCCATCTATGGTGCTCATCCAACAACATTGTAGACGACTCCATTAGGCTGAGGCTATTCCAATGCACCCTTACAGGTGCCACAACCAAATGGTACATTGACCTACCACAAGCCAAGTACCCCGACTTCAACTCCCTAGCCTTCATGTTCCTACAGTATTTCCAACTCCCTGTCAGATATGATGAGGGGGTGGAGATCCTGCTATCCTATTGCCAAAACACCGCCACTCACATCACCGATCATATCCATGAGTGGCGGCAGCATCGTAGCTTGTGTAAGATCCAACTTGATGACAGGATCTTCTTGGATTGGTTCCTCAAGACTTTTCTCCCTCCCATCACAAAGGATGTCGCATTTGAACGTCCCCAATCTGAAGAAGAGGCCATACTGAAGGCCCAACAATTTGACTTGATCTACTCTCAGTCTGGATACTTGTACACTATCATTCCAGATGCTCCCTGTCCAAGTACCTCCTACTGCGATGCACTAGGGGCATCCCACGTTGCGGACGAAATCATAGGGTCAGTCTCCCAACAACCATAGCCTCGACCGACACCACCTGCCGTTGCACTACAACCAAGCAACACTGCTATTGTTTCTTATCAAAACCAAGCTCCAGACTATGCTATAATGATGTCCCAGCCCAGAGCAACAAACTCTTATGCATAACCTACACCACTGCAGCAGGCCCAGGCCATGGCTTGGCCAACACAATAGTATGTGGGGCAAATACCCACATTCGTGGCACCACCACCCCCACAAATATACTATGCACCACTAGTGCAACAAGTTCAATCCCCCTCCCCTGCTCCACCCGCTCCATTGGGACAAGTGTTCACACAACAAATCCCTCCCAACCAACCTACCCCCAACAATCAATAAGGGAAAGCTAGAAACAACCGGCCCTGCAACCAAGGCAATAACCAACTATAGGGAGGCGGTCAGCAATCGAACCCTCCCAATAATGCCGCGGCTAACCGGCCAGCCCAAAACCCCCCATGGCAGAATGCACCAAGATGCAACGCTTCATTGCGCGCAAACCAACCTTGTACACTTTGTGAAGTTTATGGGCATTACACATTTATGGGTTCCCCTCATGGCTCGCGCTAAGCAGGGCATTCAAAATGAGGCCCAATAGGCCACCAATGCCCCCACTCAAGCCCAACCCAACCAGGCACCGCAAGGACCTCCTCCCATGGTGCTTCAAAACCCACTACTAGTCCAAGGACTAGTGGCAACCAATTCCCCTCCCCAGGCCAATCCCAATGCTCCGGGGGCATCACCCACGGCCGTAACAGGTGTTCACCACCTAATCTAATGACCACTGAAGCCTGTCAACTTACAGACTAGATGAAATCAGTATGATACCACCACCGAACTTGCCAACTCATCAGCAGCATCCATGTCTAAGACAACCAACCTACCTCTCCAGTTACCCCCATTCCCGTGCCCCCCCATATGCAGAATTGCCAATAACGCCACAGCTAGAGCTGCAGTCAGCTATAGCATTGTGGATGATTTGGCCCAAACGCTAACCGCCATGTCCGCTCTTGAGGTACTTAAAACATGCCCAATGCAGTGGAAATCCTTACTAGCCGCTCTAGGGGCAGTAGACCCCTCCGACTCCAAGCTAATCACATTTGATACAGAGAACAGAGAGCTGCGCATGCCCTCCACTATCGCCTTCCAAATCCTGGTGTCCATCCGGCACTTGGTTGTGCACCGATGCATAGTGGATGAGGGGGCATCCACATGCATCATGTAGACCTTGGTTTGGCAGAAGCTTGGATCACTGATTCTGCAACCATCCTCCATGACTCTACAGGCTTATGATGGACATCCCACTAAATCCCAATGAATCCTCCCCCATGTCCCCATCACGTTAGCTGGGAAGATAGTCCTGATTGACATCGAAGTTGTCAATGCTCAACTGGACTACAACTTCCTCCTTGGGAGGAGTTACATGTATGCCATGTGAGCTGTTGCATCAAATTTCTTCTGCCTCATGATGTTCCCCCATGAAGGGAAGATTGTGATGGTTGACCAGCTCACCTACCATGATCTGCAAGGGTTAACAACACCTGCCAACGTTATCCCTACCATCACCACCATTGAGCCGCAAGGGGTGACCGCACACGCTAACGCCATCCCAGCAACCAAAATTGTGGTTGAAAACACACTAGCCTCCCCACCATTGAATGTGGGCCTTGGGTTTTTTACCGATCCCACCATGATGGCTTCTTTCCCATTGGTGTCACCACCATCGACACAAAAGAAAACTGCGGACTTGTGCATGGTCTCATCAAGCACCGCTGTACCCAAACAAAAACTATAGCCGCAGCTGCAACCACAACCACAACATCGTCCACAGCTGCAATTCCAATAGCAACCACAACATCACCTGTAGCAGCAGTATTACGCACAGTCGCAAACACAGCCTCACCCCCATATGCAACAAGCTAGGAGTTATGTGGGCTCATCTCCAGTCCATACAATTCCCTTCCTCTTTCCCCCACCTGGTGTCATGAGCAAGCCGATCATGGCCACCTTAAGCCTACCCAACTTTACATTGGGGATTCCGATGTGGTATCTAGATCCACCAACTCAACCAGCGATCTCCTAGGTTTTGTTAACTCTAGTGCAACCTATTTCATTTGAGTCTCACCCCCCACCCGGTCCGCATAAGCCAACTACTGCACCCGCACCTGCACCACCCCAACCCAAAAGGGCTAGGGGAAAGAACACCAAAGCCACCACAGAACCATGACAAGTCTCACCTTGTGCCTTCTGCAAAAAATAGGGCCATCCAACTCAGAATTTCCCTGAAATCCCAGTGATCTATGCGCATCTGGATGCCATGGATACAAATGAAAACATCCCCGTGGTTGAACTCCCAACCACGCCACTAGTCAGGAACAAGGCACTGAGGACAAACCATGCTTGTTCCCTTTACAGCTTGTATGGACATTACTCCCACCATTTCCAAGACCTACCCGAATTTCGAATGGCTCTTGCTGACCTCCGTCACCATTCCCTTGAGTCTGAGATCACCTTGATCGAAGAAGTTCACCCACCACCGCCTTCTTCAGAAACCATGTCCATTTACATGATGTCTAGTTCAACTGACTCACTTGTCTCCACCATCACTGACAGTCCATCAGACCTGTCTCTTCTATTTTTTCCGCAGCCGTAGCCACAACCTCAGTTGCAACCTCAACCTCAGTTAGCAGGGAAACAATGGGGTTCATTCTTGATCGACATTATCCTTTTCCTTTTCCTTTTCCCTTTCCTTTTCCTACCATCTGAGATCGTGAGTAAGTCTATCTGGGAAACCCGCAATCTACATAATTTCACACTGGGAGATCCTGTGTGGTACCTTGAACCACCTACCCTACCTCTAGGTCCATCAAAGACTCCTACTGTCTCCAGGCCTGCCCCTCTTCCTCCAACAAAGATTGGAGGCAAGGCCACAAAAACAACAACCAATACCATTTACATGATCTCTAGCACTAGTCGCCCTTCTGTCTCATCGACCATGGAAGAGCCACCTGATCTACCCTAGCACCACTTACGCGATGACGGAGAGATCCGTAAGACCTCCTCCGGTCTTACCCCATTACCTTTAAACCATAGTGTGGATTCGGTTCTTCCCATAAAAGAACAGATTTTGTCATCCCACCTTGCCAATGACCTTCATCTCGGCAAGGGGGCATACCTCTTCGTTGACTCTGATGGACAACTTTTGGAGAACCCCCATAATGGGCTCTATCTCAAGAAATTTTACGCTTAACATCACGAATGAGTCACTTCATTTTATTGTTTTCCAACGTTTTTCTGCACAAATCAAAGATAGCACTATCAGCTGCTAGTTCAAAGTCACCCGGAACCTGTTCCAGACACCTCTCACACCTCCGGGCTCAAATTTCCATTTCTGAGACCATCATCTCATGTTTAATAAGTCAATTTTGGGACCATTTCCCACAAGTCACCTCGATTCATGAATCATGACATGATGATGCGAGCGTCTACAGACCGGTACTCATATCACACCGCCCGACCGCTACTCATGCAAGTTATCGGGCCACCGCCCGTTAAGGATTGTACTATACTTTTATTTTTTGCATTTATAATTGTGTTTTTTCACCGCACCTCATGCAGACATCTGGACCATCATCCACAAAAC
This sequence comes from Pseudotsuga menziesii, assembly GCA_001517045.1. NCBI lineage: Eukaryota > Viridiplantae > Streptophyta > Pinopsida > Pinales > Pinaceae > Pseudotsuga > Pseudotsuga menziesii. Next base: position 749,155 of record LPNX010182943.1, read on the forward strand.
CCTTTTTTTTTCTTCCATGTATTTGGCATAGAAGTGTCCTCAGGCCACCACCCGTCAAGGACTGTAATTTTAGCTTTTTTTATTTTATTTTTAACACATAGTTGTCTTTTCCATTCATTGCACCTTACGTGGACCTCTAGACCACTATCCACAAAACAATTTATTTTTCTTACATGTATTTGGTATATAAGTTCCCCCGAACTTGCACTCACATCGTATGTAGTCAAGTTCGTCCACCGCAACACACACACATGCTCTCCTGAACTTTGTTCGAGAGCCACCTCGGTTTGCATGCCTTTGTCGCACCGTCTCGCAGGCCTTTGCCACAATATTTCCCATGCATGCATTGGTATGTTTGAGAGCTTGCTGCTCTGTCCATACTGTGTGGATGACTTGTGGACCTCTGTCCACCGTCCTGACATGGGGCACCACATGTGCCACCGCAGTTGGTTGACCACATTGCAGTTTTGTTTAAGCTCTTTTTTGACTCCTTAAAACATTGAAAAGATCACCGAGCGCAGCTACTTCCTTTCCTGCTCGCTAAATTATAGGAAAGGGCATCTACATCGTCTTGTTTACCTCCTTTTGCAGACCATGTAGACCATTTAATGAAAAGGACCTCCTTAGAACACTCAATCCAAGACCATTCCCCTCTGCATACTTTTGTGCTTTCTCAGGCTGAGGGGCCGCACTTTACGAAAAAGCTCACCACCGATTGTCGTTAAGCTCTTTTCCAGCCGTCTCATCAAGAAAATATTGCCGAGCAAACTTGGTTTCGTTCATGCTCGTAAAAGTATCTGAATGACCGTCCAGTCAGTATAGGTTTAACCTTTTCCGGCCTGATTGGACTACCAACGGTAAAGAAGTCTCTCATCCCCTCCAGGATGGGTGAGCTCTCCTATGTATACTTTTATCCTTTTTTGGGCACAGGAGACTACCAACAAAAAAGAGCCGCCATTGGAGTCTTCTTCATGCTTTCAGACTCTCTAAAATTGAAAGCACCATCAAGCACTTACCTTCTCGGGCTCTCCAAAAATCCACGAGATCATACCATAATGGTGTCCCTAGACACCACCCCACAGAAAATAGTTTGGTAGCATCCCCACATTGGGTTGCCTTTGTTCAGAGTACTCTACAATGTGTCTTCCTTGGATCCTATCAGTATCAAAAGTGTCCACCTCCTCCAAGTATTTCCCATCTGCAGCGACATTCCCGGTATTACAGCCATGATCCCATTCCCTTAAGTTATTTTCATTTGCTTCCTGGTCCGCCCTACCATCATACTCTGAACAAAGGAAGTTTGAGTCTCCCACTCCCCCCCTGCCCCTGTTCAATTCTTTCCCTTCCCTCCCCTCTCTCCCAATTCAGTGAGTCAGTCTGCATATTGCTTCACACCTTTTGGTTATCCCTCGTGCTCTTGGTCAAGGAAACATCATTTCCTTGACTAGGGGTAGGTCTCCCTCTGTCGACGCCAACACACATACTCCAGAGGATAGACCCAGAGGTCCCTATACCTTGGCTTCATTGACATCATTAATGAGTTCCTTGGACCACTTGAGAGGAGTCCTTAGTGCCTCTTGGGATGGTTGTTTCTCACTTGCTCGACTTCAACTCCATCCTCGCACCGTTGAGATTCGTATAGGGTTTGTTCCGCACAATACTTGGTCGAAGACCCCGGATGTCCCCTGACTCTAGCACATTGGTGAGTCCACTCGAGGTACCTAAATAGGTTATGTCCCTTGTGATTTTTGTGTTGCGTTGGAGACAATGTTCAGAAGCCCCAGCAGTGCTTTGATATACCTTTACGATTGATGCAGCATACTTATACCATAGAGACTCTGACTCTCATTCAGCGATTCGATGTAGCTATGTACCAGATCTAGCAGATCGTCAATCATGAAGATGTAGCATTCCATGAGAATTCCATGGGTCCAATGTACCATATTTCTATTGTATTCAGCCTCACATGAGAGGCAACCAACATTGTAACATCAGTTGTATATGATCGGCTCTTGTATTTTAGAGCATAGATCAAATTATTCTTTCGACATTGTCACGAGCATGGGAATGACCGTCTCGTCCATATACATGTCACACATTCATTGTATCTCACCCATTGATGGGAACCAAATTAATACAAAACCAAAAGCCACCATGCCCCAGCCACGGATGCACCACCTCTCGACAGCAAATCCTATGATGTCCATTGGCCATACGTTGAGCTCCTGCCCTCACACATCAGGGGGCAATATACTAACCCAAAAATCCCCCACATAGCTCTCAATGGCCTACACCACCCAAGGACACCATTTCACAACACTCATTTCACTCCATAAGACCTTCCATTTGAACCCCACACCTCCAAAAGAGCCCAAGGATGAAGAAAAGGGCTAAAAACCCCCAAAAAAAGCCCAAAATAGCCCCCTAGGAGCTAAAGCCCTCAAAAAGGGGCTAAAGTTAGGGAAGAAGGGGCTAAAGCCCTGACCAAGGTCTTAAAACCCTAAAATCCCTTGGAAAAACTATAAAAGGAGGGTGGGGGGTCACTCTCAAAACACTCCTCACTTTCCTATTGTTATGCTGCCCATGGATAATTTGAGACCTCTTGCTCTCAAACCACCCACTCTCCCTCTCCTCCATCTCCATCTTATCAAGCCATTGCTTCCCAACCAAGAGAGAGGTGCTCCCATGAGCTAAGGCATGGTGGCCCATTTCCACCTAAGTGAGGTATAATTTCTGTTCATGTTTATTTATTTGTTTTGTTTTCTAACCCTCATTCTTATTTGCAGGTTTTTCATTAACATTGTTTGCAGGTTTTCTCCATTGTAGCTTAGGTTTATTTTGCAGGTTTTGGAGGTAGGACCCTAACCTACTATGTGCAAAGGGGTTCAATAGTGCTTCAGCTCCTCTTCTTTAGTTTCTGTTATGAGCTATTAGATCTGGTTTACAGTAGTGATCCATTTGCTTATGTTCTTGCTTAGATTAGCTTAGTTTCAATTCATTGCTCTGTTTATGCCATATTTCATTCCATTTTTCTACTGTTTTCTAAGGGTAGGAACCTACCCTTGTGCCCTATAAGCACAAGGGAGCCATTCATGTCCCTGTAGTGAGGAGAAATTCTCACTACAGGTCTAATGTAGTAGTTCTTCAAATCAGTATTGTATTCAGCCTCTCATTGAGGCAACCATTATTGTAATAACAGTTGTACATGATTGGCTCTTGTATTATAGAGCTTAGATCACATTATTCTTTTGACATCGTTATGAGCATGGGGATGCCCGCCTCATCCATATACATGTCACACATTATTTGTATCTCACCCATTGATGGGAATCATATTAATATGAAAACCAAAAGCCACCATGCCCGAGCCTAGGAAGCACCACCTCTCCCCAAGAAAATCCTATGATGTTCGTCGCCCATACGATGAGCTCCTGCTCTCACACATCAGGGGAAAATATGTAAAACCCAAAAAATCACTCACTATTCTCTACATGACCTACACCACCCAAGGACATCCATGCATGACCCTCATTTGACCCCCACACCCTCAAAAAGGCTTAAAAATATGAAAAAGAGCTTAAAAACCCCTAAAAAGAGCCAAACTAGCTCCCATAGGGGCTAAAACCTCCAAAAATAGGGCTAAAACCACTCAAAGGAGATTATAACCCCCAAATGAGCTAAGGATTGGGAGAAAGGGGCTAAAAACCAAAAAAAGGGGCTAAAGCCCCAATCAGGGGCTTAAAACCCTAAAAATTCCAAGAAAAAGTATAAATAGAGGGGTGGGGGTCACTCTCAAATCAATTCTCATCTCCCTATCATTACGCTTCCCATGTGAGTGCCTTGAGACCATTTTCCTCTCAATTCATTCACCCTCCATCTCCTCCATTCCTCCATTGAGACATAGTTCCCCATCCATTGAGAGGTGCTCTCCCAAGCTAGGGTACGGTGGCCCATTCCAACCAGAGAAGGTATACTTGTCTTTTTATGTTTTCGCTTTGTTATAATGTAGTTTTCTGACATTATTTGTTTGTAGGTTTGTTGTTTAACATTCTCTTGTAGGTTTCCATTGATTTCTTGTAGGTCCTTTTGTTCTCTAATAGTTTGATGTAGGGTTGTGGAGCTTAGCCCTAACCTTGTTTGTAGGGGTTCTGTTTCATTTCATTTTTTTGTATTTTTTTGTATTTCCATTCTCACATGAACCCTACCCTTCTGTCCTATATACAGAAGGGTGTCGTTCCTGCCTGTAGTAAGGGTGAAATCCTAACTACAAGTGCCACTAAGAAGAAGAGCACCTTGGGATGATTCTTCAGTTTGAGATCCAGTATGGGCTACTGATTTGGTAGGATGGATTCTTTCATGGAGCTGAGTACAGTTGAGGAAAAATATTTTTCCACTTGCTTGGCTATTTGTGAGGTAGTATGTTTCTTTTGAAAACTACTATTTGATTTGATTGATCTGACTTGTATTTTTGTATCATACAGAGAGGAGCAATGAAGCTCCAGTATGTGATCCAGATCAAGATCTCTTGAAAGAGGGAGTGATAAGTTCTAGCGTAGCCGGTGAGATAGGTTGCTTGATCATAAAATCCTAGTGAAGCTTGTAGGTTTCCCAGATGTAATCAATCATGCAAGTTGTCCTCAAATGTAATCAGTCCCAGAGAAGCTCACAGGTTATCCTTGGACATAATCAGCGCTGATGCAATTCTATGCTAGAAATGGCCAGAGTGAAGTTTGAGTACTTCAAAGAGAATATTGGTGTTCTTCAGATCTAGGTTCCTTCCAAGGGGAAGTGGGGAGTCTGAGAGCCTTTTTGACATGGTGGCAGGATGTGCCTCCCATGGTCAGATGTAAGTGCAGATCCTTTCTAACATGGTGGCAGGATGGGCCTCCCATGGTTAGATGTAATTACAGATCCTTTCTGACATGGTGGAAGGCCGGGCATCACATGCCCAGATGTAAGTGCAGATCCTTTTTGACATGGTAGTAGGCTAGGCCGCCCATGGTCAGATGTAAGTGCAGATGCTTTCTGACATGGTGGTAGGCTGGGCCTCCCATGGTCAGATGTAAGTGTAGATCCTTTCTGACATGGTGGTAGGATGGGCCTCCCATGGTCAGATGTAACTGTAGGGCCTTTCTGACATGGTGGCAGGTTGGGCCTCCCATGGTCATATGTATGTGATGGGCCTTTCTAACATGGTGTCATGCTAGGCCTCCCATGCTTAGATATAAGTGTTGGGCGTTTTTGACATGGTGGCAGGCTGGGCCTCCCATGGTCAGATGTAACTGCAGAGCCTTTCTGACATGGTGGTAGGCTAGGACTCCCATGGTCAGATGTAAGTGTATGGCCTTTCTAACATGGTGGTAGGTTGGGCCTCCCATGGTTAGATGTAAGTGCTGGGCCTTTCTAACATGGTGGCATGCTAGGCCTCCCATGGTCAGATATAAGTATTGGGCCTTTCTGACATGGTGGTAGGCTGGGCCTCCCATGGTCGGATATAACTGCTAAGACCTACATCTAGCATGAAAAAGGTCTACCTCTGTAGAACTTCCTATGACAATTATAATTGAGAGATAGAACCATTTACTCAAGATAGTGGGAGCAGTGATGATGATGATCCCGCTTTCATGATGATCTAGTAATGAAGACTTGTGCTGTGTTTGCACCTTTCACACACCTAGGTCATGTGGCATAAATCTTCAAGCCACTCGGTGTGTCCTTGGGGGCAAGTCTCGAGTCAAGTTTGTCACCTTGTTCTTGACTCCTCTATTTAGGCTCAAATCCTAACGAAGCCAAGGGGGGTAGACCCTATTAAGTTACTAAGGATAATTACTTAGTGTGGTGATGTTAAACTGAATGAGTTACTTAGGAGTTTGAAATTTAACTATAGACAATCAAAGATGACAAGATACAAAAATGAACACACGAAAGCACAATGCTGAGACACAATATATATATAAAGCAAGAAAATAACCAATGCCTTAGAATGGAGTAAAAAATAAAATCAATGTACTTGCATGTGCTTGGAGTGAATGTTTTGCAATTGCCTCTTGGTATGTTTTAAGTTAAATTTGAGGTGTGGGTTGATTAAAATTAGGCGAAGAGGTGGACTCCAGATATACCCGAGAGTACTTGGAGTATGTCCAAAACTAAACCTTCACAGCTACCTGCAAGGAATATGTGGGCTGAATGGAGTCTCTGGGGATATTGTTCATAATGCACCCATTAGGGTGTGACAGAGATCGGCGCCCCGAGGTCACTTTTCAGAAGTTCCCGCTTCCTTTGGGTATTTTGCCACCGTGATGGTTTGATCTAGGTGTTGGATTTTCACTTGATGGTTTGTCAATTTGGGGAGTGAGCCCTAATTATACTAGTCACTCAATTGATTTTGATATAGCTTGACTGATCGGACGAACCGCAGCCAAGTGCAAAGCATACACACCGGAGTCTTGTCAATTTTAGTAAATTTTACAATGGGTGTTCTTGTTAAAAGAAAACCCTCCAGGAACCTCTTTCGATCCAAGCAGATCTCAATTGGGGAATCAAGCAGAGGTTAATTTTATAATGCTTACTGAAACAAAAGATGACAGAAAATGAAACATAAAAGATGAGCAAAGCACAATTTTCTAATTAGACTACCACGAACCTTTCTTCACCTTTCGGCTCAAAGGAGGCTCGTGGGGTAAGTATTAAAGTTACTTTGAAAACAATATAAATGGAATATGGAATTGATTTTATGTCAAAGTATACTACCCTATAGATTAATGCTACTCTGTATTACAAAAGATGAACGAAAAGCAAAAAAAAAGGACACGGACGCAAATCCCCCCGGGGGGGATGGGGAATGGGCTCGAAAGAGCCTATTCAAAAATTATTTTTATTAACAGTGGTTACAATATCAGAGAACTGATATAATTCCTCTTGATCCTTATATAGAGTGAAATCAAGAGCTTACAAAGTGCGAAAATTAAAGGTTTTAGTCAAATGGGAGGAACCTGGGGGGATTTGAACGCTCCTGAGGCCACTTTTGAATAGTAGATTCCTTTCTATTCTGTCAAACCTGCTAAAAACCAGTGATAATATTAGACTAAAATATGCCCAAAATCACTCTGAAAGTACCTTTGGTTCAGCTTACTTTTAACAAAAAAAAACTAAGTTAAGACTAGTTAAAAAAGGTAAAAAGGAACCAAGGAAAGCAGGGTTTCCTTGGGATCTTGGATTGCCTTGTGGAAAGCCAATAAGATGTGCACTTTTATTGCATAATATGAAATTTTAACGTACAGCAAACAGAAATCAAATGCATGCAAGCTACAAATTTTCTTCAAAATTACATGCAAAAAAGGACGATTTCCCTAAAGCTAGATCTAGAATGCTTATGAAACCTTTTAAGAGCAAGATCTAGAATATGGGCTTTAAGAGGATAGATCTATGTTGAAATTAATTTTAAGATGATAGATCTAAACAAAATCAAAGCTATGAACAAAGTAACAAGGTAAAAGAGTTGTTTTTTTTTAAGAAATGAGAAGAAGAGGAGAGAAGGTCGGCTCGTTGCTTGAATGGAACAAGCTGAAAGGAGGCCCTTTTGTGGAGTGCTGAGGGATAGAGTCTTGAGATTATTGGATAAGGAATGGCGTCAATCTTTATCCACACCTTCATCCAATTAGGAACCTGCAACTAGATGACACAAGCCTACACACACCTCGTGAGATCTGGATATAGATGTATAAAGCAACAAAAATGAAAGATCATGCAAAAATAATCTTATTTAAGCATATAACTGAAATTTTTTAGCATACATCATATGGATAAACAAGATCAAGCAATCTAACTTGCCTAGTTTACACCCTTACTTGATTCAACCGAATCCTTGAAGCCAGAACACAGAAGCAACACAAAATTTGGAAAGAAATTGCAGTTACCACATCAACAGCATAACATTGAGAATCGACATAGACACATGCACTTCACAGTATAGCCTCCAAAGAATATTTATTCACAAATGATGATCAATACATAATTACAATGGAAAGCCCTTCAATCCAGCTCTAACTAGCTTGGAAGAGGGAGCCTCAGCCAGGATATATACAAAAAAAAAGACATCCAGCCCAGGGGGGGCACAATTCCTCATGGAATCAAATGAAATCAGCTGATGGAGAGTCAACCAATGTAGATTTGAAGCTGAACTGAGCCTACTTGTCAACCGGGGGCTTGACTGAGTTAACACATCAACCCATACACCGACACATCAGTCCACAGAGCATCCAGGAGAGTCCACATGTGTAAAGGAGAGAGAGAGGGCACAATTCCCCATGAATACAACTGAAGATCAACTCTAGATCTGATTTGATCACCTCCTTCAGTCAAGGATTTGTCAGATCCAGTCAATCTGCTTAAGTTCTGACTAATTTCAATCAAATCGGTTGAGACTCCACTGATTTATGATTTTGGATTTGCTCCATTATTCATCAATTTATTAATTAAAATAATCAATAATTGATTTTTGGGGCTTTCTGACCTGAGTGATGGAAAATCGCTCAAAACTAGGAAATTGTGGGTCCATGGGTTTACATGGTGCTCTTAGCTTGAAAATGAGCACCGACATGACTGAAACTGATTATTTGGCACACTTTTATTACAAAATCAATTTTTCCAATTAAACTATTAAAAAATAGCCTAAGTTTTGGAAAAATTAAATTTTAATAAAAAACACTGAAAAAATTAAAAAATTGAAAAATTGAAAAAACATAGGGGGACTTAGACATGTTCATATGACTCGACCATGATGTCTAGCATGCTTATACATTGACACATAGACTCTAATAACCTCAATAGGCCTAAGTACGAAACCGACCACCCCAACTTTGGAGGTATGGAGTGAAAAACTCAGAAATTATCAGTCGTTTATTCAACAACCAATAATAACCAAGGGAAAAAACACCTTGGGCTGATCGAATTGACAAATAAATTCTGAGAGACCGAGTCTTTTACAGACACTATCATGCTAGAACATTTATTACAATTCCCCCATGTGGTATGAACATGTGATATGGTACAACAAGCACTTCCAAGAAGTACTTCCACAGGTCTTTTGAAGTCCGAACAAGTTAACCCCGTCCGGTTCACCAGGCTCACTTGATAAAAAAACCACTAAGTACAACTTAGGTGGTAGCATTCTGGCTCCATCTAGGGACACATTCTCTTACTGATCTTCTGTTCAAAGGAGAGGATGTGAGAACTTTGGAATCTCTGGGTCCTGCAAGGCAATTAGAGTTTGTCAGTAACATGTATACATAAGAAAAAATTAACTATAAAAGCAAACTAATGTACATAATTAGTCTCTATTGTGCAAAAAGGAATATTTTACAAAAACTAATATACAAAGGAAAATTTTCAACATGGTACAAAATAACTATAATACAACAATATCTATGATACAACAAAATGATATATAAAATTGAGAAATACATGCAGGGCAAGGTTTAGAAATTGGCCCTGAAACCATCGATGCCAATAAAGGCATCAAACTATCTCGACAAAGAACAACTTGAGGAGGAAACCATTCATTGGCAAGCTCAATATTTCTCCTTCTAGGTCATTTAGATAGAAGGAGTTCGTTCCTGCTATTTCATCGATGATGTATGGTCCCAACCACAAGCTGTCGAGATTTCCATGTTTCCCAGGTTTTTCCCGTCGTTTGTCCCAATGTAAAACCGTGTCACCTACTTGGAAGGAAACTGGCCGGGTAGACTTATCAAAGGCTCTCTTGACCTGGTCTGAATTTTCGATACTATGGTCAAGAGAGTTTCTTCTGCTCTCATCTAGCTCGATCAATTGGTTTATTCTATTCTGGATGGCCTCTTGATCTGAGCTGAAGGTCTGGAGAAGCTGATAAACTAGAAGCTTTAGATGGACTGGTAAGGTGACATCAAGGCCATAGAATAGTTCGAAGGGGCTTCTCTCGGTTGAACTTTTCTTGGTGATTCTGTCGGCCCATAATGCTAATTTGATATTGCTATCCCAAGCCTTCTTATTGTCGCCCACAATTTTTTTGATTATGGTCATTAAGTTCTTGTTACTTGATTCCGCTAGACCATTTCCTTGGGGATAGTAATTGGATGAGTGAGATAGGATAATGTCGTACTTGAAACAGAAAGATGACATCTCGAAAGAAACAAAGCATGGGCCATTATCCGTGATGATTCTAGCTGGCACACCGAATCTTGTGATAATCTTATCTTCTAAGAAATCCATGACTATAGCATCGGTTTCATTCTTGGTGGTTATTTCCTCTACCCACTTGGTAAAATAATCAGTGGTGGTAAGAATGTTGGGGCGCGCACCTCAACGGTCCTTAAGTTAGGTAACTCCACGGGGTTACGAGAGTTTGTAAGCAGAGTTACGACTCAAAATAGTCTTAGGGGTGTCGGGGCTGAGTTAAAGCCCTCTTTTTTGTAATAACCCGTGGTTTAAGTCCAAGGTTTAGGGTTCGGGGTGCCCATGGTTTAAGTTCATGGTTTTGTAATAGTGCGCTATATAAATAGGCACTCTTAGAAAATAAGTCAGGTTAGGCATTTTATGTAAAAGGAATTGATGCGAAGCTAAGGCTAATTTTGTAAGAAAAGGTTAAGTCCTAGCTGTGTGCGTGTATGACCTCTGCAGCTGTGTGCGCAGAGGGATTTTGGGTGATAAGGAAATCTGCAGCTGTGTGTGCAGAGGCCTGCAGCTGTGTGCGCAGCTTTGAGGACTGAAGGGATCTGCAGCTGAGTGCACAGATCAGAACTGTGGTTTTTGTAGAAAGTTGAATAAAACATAGTTCTGTGGACGTAACCCCTACACTGGGGGTGAACCATGTTATATCTTGTGTCGTGGTTCTGTGTGTTGTTTATGTTGTGTTTTTTCATGCATTTATATCTATATATCTGATAAGTAAAGATCACTGCTAGATAATAACTTCACTGTGAATTCCGAGTAAAGGGTTGCGCAAGGCACTGTTTGTTTATCTAACCGCGAAGCTAAATAAGTGAATGTTAAGCTCTGTGATTTATATTTATAATCTGTTAAAAGATAAAGGTACAGTAATATCCCTCTTTTGCTTGCAGAAATATGGTTCTGTGGCACCCCATAGCAGTTTCGGGTGAGACTGCAACTTGTTCGCAGGTTGTTGCCGAAAGGGCCAACTCTGTGGGTCTTTTGTTGGTGCGAAGTTAATGGTATAAAGCCTGGGTCTGCCCTATAGCCCAACAAATTGGTTCCGTTGCCGGTTGAACTCAGTATCTGCTCAAGAGGGGTTTACGTCATACCTCGAGGGCTATGTTCTGGAGACCGTCTGTGAAAGAAATCGGTGATTGGCTTGATGAGACTTATCTGAAATCCAGAAGTTATTACGAGTGGTCAAGGAGAGAGGTCTGCTGAACCTTTTGAGTAATCCACCAGGGCAGCCATGCTCGACCAAGGCACAAAGAAAGGAAGAAGTTCGCTCTAAGGGGTAAGAAGAAAGGTAGAATTGCGCTCTATGCTGCACAAAGAACAGCACCGGTCTTCAAAGAAAAACTCTGAAACATCCCAAGATGTATCCTCTTGGTTTGACAGAACCACGACGACTATTTGTCTTATGCAGCTTGAGACACAACTATGGGGACCCTAAGTTGTGGATGGTCAAATGTTCGGCAAGCAGATCGAAGGATGGGGTCGCTGATAGATCCAGAAGGCCTTAACCAACATTTCACGAAGGAAAGGAACAAGCAGCCAACAACCACATGTATGGCTTCAACAAACAGTGCACCAGGATTCACCAACAAGATTATCTCACCAGAAAAGCAGCTGAGTGTCCCGGGACGGGCCGCTGGTGAGTCTTAGGGGCCTATTGGGGCGCACACCTCAATGGTCCTTAAGTTAGGTAACTTCATGGGGTTACGAGATTTTGTAAGTGGAGTTACGACTCAAAATAGTCTTAGGGGTGTCGGGGCTGATTCAAAGCCCTCTTTTTTGTAATAACCCATGGTTTAAGTCTAGGGTTTAGGGTTCGGGGTGCCCATGGTTTAAGTCCAGGGTTTAGGGTTCGGGGTGCCCATGGTTTAAGTCCATGGTTTTGTAATAGTGCACTATATAAATAGGCACTCTTGTAAATAAGTCAGGTTAGGATTTTTATGTAAAAGGAATTGATGCGAAGCTAAGGCTAATTTTGTAAGAAAAGGTTAAGTCCCAGCTGTGTGTGTGGACGACCTCTGCAGCTGTGTGCGCAGAGGGTTTTTGGGTGATAAGGAAATCTGCAGCTGTGTGCGCAGAGGCCTGCAGCTGTGTGAGCGACTTTGAGGACTGAAGGGATCTGCAGCTGAGTGCGCAGATCAGAACTGTGGTTTTTATAGAAAGTTGAATAAAACACAGTTCTATGGATGTAACCCCTACACTGGGGGTGAACCACATTATATCTTGTGTCGTGGTTTTGTGTGTTGTTTATGTTGTGTTCTTTGATGCATTTATATCTATATATCTGATAATTAAAGATCACTGCTAGATAATAACTTTTCTGTGAATTCCCAGTAAAGGGTTGCGCAAGGCACTGTTTGTTTATCTAACCGTGAAGCTAAATAAGTGAATGTTAAGCTCTGTGATTTATATTTATAATCTGTTAAAAGCTAAAGGTATAGTAATATCCCTCGTTTGCTTGCAAAAATCTGGTTCTGCGGCACCCCATAGCGGTTTCAGGTGAGACTGCAACCTGTTCGCAGGTTGTTGCCGAAAGGGCCAACTCTGTGGGTCTTTTGTTGGTGTGAAGTTAATGGTATAAAGCCCAGGTCTGCCCTATAGCCCAACAAAGAATCCAAGAGTAACCATTGCTCAATTTATTTTTGAACTTACTGATGAAGTCAAGCCCCCACTGCTGGAAAGGGGCTTGGACTACTATTGGTTTTAAAGGCAAGGCTTTCATTTGTTGCTTTTCAGTGAATCACTGACACTGGGGGAAAACTCTGACAGCCTTGGTGCACATCCGAAAATAGGTTTGGCCAATAGTAGCCTGCTCTAAGGATTTTGTGGGAGATTGTTTTTGCTGAAAAATGTCCACCACAAAATCCTGAATGGAACTCAACCATGAGTTTCTTGGCCTCAAGTTCATCGACACATCTAAGTATTAAACCATCAGGGTTTCTCCAACCCAAACCATCTTTGGTCAAATAATACTTAGGTGCTTTCAACCTTAATGCTCTTCTTTTGTGACCAAGTAAGTGATCGGGGCATGTAAAGTTGTGAAGGAAAAATATGATGTCGGTGTACCAAGGGTGCTGCTCTAATCTCTGAAGCTCGTCTGATACACTTTGCTCCGAATCACTGTTCTGGCAGATTATTCCTAAGGCCTTTTCATTTCCCTGGGTCAACATATTTGCAAGACCCTATCCCTTAATTAATTAAGTAGGTTTTATCTCCAAATCATATTCTTGAATCTTTGAAACCCACTTACCCTTGATTCCTAGACAATCCTGTTGAGACATGATATCTTTGATAGCTGCATGGGGTACATATCCAATGATTTTGGAGTAACCTATATAAGTTCTGAAATGTTTAAGGGACTTGACAAGATCATAGGCCTATTTATCCATCGTGGTATACTTCAATTATGAATTTTGTAAGGCTCTACTCATAAAGGCTATGGGTTGCTCTTGTCCCTCCTTATTCTTTTGAAGCAAAACACCAGCAATGGTGTCTTCTGAGGCAAAGGAAAATATTTGGAATTCTTTGGAATAATCTGGACTAATCAAGACCGGGGACATGGATATGGCATTTTTAATTGACTTGAATGCAACTTTCCCTTCATCCATCCACTCAAACTTAGCATCTTTCTTTAATAACTTTTGTAGAGGTTTCATTAATTCTGCTAAATTTGGGATGAATCTTCTTATGAAATTGATTTGACCATTAAAGGACTGGAGAGCTTTTAGATTATGAGGCAAGGGGACTTTCTTAATGGCTTCAACTCTCTCAGGATCAACCTTGACACCATCCTTAGAAATGATGTGCCCCAACAACTTGCCTTCATCAACTCCAAATATTGACTTGGCGGGATTCAAGGAAATACCATATTTCCGACATCTTATAAAAACATGCCTAAGATGACTTATGTGGTCAGATCTTTCTTTTGAAAAAACAGTTAAGTCATCCTGATATATTTCGATTATTTTGCCTATAAGTTCTTTGGAGGCAAAATCCATGGCTCTTTAGAAGGTGGCACCAGCATTCAATAATCCAAAAGGCATTCTTAGAAATTTATAGGCACCCCAAGGTGTGGTGAATGTAGTCTTATGTTGATCCTCTTTATTTACCAACACTTGGTTATAACCAGAAAATCCATCCAACATGGACATCATTCCTGATCCTGTTACTCTTTGAAGCAAAGTTTCCATGTTGGTAATGGGTAATTATCTTTGAGGCCTGATGTATTCAGATTTCTAAAATCTATACATATTCTAATTGACCCATTCTTCTTTCTGACAACAACTAAGTTGGAGCACCAAGATGAATGTCTTGTAGGTGCTATGATCCCTACTGCTAACATCTTCTGAAGTTCCTTCTGCACAATGGGGGCCAACTTAGGATTTATTCACCTAAGTTTTTGTCGAAAAGCTTTGACCTCCTTAGCATCTTCTATGAGGGGAATAGTGTGTTGAAACACATCCTCCCTATAGGATTTAAGCTCATCATAACTAAAGGCCAGCACATCTCTATACTCTTTGATTAGGTTGATCAAATTGTGCCTTTCCTTTTCCGAAGTACCCTTTCCAATTTTTATTAACTTGGGATCCTTGTCAGTTCCTATGTTTATTTCCATATAATTCCCAATTTTTATTTCTTCTTTTTGTTTTTTATGATGATCCTGTCAATCGAAAATATTCTCGAAAGCTATAAGGCTACTCGGGATGTGATTCCTTTCATTATCCTCACACTCCTGATACTCTTTACCTTCCTACTGATAACTGATCTTGCAACCTTCAAACTCTTGTAGATTGTGGATGAATCTCAAGAGTTGCTCGTCATCTTTGAACACCTGCCAATGGTCTATATTATCCATAATTGAAGGTCTGAAATTGATTTCCATCTTTCCATTCCCATTAATCATTTCATCCGATGGCTGGAGGGTGGATGATGCTACTGCCAATTTATCTGCTAACCAATTCATTTCCCTATGGACCTTTTGAATGTTAAGTGCATCGAACCATTCCATAGTGTCCCATGTAGCATTTCTATACTTTCTTAGTCTGTCATTTTTGCATTGATACTGATTCTTAATCTGGAGGACAACTAAATCTAAATCACCCTTTCTGTTCAACATCTTTATTCCCATATCTTTAGCAGTTTCTAGCCCTAGGAGCAATGCCTCATACTCAGCTACATTGTTTGATGCTTCAAACTCTAACCTGAACGCAAAGTTGTAGACTTTATCTGAAGGAGAGATGATCATGATTCCCGCACCTTTTCCAGTTTTGGAATAAGCCCCGTCAAAGTACATTTGCCAAAATTCATCGATCTTTTCATTTTTAATGTTTTCCTTAATAGGGGCCATGAAATTTGACAAAATAGCATAGTTTCCAAAGTTATCAGTGAAATGAACAAATTCATTTCCAGGATTCTTAGGGTTTTCTACATGTCATTTCCTCAGCTTTTATCTATGGAGGATCACCCTAGTGTTCTCTGATGTAGGTATAGTAGCATATGTCCAATCCATTTGAATGTGCCCACCAAGGGTTGCGACCCATTTTCTAGATAGCAACATACCCCAATTATCTGGAACATCTATCACCACCACATCCATCGACATGTCAATATCAGGATACTTAGCCAACTTAACCTGTAAATTTAAGATTATCCCTACCACTTCAACTTCTCTTGCATCCATGGCGCAAACATTGTGGTAGGGTCGGGTGACCCTTAGATTTAGCTGCTCCATTACTTTTCTTGTCATGACATTTGATGAAGCACCTAAATCTAACATGTAGTTATGAAGGAGAAGTTTATCAACTAAGAGGGAGACATAAAAAGGTGGGTGGTATTCTATTTTTGGATCAACACTGTTGAGGACTATAGGCATATCTATAGGTTCAATATGTTCAGCTTCAAATATAGCATTGTTATTAGGGAGAGGATCCTCTTTGACAATATTATGAGCTTTACTTTGAATATCCTCTAAGGCTTTCAAAAAATTTTCTTTTTGACCAGGAATTTTAAGGACATCAGTTGTATAAACATGAATCTTAGCACTACTTATCCATTCTCCCATATCAATTTTTGATTCAGGGACAATAGGAAGATCTGGGAGGGGAGGAGTGGTTACCTTTGGCTTGTACTGTTTAGACGGTGATGACTTCTCTCTTCTTTGATATACTGCTCCCTTGAACCTAGCCTCCATTTCCTTAATTGCTTCTGGAGAAGGCATTACACCATAAAAGTTGGAAAGGAGATCCTTCTCATAACTGTAATCCATGGCCTGCTGCCAATGCTGGTTTGATAAAGGATAGGTTCGGCCTACCATGTACACATGATCAGAGTCACCTGATGTTTTTTCTTAATTGCTGACCTCTGCCATTCCATGTTCTATAACTTGGTTTGCTATATAGCAAGTGATTTCTTGGTGGAATTGATCACAAGGTCTACACCACAGAATGACTTCTTCTACTAGGTTAGTTGAGTCTAACTAGTTTGGAATCCTAGGTTCTTGTTGAGGAGCCTTCTTCTGATACAGCTAATTCTGTTTAGGCTGAAAGTTCCTAGGTCCATTATTTCTTTCCATTGTGATTATTCTACTCTGAATATTATTCAATTGTACAGATTGATTTGCCACGAGTTGGTTCTGACTAGTAACCGTTTTTTCTATCAAGTTAGTTACCTTTTCCATGGGGTCTTTAGAGGTTGCCTTTTCCTCTAACTCAACGGATTTTCCCTTCTCTTTGTTGTATGAAGTGTTTCCCCTAGTGTAACCTGGAATGTTGGATTTTCCTGAAGACTACATGTTCTTTTCTATTTTCTTGGCCAAATCCTAAGTAGTTTTTAGATTAGTTAGCTCTATGTCCATTAACTGGTATCTCAAATCACCAGTGAAAGCTTCGATGTAGGATATGAGGATGGAGGCATCCCTTGGCTTGATGTCTCTAGGGAGGTCCGCAACCACACGTCTGAACTTAGTATTAAATTCATCCATGGTTTCATTCTCCATCTTCTTTATGTTATGAAGGGCAGCAAGCAGATGTCTTGGTTCCTTCTTTTCCCCACATTTCTTCTTAAAACCTTCCAGGAATTCATTAAGAGTTTTATATGAATCATCAGCAAGGTCGACGTACCATTCCACAGCATCATCCTCTAAAGATAAAGAAAAAAGATTCATTTTGACATATTCATGGTTAGAGGCAGCATTATTGCAGTAACTGACCAGGTGCTTCTCAAACTTTCAGAGGTTAGTCTTGGCAGTGATGGAATTATTTCCCTCAAATATGGGGAGCTTCTTGATAGCATCATTCAAAATGTCATGAGGAGCACCTGCTATCTGAGAAAAGTCAAGGGGTTTGTAAAATTCTGTCATTTCTTGAGATTGGAAGGTATGACTCTTTACAAATATGTGATGGATATCTGAGAGGGATTGGTCTCCTATATTTTCAAGTTTTCTACGAGAAGTCTGCCTATTCAATCTTTACCTAATAAACCTTTCAGGATAAAGGAGAGGATTGAATAACTGTCGGCAGTTTCTTCGGGTAGAAATTATTGAAGGGATGTTAGACAGTGGAGTCCCCAGATGGATCAAGTTTTAATTTTTATGTTTTTTAAATACTTGATCAATCAAAAGTTTTTATCTTTTTAGTTGTTTAGAAAATTTTTAAAGCTAAGTCGTACTCGGGAATAAAAAGATTTATCCCTGGCAATGGTACCAAAAGATGTTGCCGCCTTTCACACACCTAGGTCATGTGGCATAAATCTTCAAGCCACTCGGTGTGTCCTTGGGGGAAAGTCTCGAGTCAAGGCTGTCACCTTGTTCTTGACTCCTCTGTTTAGGATCAACTCCTAACGAAGCCAAGGGGGGTAGACCCTATTAAGTTACTAAGGATAATTACTTAGTATGGTGATGGTAAACTGAATGAGTTACTTAGGAGTTTGAAATTTAACTATAGACAATCAAAGATGACAAGATAAAAAAATGAACACACGAAAGCACAATGCTGAGACACAATATATATATGAAGAAAGAAAATAACCAGTGCCTTAGAATGGAGTCAAAAAATAGAATCAATGTACTTGCATGTGCTTGGAGTGAATGTTTTGCAATTGCCTCTTGGTATGTTTTAAGTTAAATTTGAGGTGTTAGTTGATTAAAATTAGGTGAAGAGGTGGACTCCAAATATACTCGAGAGTACTTGGAGTATGTCCAAAACTAAACCTTCACAGCTCCCTACAAGGAATATGTAGGATGAATGGAGTCTCTGGGGCTATTGTTCATAACACACTCGTTAGGGTGTGATAGAGATCGGTGCCCCGAGGTCACTTTTCAGAAGTTCCTGCTTCCTTTGGGTATTTTGCCATTGTGATGGTTTGATCTAGGTGTTGGATTTTCACTTGATGGTTTGTCAATTTGGGGAGTGAGCCCTAATTATACTAGTCACTCAAGTGCTTTTTATACAACTTGACTGATCAGACGAACCGCATCCAAGTGCAGAGCATACACACTGAGTCTTGTCAATTTTAGTAAATTTTACAATGGGTGTTTTTGTTAATAGAAAACCCTCCAGGAACCTCTTTCGATCCAAGTGGATCTCAATTGGGGAATCAAGGAGGGGTTAATTTTATAATTCTTACTGAAACAAAAGATGATAGCAAATGAAACATAAAATATGAGAAAACTACAATTTTCTAATTATACTACCACGAGCCTTTCTTCACCTTTCGACTCAAAGGAGGCTCGTGGGCTAAGTATTAAAGTTACTTTGAAAACAATAGAAATGGAATATGGAATTGATTTTATGTCAAAGTATACTACCCTGTAGATTAATGCTACTCTATATTACAAAGTATGAACGAAAAGCAAAAAAAAAAGACAAGGACGCAAATCCCCCCAGGGGGGATGGGGAATGGGCTCGAAAGAGCCTATTCAAAAATTATTTTTATTTAACAGCGGTTAAAATATCAAATAAATGATATAATTCCTCTTGATACTTATACAGAGTGAAATCAAGAGCTTACAAAGTGTGAAAATTAAAGGTTTTAGTCAAATGGGAGACCCCTGGGGGGATTTGAACGCTCCTGAGGCCACTTTTGAACAGCAGATTCCTTTATATTCTGTCAAACATGCTAAAAAATAGTGAGAATATTAGACTAAAATATTCCCAAAATAAATCTGAAAGTACCTCTCGGTCAGCTTACTTTTAACAAAAAAAACTAAGTTAAGACTAGTTAAAAAAGGTAAAAAGGAACCAAGGAAAGCAGGGTTTCCTTGGGATCTTGGCTTGCCTTGTGGGAATCCATTAAGATGTAAAATTTTATTGCAGAATATGAAATTTTAATATACATAAAACAGAAATCAAATGCATGCAAGCTACAAATTTTCTTCAAAATTACATGCAAAAAAGGACGATTTCCCTAAAGCTAGATCTAGAATGCTTATGAAACCTTTTAAGAGAAAGATCTAGACTATGGGCTTTGAGAGGATATATATATGTTGAAATTAATTTTAAGATGATATATCTAAACAAAATCAAAGCTATGAACAAAGTAACCGGGTAAAAGAGTTGATTTTTTTTAAGAAATGAGAAGAAGAGGAGAGAAGGTCAGCTCGTTGCTTGAATGGAGCAAGCTGAAAGGAGGCCCTTTTGTGGAGTGATGAGGGACATATTCTTGAGCTTATTGGATAAGGAATGGATTCAATCTTGATCCACACCTTCATATAATCATGAACCTGCAACTAGATGACACAAGCCTGCACACACCTCGTGAGATCTGGATATAGATGTATAAAGCAACAAAAATGAAAGATCATGCAAAAATAATCTTATTTAAGCACATAACTAAAATTTTTGAGCATACATCATATGGATAAAAAGATCAAGAAATCTAATTTGCCTAGTTTACACCCTTACTTGATTCAACCAAATCCTTGAAGCCAGAACATAGAAGCAACACAAAATTTGGAAAGAAATTGTAGTTACCACATCAGCAGCATAACATTGAGAATCCACACAGACACATGCACTACATATTATAGCCTCCAAAGCTTCTTTATTCACAAATGATGATCAATACACAATTACAATGGCAAGCCCTTCAATCCAGTTCTAAATAGCTTGGAAGAGGGAGCCTCAGCCATGATATATACAAAAAAAAGGACATTTTGCCCAGCGGGGGCGCAATTCCTCATGGAATCAGATGAAATCAGCTGATGGAGAGTCAATCAATGCAGATATGAAGCTGAACTGAGCCTACTTGTCAACTGAGGGCTTGATTGAGCTGACACATCAACCCATACACCGACACATCAGTCCATAGAGCATCCAGGAGAGTCCACACGTGTGGAGGAGAGAGAGAGGGAGCAATTCCCCATGAAGACAGTTGAAGATCAACTATGGATCTGATTTGATCACCTCCTTTAGTCAAGGATTTATCAAATCCAGTCAATCTACTTCAGATCTGACTGATTTCAATCAAATCAGCTGAGAATCCACTGATTTATGATTTTGGATTTTCTCCATTATTCATCAATTTATTAATTAAAATAATCAATAATTGATTTTTGGGGCTTTCTGACCTGAGTGATGGAAAATCACTCAAAACTAGTAAATAGTGGGTCCATGGGTTTACATGGTGCTCTTAGCTTGAAAATGAGCACCTACATGACTGGAACTGATTACTTGGCCCAATTTTATTACAAAATCAAATTTTCCAATTAAACTATTAAAAAATAGCCTAAGTTTTGGAAAAATTAATTTTTAATAAAAAACACTGAAAAAATTAAAAAATTGAAAAATTGAAAAAACCTAGGGGGACTTAGACATGTTCATATGACTGGACCATGATGTCTAGCATGCGTATACATTGACACATAGACTCTAATAACCTCAATAGGCCTAAATGCCAAGATGACCACCCCAACTTTGGAGGTATGGAGTGAAAAACTCAGAAATTATCAGTCGTTTATTCAACAACCAATAATAACCAAGGGAAAAAACACCCTGGGCTGATCGGATTGACAAATAAATTTTAAGAGACCGAGTCTTTTATAGACATTATCATGCTAGAACATTTATTACAATTCCCCCATGGGGTATGAACATGTGATATGGTACAACAAGAACTTCCAAGAAGTAATTCCATAGGTCTTTTGAAGTCCGAACAAGTTAACCCCATCCGATTCACTAGGCTCACTTGATAAAAAACTACTAAGTACAACTTAGGTGGTAACATTCTGGCTCCATCTAGGGACACATTCTCTGACTGATCTTCTGTTCAAAGGAGAGGATGTGAGAACTCTGGAATCTCTGGGTCCTGCAAGGCAATTAGAGTTTGTCAGTAACATGTATACATAAGAAAAAATTAACTATAAAAGAAAACTAATGTACATAATTAGTCTCTAATGTGCAAAAAGGAATATTTTACAAAAACTAATATACAAAGGAAAATTTTCAACATGGTACAAAATAACTATAATACAACAATATCTATGATACAACAAAATGATATATAAAATTGAGAAATACATGCAAGGCAAGGTTTAGAAATTGGCCCTGAAACCACCGATGCTAATAAAGGCATCAAACTGTCTCGGTGAAGAACAACTTGAGGAGGAAACCATTCACTGGCAAGATCAATATTTCTCCTTCTAGGTCATTTAGATAGAAGGAGTTTGTTCTTGCTATTTCATCAATGATGTACGGTCCCAACCACAAGCTGTCGAGCTTTCCATGTTTCCCAGGTTTTTCCCATCATTTGTCCCAACGTAAAACCGTGTCACCTACTTGGAAGCACCTTGGCCGGGTAGAATTATCAAAGGCTCTCTTGACCTTGTCTGAATTTCCAATACTATGGTCAAGAGAGTTTCTTCTGGTCTCATCTAGCTCGATCAATTGGTTTACTCTATTCTGGATGGCCTCTTAATCTGAGCTGAAGGTCTGGAGAAGATGATAAATTGGAAGCTTTAGATGGACTGGTAAGGTCACATCAAGGCCATAGACTAGTTCGAAGGGGCTTCTACCAGTTGAACTTTTCTTGGTGATTCTATCGGCCCATAATGCTAATTTTATCTTGCTATCCCAAGCCTTCTTATTGTCGCCCACAATTTTTTTGATTATGGTCATTAAGTTCTTGTTACTTGATTTCGATAGACCATTTCCTTGGGGATAGTAATTGGATGAGTGAGATAGGATAATGTCGTACTTGAAATAGAAAGATGACATCTTGGAAGAAACAAAGCATGGGCCATTATCCGTGATGATTCTAGCTGGCACACTGAATCTTGTGATAATCTTATCTTCTAAGAAATCCATGACTATAGCATCGATTGCCTTCTTAGTGGAGGAAACTACAGTTGTGGCATAAATTGTGGTTGTGGTTGCGGCTATGTTACAAACTATGGTTGTGATTTTGGATATACAACCTACGGTGGTTGCTGCGGTGGCAGTCTCTCTGCCGGTCAATTGTCATCTCCCTTTACGTAATATGCATCCATCATCCTCTCCTAGAGAAAATCATATGGTCAACATTCCTTGTCTTCATGACCAACAGATCGACAAAACATGCAATAAAAATTTGTAGGATTTGATGCCATCTTCTGCATAAACACACATTCTTCATGTCAATGTCCATGAACTTGACAGATGTGACACCATGGCATGCCACCATGAATCAACAGATTTGGAGATCCCGACACAAATAATTTCAGAAATCTGGGCACTGATCCTTATGATGTCCCTTTGTATGGAATCGAGTACACCATATTTAATCCCGATACTCCCTTCCCTTCTTGATGTCTTGCAATTGGATCATCAGGTTATCCAGTTCCAATTGAATATGATTCATGCCAACTCCAATATTGCCAACAGATGAAGCTTCCAGCTTCATTGCGATCTCTAGAGCCTAGCTCTATGTCACAATATTTTGTTGCATCAAGGGAACCCTAATATGTGTTACTAATGTCGCAATCAATGAATCCTGTGTTGTACATCACTCATTCCAAAGTTGACCTTCTCCATCAACGTCTTGAATCGCTGATCAAAATCCCATACGGATTCATTTGGACAATGCTTGATCTCCTTTAGTTCTATGATATTGCACATCAAACTTAAACTTTCTAAATTCTTCGATCAATCTAGTTTCGATGTCTTCCTGAGTCTTCGCTGGAGTCCCTGTGGGAACTTGCAAAAACTTCATGTACAATTCCAATGCTCAACCTTGAAAGGTTGTCACCAACTGACCTTTCTTAACATCATCATCTTAAGCCTGCTTTACATTCCAAACTTCTTCACAAAAAAACCAGTATTGCTCGGGATCCTTGGTCATGTTCCCATGCAACAGAGGTAGCTTTACATCATCCCCTACAATCCTGGACCTCCTTCCTATGTTTTTCGATTCACTACTATTAGAGTGTGGATGACACGTCAGATAATTCGGTGTAAAACTAGTGTTTCTTCCTGAGTGCGGCACAATACACAGAGGTGTGGGTATGTTGTTTCTCTGGGTTGGTATTTCCTTGGGCTCAGGAATAGATTGTTCGTTTCCTTATTCATTGTAGGTTCACTTCATCCCTTGTGATATTCTCTCATAGCTTCTTGTTTTGGTCACAGCAGGACTCCCCTCAGTCCTCTGCCTCTTTTTTTGTCGAAACCTTACCCCACTTCGCAGAAGAACACATCCTTCCTTAGCTTCCCTCACATTCTTGTCGTAAATCCCATCCATCTACCTTATATCATTCCATCCAAACCTCATCTCCATGGTACCCATAGCCTCTGCAGAACAAGTCTCTACTCGTCGGATTTCACCTTCAATATGTGTTTTTCATAAATGAGCATCTTACTTAACAATTACAATGATAACAGAAACCTACCTCTTGGTCCTTTGAAGAATTATCTTTCCACATCGCTATAAGACCTGATTGTGTCAACTAAAAACTCAATTATGTATCCCTCCAATATGTGGAAATTAAACCCAAGTGATACATCAATTACACTCACAAAATTGCTAATCAAACATGCAAAATTCACAAAAAAGGAGACTGAAATTGGAGCATAACTTAATCATGTATTGAATAAGTGTACACAATCCAACCATATGAAGTAATAGGCTGCTCAAATATATAATTACATGAGAGATTCAAAATCACTAGGTTGCTATTCGAATTGGTGAAAAAGAAGCCTTACTAAATCAAGTCAAATCCCCCATAGGTGCAAAAAGGACTTTCCAAATCTATGAAGATCCTCACGAATTAGATAAAGCAAGTGGGAAAGATAATAAGTGGTGGAAATGAAACTCATTCATGTTTTTTATTGGAGAAAAGGAAGGAGGATGATGTGGTAAAAAAAAAAGGCAAGTTCTCCTAGAACAGATTTTCCTTTATGCCTTAAAACTACTGTAAAGCAAGGCAGCTTTCAAAAAAAGAAGATATCCGCTTTAAGGAATCATCAATAAATTAGAATTGCTAAATATGTTTCTAGGATGATTCCAAAGTCCTCCATGACCTAGTTTAGCAAGTATTGACTTCTAGGAACATGTGGAAGTCAACTAGCATAGAGAGGGAATCTAGGAATCTAGGAATAAGACAAAAATGATTTAATTAATGCCAAATATGGGTAACTATGGGTTGATTATTCTAACACCCCCCCTTAAGCCTGAATTTATGAGTAAATATTAGAAAATTATAGGGCCTAGCTGTTGCCACCTTTCACACACCTGGGTCACGTGGCAGAAATCTTCAAGCCACTCGGAGTGTCCTTGGGGGAAAGTCTCGAGTCAAGGCTGTCACCTTGTTCTTGACTCCTTCGTTTAGGCTCAACTCCTAACAAATCCAAGGGGGGTATACCCTATTAAGTTACTAAGGATAAATTACTTAGTATGGTGATGTTAAACTGAATGATTTACTTAGGAGTTTGAAATTTAACCATAAACAATCATAGATGACAAGATACAAAAATGAGCGCACGAAAGCACAATGCTAAGACATAATATATATAGCAAGAAAATAACCAGTGCCTTAGAATGGATTCAAAATAAAATCAATGTACTTGCATGTGCTTGGAGTGAATTTTTGCAATTTCCTCTTGGTACGTTTTAAGTTAATGTGAGGTATGAGTTGATTAAAATTAGGCGAAGGGGTGGAATTCAGATATACCCGAGAGTACTTGGAGTATGTCCAAAACTAAACCTTCACAGCTACCTGCAAGGAATATGTGGGCTGAATGGAGTCTCTAGGTCTATCATTCATAACGCAACCGTTAGGGTGTGACAGAGATCAGTGCCCCGAGGTCACTTTTCAGAAGTTCCCGCTTCCTTTGGGTATTTTGCCACCGTAATGGTTTGATCTAGGTGTTGGATTTTCACCTGATGGTTTGTTAATTTGGGAGAGTGAGTCCTAATTATTCTAGTCACTCAAATTCTTTTGATACAACTTGACTGATCGGATGAACCGCAGCCAAGTGTAGAGAATACACACCAGAGTCTTGTCAATTTTAGTAAATTTTAAAATGGGTGTTCTTGTTAACAGGAAAACCCTCTAGGAACCTCTTTCGATCCAAGTGGATCTCAATTGAGGAATCAAGAAGGGGTTAATTTTATAATATCTGAAGAAAGAAATGATGAAAAGGAAAACACAGATACACAATTCCAGTTTTCTAATTAGTCCTACCACGCATCTCTTTCCCCTTTCGGGTCAATCGGGAAGTCGTGGGGTAAGTATTAAGATTACTTTGAAATATCAAATATGGAATATGAAATTGATAATGAATCAAAGTATACTACCCTTCAGATTAGAGCTACGCTAGTTTGAAAAGATATGAACAAAAAGTAAAAAATTGACACCGACGCAAATCCCCCCAGGGGGGATGGTGAATAGGCTCGAAAGAGACTATTCGAAAGGACCTCTTCTTTTTATTAGCAGTGATTTAAAATATCAGAAAATTAAAATTTATGCACTTTGATCCTTGTTATCTGGGATCCAAAGGCTTACAACAAGCTTGTAACAAGCTAGAATTAAACAAGGTGGTGGGGGAAGCTTCCGGGAAGCTCCGATTCGTCTAAGAGTTGGAAATTTGGCAGAGTATCCTTCTCTTTTTTGTTGTACCTGATAAAAAAAAATGAGCAATCAAAATCAAAAGTTCCCAAACACACTTTGAAAGTGTTGCGGGCTACTACACTAGTTACCGAAAAAAAACTTAAGTAAAATTTTGTTAAGTTGGGGTAATCTAGTTTTGTAAAAAGGAACCAAGGAAAGAAATATTTCCTTGGGATATTGGCTTGCTGTTTGGGTAGCCAATAATATGTGCACTTTTATTGCAGAATATGAAACTTTAAAGTACAGCAAAGGAAACTACCTTAAAATTTTCATTAAAATGCTTACAAAAAGAGGATAATTTCAGCTATATCTCTTAAAATACAACTTTTTATGCAAAATGAAACTGAGATCTAAACTTAATAAATGATATTAATAACTAGATATATATGTAATTTTCTTAACGAGACAGATCTAAGCAATAAGACTCTTTAAAAGTAACCAATTTGAAGAGAAATTAAGATTTTGAAGGAGGAAGAGAGAGAAAGAGTGTTTGAAGCCTAGGAATGTTGGGCTTTGGATTCTGCTTTGGTGGAGCAATGAGGGACTATGTAATTCAGAAGATATTGAATATGAGGAAGATGCAAACCATCTCAACCTCTTCTACAAGCAAGATCACCTGCAACTTAGAAATCCTTGCACAAACAGATGGTTAAAACATAGGTGCTGCTGGAAGAGATAATTGGAAAGCATGCAATTAAACTTAAAATACATACAAATCCAATAGATCTGGAACAAGCAGTAGTAAGAGCATAAATAAAAATAGAATAAACTCTTACCCTAACATGAGGGAGCTCTCTCCTTCAAGGCCAACAATTAACCAGCAAAACAATGATAAATAAAGCAGATTATACCTCATAAGCATTTGACAATCAACATCCACACATGAAGAGAATTACACCATAGAGCTTGCCTCCAATACAGTACAAGAGCAAAAACACCTCAATACCAGTTCTAACTAGCTTGGAAGAGGCTGATGTGCTTGGATATATACAAAAAATAGGAGATCCAGCCCAAAGGGGGCGCAATTCCCAAGGAATCAGATCAAATCAGCTGATGGAGAGTCAATCAATGCAGATCTGAAGCTGAACTGAGCCTACCGGGGGCTTGATTTATTTGACAAATCAACCCATAAACTGACACATCAGTCCACAGATCTTCCAGGAGAGTCCACACGTATGGAGGAGAGAGAGAGGGCGCAATTCCCCATGAAGATAGTTGAAGATCAACTCTGGATCTGATTTGATCACCTCCTTCAGTCAAGGATTTGTTAGATCCAGTCAATCTACTTCAGATCTGATTGATTTCAATCAAATCGGTTGAGAATCCACTGATTTTGGATTTTGGATTTGCTCCATTATTCATCAATTTATTAATTAAAATAATCAACAATTGATTTTTGGGGCTTTCTGACCTGAGTGATGGAAAATCACTCAAAACTAGGAAATAGTGGGTCCATGGGTTTACATGGTGCTCTTAGTTTGAAAATGAGCACCTACATGACTGGCACTGATTATTTGGCCCACTTTTATTACAAAATCAATTTTTTCAATTAAACTATTAAAAAATAACCTAAGTTTTGGAAACAATAAATTTTAATAAAAAACACTGAAAAAACTAAAAAATTGAAAATTTGAAAAAACCTAGGGGGACTTAGACATGTTCATATGATTGGACCATGATGTCTAGCATGTTTATACATTGACACATAGACTCTAATAACCTCAATAGGCCTAAATTCCAAGCCTACCACCCCAACTTTGGAGGTATGGAGTGAAAAACTCAAAAATTATCAGTCATTTATTCAACAACCAATAATAACCAAGGGAAAAAACACCCTGGGCTGTTCAGATTGACAAATAAAGTCTAAGAGACCGATTCTTTTACATACACTATCATGCTAGAACATTTATTACAATTCCCCCATGGGGTATGAACATGTGATATAGTACAACAAGGCTTCCCAGAAGCAAGACTGAAGGTCTTCTGAAGTCCGAACAAGTTATCCTTGTCCGGTTCGCTAGGCTCACTTGATAAAAAACCAATAAGTACAACTTAGGTAGTAACACTAGCAACAAGGATTAGTCACCCTTTTACATACTGCATGTCCATATAACCAAGGAAAGAGGAAAAAACCCAGGGGGAAAATCCTCCCTTAAACATGGACAGGAAACACAATTTTGGAAATATTGTTATAAGTCATTCTTCACCACATGATCAGCAATACCTAGCAGTGATTTGACATTATTGAAGGTATTCTCACATAATACTTTGGTGAAGATATTTGCTACTTGTTCTGAAGATGCGTAGTAGATTAGAGTAATGGTACCATCATACACAAGCTCCCTGATATAGCGCATATGGATATCAATGTGCTTGGTTCTTTGTCTTTGAACTGGATCAGTGGAGATTCGAATGGTGCTTTGATTGTCACAATAGATGACTATTGAAAACTATGATTCGAAATCACTGTTGGGCACCGTTTTGACCCCTTTTTGCCTCTTAGATATCTTTCATTTCCTTCATAAAACCTCCATAATGATTAGAAAAGATTTAAAGATTGCCCATGAACCTTGGTTAAAGAGGTATAATGTCATTACTTGTTAATAAATTGAGTTTTAGACTTTTTAAGCATTTTAACTAGGATTTTTATGTAGATTACGGGATTTACTAACTTCCCGTATTACCTCCAAGATTGAGCAATTGCAGGACAACTAGGAGGGAACTGGAAGATAGAGAATGGATCCTTAGTGTCCACAGATGGATGAACATTCAATGGTTAGGTGATGTGGCCTTTACAGATGTCAGGTCAACTTCAGTCAAGGGAGGCCACCTGTTCTACATCCAGCACAAAAGAAGGAACAGTTTTGATTTTGTGGAGTTTCACGATTCTGAAGATGATCTCATTAGCTATGTTCATTAATTAAGTTGCAGAATTATAGCATTTCTAGTTTTATTTTGAATTTGTATAAATCCTTCACAAAACAATGAAGAACTATCACGATTTTGGGAAGAACGCATTTGCTTCTGAACTGCGTGGTTTCATTACTGTGTAATCAAATTGATGGTGAATATATTCAGAGTTTAGTTCTGTAAATATTTAACTGTGTGTGGAGCAAGGCTTTGGAGGGCCCCCATCATTGAGTTTTCACACACTTTTACATTGCCGGTGTAGCGATTTGGGTGAATGCAGCGATTTCATTCTGGTGCAAGCTATTTAAATCGTGCCATTGGTATGTGTTACCCTGTAGTTTCTAGTTTATCACTGCAGAACAAATTCAATTAAGTGTTTGATCGATTTTATTACTGCTCTGTTCTTTCATTTCATGGTTCAAGCTACAATTTCTATCGTGCTGTATATCACTGGCAATATTGGATAAACTGTGTTCTTTTACTGATTAAATACTGAAGGCATTGATGGTTCAAATCACGATTTTAGTACATTATATATTGTTGTTTATTTAAATGAGAAGTGTCAACAAAACAATTATGAATTATGAATAATTTCCCGTAAAGGAATTTAATTGATGACTGTTCATTCAGCACTGGGAAACTGAGCAGAACTTTGTAGTCTGTATCCTAGGGTTATAGATTTGCTATTTAAATTGTTTTTTTTTATCTCAGTCCTTTTTTCTTTCATAAATCAATTACTGTGTGCTTAAAAAGAAACAAATGAAGTCACCCTTGTAAAAGGATTTTGTATCTGTAAGTTGCAGTATTTTTTTTGTCAGTAGATTTAATTTACAGTTAGCTAAATTCCAGATAAGTCTATCCCCTAAGTCCTAAAACCTGGATGTGTCTCGAAGTTTACTGACCCAGATTGATTTAAATTTAAGTTCTGATTCACATTTGTAGATCAGAGCCCAACATTTTGGCGCCGTTGCTAGGGAGGCATTGTAGAAGCAGACTTAGGAACCTTAGTTTTCTGATAAACATAAAATTCTCAAACAAAAACACAGAATAGGTTTTACTTTTATGTCAAGATTAAGAGACGAGAAAGGAAGATATATCAAAAACCCCCCAAAAACAGAAGTAACAGGAGCTTCTCTTCCAAAAGGATTCATCTCAACAGTTGGTGGTTTTAAAATGTCTGAGGAAGAAACATCAAAAGGCCCAACTGCTGAATAGAGAAGGGAGTATGAGAGGATGCTAGAGATAGAAAACAAACGCAGACAGGAGAGAAGAGAAGAAGAAAGGCAACATGAAAGAGAAGAAGAGAGGAGACATGATAGGGAAGAAGAAAGGAGACAAGAGAGGGATGAAACAACTTATCAGGAAGCCACTTTCAAATTCCCCATTCTGGACACTAGTATCATCTTAGGGGAAGATGTAAAAATGAAGAACATTCCACCCTTTGTTTTACCAAACTTCTATGGCCTGACCTCTGAAGATCCTGACTCTTTCCTATTTGAATTTGACATCTTGTGTCGAACATATGGGTATACTGATGACACCCATAAGCTCCATCTTTTCCCTGCTACCCTTAAAGCAGCTGCCTTGAAATGGTTTATGGGCTTAGGAGAGCATTCTATTACTAGTTGGGATGAGATGAGGAAGATTTTTCTTCGCAAATATTATGCCTACTGTAGGTCAAAGGATCTCAAAGATGACATCTTTGGAATGACTCAGCAGGAAGATGAGAGTTTGGAGGAGTATTTGGAAAGGTTCTCATACAACTTACAGAAATCTAAATACAATTCTTTAACATCAGAGATGATTAGAACAATATTTCTGAAAGGGATAAGAAAAGAGTATTTAGATATTTTAAATGTTATGGGCAAAGGTGAAATTTCTTACCTTCCATTTGATGAGATACAAGATTTATGTCAGAAATATTCAAGAGGGAAGGCTAGGACTAGAAAAAGAGACATCATTACCAAAGTAAATAAGTCTGCAAACAATGGTATTTCTAGGGCTGAGCTTGGAAACTTGCTAGAAGATTTCAAGACTGATTTATTGAGTACATTGGGAACACAGGTTGAAGTAGCAAAAACCAAGAAAAGACAAGAACAACAGGACCAGCAAGATCAAGCCTTGTCTATCTTTTGTCCTAAGTGTAGAAAGAAGCACCCACTCAAAGAATGTCCTATAAATGCTGTTGAAATTTGTGGTTTATGTACTTTTAATCATAAAATTGATGATTGCCCTAGATTGAAAGAGTTGCAGGAAGCTCGAATGGAGGAGAATCAAAGCATGGAGTCTCTCTACTTCATGGGACAACGAAGACCTTGGAAGCCACGATTCTCAGGTATGTCTCAAGACTCTACGTAACAATTTCATGCAAATTATCAAACTCCTATTCAGAATTCATGGAGTGCACCCATGCCTTGGCAAACTTGGTCTCCTCCCTTAGCCCAATCTGCTCCGAATTGGAGAGGTTATGCTCATGGTAACCAGACATACCAGCAAGCTTATTTGCAGCCTTATCAACAACCTTCAGCCTATCCCCAATACCAGCAGCATCAAGTCCAAACTCCTTCTTATCAAGCCCCATCTTACCAAGTTCCATCTTTCCAACAACCCAATATGGCTCCTCAATTGGGTCCACCACCTCAATAGCTTCAATTACCATCCAATCAACCTCCACCTCGGCCTACCCAACTACCAGCTCAGCCACTTCCAAATCCAAACAATAAAACAGAACGACCTATGTATAATGTTGATGATGGAATGGCCTTTCCCTATTCAGTTCTTCCACTGCAAAATATCAATTTAAGATCTGGAAAAACCTTACAAAATGAATCTCCTGTTATTTTAGAAGAACAAACAGAAAAAGAGAAAATTCCAAAAAAATTAAATACAGAAAAATCTCACTCAGAAAATCAAAATTAACAAGGAAAAACATTAGTAACATGTGAACCTCCTTTCCCAGAAAGGTTGGTCAAAGAAAAACCTTCAATTTCCTTACCTGTTTTTGATGTTTTGAATGAGTTAAAAGATGCATATGTCAAAATTCCTTTACTACAGGCTATAAAGGATATTCTGATTTTCACTAAAGCAGTTAAAGAATTGTGTCTTAATAAAAGGAAGAAGGATCCATCCAAAATACATGTGGTAGGCAATCTAGCAGGAATAATGTCTAACACTATTTTCATTGAAAAGTATATGGATCCTGGGATTCCAATGGTTACAATTACTATTAATAATTTTTCAATTACAAAGACATTGATTGATTTAGGTGCTGCCATTAATGTTATGACACTTGAGACAATGGAATACCTTCATTTGACAAACCTCAGACCAACAACAACAGTCTTGGAATTAGCTGATAGGTCTAAAATTACACTTGAAGGGGTCTTAGAAGATATCACTGTTTCTTTAGACTCCTGGGAGTACCCTGTTGATTTCATAGTCCTACAGCCAAAGTCTAACCTAGGAGGTCACCCTTTGATTCTTGGCAAACCATGGCTGGCAACAGCAGATGCCTTCATAGGGTGTAGGTCAGGTAGCATGCTTATCTCACATGGGACAGAGAGGAAACAAATTACACTCTACCCTTCTGCCCAAAGACCTTCTACATTAGATCAGTTGTCATGGATTAATGAAACTAAAGAACAAGAAGAAGAAGTGATTCAACCTGTCTTGAGTATCAACCAGTTCTATGACTTTCAGGAAGCAAATAATGAAGGTTTGTTAGATTATTTTATTGCTGAACCTGATATTTCTGAAGAATTAAGAGACATACAATATGCTGCAACAAATCAAGTTTTGGGTTATAATTTTCAGGAAAATTGCACAATACATTCTCTAGAATTGGCACTTCATGATATTCTCAATGTTCATTCAATCACAGATATTCAGAGTAAGACAATTGAAATCAGTCTAGGAAAAATTTTAAATATAAGTGCACATCTTACTCCATCACAAGAAGAACAATTGGTTAATTTACTGAATACACATTCACATGCATTTGCTTGGGAGTACACTGATATGCCTGGTATTCATCATGAGACATGCACTCACCATATTTACACAGATGATAAGATCAGGCCTCTTAGACAACCACAACGCAGAATGAACCCGATATTAAAATAAATAGTCAAGGAAGGGCTGAAAAAGTTGTTAAAAGTAGGGTTTATCTACCCCATTTCCGATAGCCAATGGGTTTCCCCCTTGGTTGTTGTCCCTAAAAATAATGGTAAATGGTGTATATGTGTGGATTATAGGGAATTAAATAAAGCAACATTAAAAGACTACTTCCCATTGCCCTTCATTGATCAGGTGTTGGATACCCTAGCTGGCAAAGAGTACTTTTCATTTTTAGATGGTTTTAGTGGGTATAATCAAATTAGTATTGCAACAGAAGACCAGGAAAAAACCACCTTTACATGTCCCTGGGGCACCTATGCCTATAAGGTTTTACCTTTTGGCTTATGTAATGCCCCAACTACCTTTCAGAGGGCAGTCCTGGCCATCTTTGCAGACCTAATTCATGAGTGTGTCGAAATTTACATGGATGATTTTACTGTGTATGGAAGTAAATTTGAGGATTCCTTGGCCAATCTGGAGAAAATTTTAAAAAGGTGTGTTGACTCAAATATTTCCCTCAGTAATGAAAAATGTTTTATGATGATGACTGAGGGGATAGTTTTAGGACATCTTATTTCTGCATCTGGTATAAAAGTAGATCTTGATAAAATTCAAATTATTGACAATTTATCTAAACCAACAACTCAAACAGATGTAAGAAGTTTTTTAGGGTATGCAAGCTATTATCGTAGATTTATTGCAAATTTCAGTAAGATAGCTCTGCCATTATTCAAATTGCTTTCTAAATATGTGAATTTTAATTGGGATACTGATTGTCAATCTGCATTTCATACACTAAAGGAGAAACTCTCAACTGCACCCATTTTAAGGGGACCAAATTGGGCATTACCTTTTCATATTTCTACTGATGCCTCTGCTACTGCCATAGGGGCTTCATTAGGCCAGAAAGAACATACTTTGACTTATGCAATCTATTTTATAAGTAAAAATATGACACCTGCAGAGTTAAACTATACAGTCACTGAAAAGGAAATGTTGGCCGTGGTTCATGCTGTAAATAAGTTCCGTCATTATATAACTGGTTATGAAATTTTTGTCCATACAGATCATTCAGCCTTATGATATTTAATGAACAAGTCTATCACTAATGGTCGGATTACTAGGTGGTTGTTACTAATGCAGGAATTCAACATCACTGTTTTAGATCGACCGGGACGAGAAAATCAAGTAGCAGACTTCCTGTCTCGTTTACACAATACTGGTGAGATTGTTCCTGTTTCTGATATTTTTCCTGATGAACACCTGTTTGCAATTTCTGTTATCATTCCTTGGTATGTTGACATTGCTAATTACTTATCATCAGGACAATTACCACCATCTCTAACATCTAAAGAAAAGAAAAAGATAATTAAACAAAGTGCTAGGCATATATGGGTTAATGGTGACCTCTTTTACACAGGATATGACCTAATTATAAGAAGATGTGTATGACAGGATGAAATCTTAGATATTTTAAAGGAATTTCATGACGAACCGTGTGGTGGTCATTTTGCAGATAAAAGGACAGCATACAAGATACTCAATCTAGGGTATTATTGGCCTACTATTTTCAAAGATGCTAAGAGGTATGTTAGAAGTTGTGATACTTGTCAACGGATGGGACGGCCAGTCCGGTCTGATGAAATGCCACTCCATCCCCAAATCCTCATTGAACCATTTGAAAAGTGGGCCCTTGACTTCATTGGTCCAATTAATCCACCATCACAAGGGAAAAAGTACATTCTAGTCTGTACAGACTATGTTACTAAGTGGGTAGAGGCCAAGCCTTTACTGAGAGCCACGGAGCAAACTGTGGTAAACTTTATTTTTGAAGAGATCTTTGTTAGATTTGGGGTACCTAGGGAAATTGTAACTGATCAAGGTGCCCAATTTACTTCCAAATTAGTGCAAG
>LPNX010182943.1:813985-840135 GCA_001517045.1 Pseudotsuga menziesii
TTATTCAGTTTGGTTGATGATTTGATTGCTGAATGCTTATGTGAGCATTACTTCTGAGTGTTGTGCCTCAGATTACTGGGAGATGAGCCCCAGCCTTCCATTCCCCTCTCCTTCCATCCCCTTCTCTTCTACTGCAGGTATGGAGCGCTACATTGCAGCCATTGAAGTATGATCAGAGTTGTTTTCAGCCTCCAACACGTTTAGTTCAATATATAGTGAAGCCCATGCTTCACCTATGCTCACAGCCTCTTTTGTCGGTCATGTTCTGGGCCTCCTGCCCCTTTATTTTGAAAGCCTCTTTGTAATGGTCAGTTAATAATGTGATTTCTGTTATGTAATATCAATATATTCTATACATTACATTTATCAGGTCGAGATATCTCAGACCCTGAAGAATATTATCTCAACTTCATTAAAAGATCCTATTTTATAAGTGTATGGGGGGAATTGAGTGAATATGAGTGTTGTAATGAATATTTCATTATGGGAAAGGGACTGAAATAAATTTTAATGTTCAGAGAACC
Source organism: Pseudotsuga menziesii (assembly GCA_001517045.1). NCBI lineage: Eukaryota > Viridiplantae > Streptophyta > Pinopsida > Pinales > Pinaceae > Pseudotsuga > Pseudotsuga menziesii. Next base: position 814,510 of record LPNX010182943.1, read on the forward strand.
CATATTTATCTCTTTTATAAATCTCAGGTTTCACAGAATTGAATTTGAGGTGATTTAATAGTCTTTTTAAGACCCTAGCTAGATTACTAGTTTTTAATAACTAGTTTTATTGAAATTGATGCAAAATAGGTTCTGTAAAATCAAACTGAGATCTGTCAGTTCCTATAGGTCAGTAACAGGCCTAAATTCCCATATAAATCTCCAGAAACATTTTTTTTTTGGGTCATACCACCCTTTTGCATCCTCCTCTGCGCAGGGTTCTCCTTGGCCAAAACTGCCAAAAATCCCAAATTCACCCGAAAATTATTAGAAATTTCCAGAACATCAATGAACTATATAAATACTTTATTTATGTTATATTAATGCTGGAATAAACCTCTGCAATTTTCCAGAATCCCTGGTTGAAACAAACCGAACTACTCTCCTTAGTTGCACGGTTTGGCTGCCCAGAAGCGTGGTAGTACGTTTCCGCAGTGCGGATTCTGAACCCTAAATGGCACCAGATCTAAATGTGTTAGGGGAGAGTAAATTTAGTGTCTGATTTTCTTTGGTTTCTTCCCGCTGCTCACTCCTTTTGTCTGCAAAATTTCCCAGAATAAACCCCTTATTTGCCCAGTCAGAGAAGTCATTGTGTAAACTCTTTCAAGTTCAAAAATTTTAATAAAATTAACAGAATTGGAGAGTTTTCAGGTCTGTACACCAGACTTGGAACATTACAAATGGCCACAAAAAGTACATTCATAGTTGGGAAGCATGCCAGAAGTCTCTTTACCGAATATTCAGGGACCAACCTCAGGAGGTGCAAAGCAGGTTTAATGGTAAGACTAGTCCTCAGGGGAATTTGGAGCAATGCTACGAGGCATGGAAGCATGTACCTCGTGAAGAATGGGTACATAGGTTTGTAAACACCCTGGAACCTATAGCAAAGAACTGGTATGCGGAGGTCGAGCTTCGCCACGGTACTATAAGTTGGGATTGTCTTGTTGATAGTTTTGTGCTGACATTTTCTATTAATGAGGTTTCTCCTACTTTGCACGCAGCTGTTAGGTTGATCCATACTAAAGTATTTGATGATCAAGAAATAGCAGAATACCAACTTGATTGGAAGGCACAAGAAGCCAATGTAGTAGAATGTTATAACCTCGCAATTGACGAGGATGACAATCCGTGCAACATTAACATTCCTGAGTCAGAAGGACACTGCGAAGTACAGGGACTAGCAGTTGAGGCACTTGAAGTGACTCAACCCCTGAAGACAAGGACCGTAAACATTGGGTTAGACAAAAACCCTAAGTATGCTACCATTGGATATTATTGGGATGATGAAATTGTAAGCAAGGTGACCCAACTTCTCCATGAATATCAGGATCTATTTTCGACGAAGTTCTCAGAGATGAAAGGTATCCTTGGGGATATAGGAGTGATAAATATCCCTTTGAAACCTGATGCGAAGCCTGTGAAACATCTCCCTTATAGGCTGAACCCTAAGTATAAGGAAAAAGTTCGAATGGAGCTGGATAAGATGCTTGCTGCAGGAATCATTGAGCCTGTTGAAGAGTCCGAATGGGTCAGTCCTATGGTGGTGCAAGAAAAGAAGGCTAAGGGAGAAATCAGAATCTGTGTCGATCTGAGGAAGTTGAATGATGCTTGTTTACATGATCCTTTCCCCACTCCCTTTACAGATGACGTTTTAGACAATGTTGGAGGTCATTACGTAGGAAAAGCTACAGCACAGAATATTCTGACAGCCAGATTATGGTGGCCCACAATTCATAAGGATGCAAGAGAATATTGCCGCAGCTGCGACATTTGTCAGAGGAAAGGAAAACCATCTAGGAGGGATGAGATGCCTCTAGTTCCGTAGGTAACTTTACAACCCTTTGATAAATGGGCTATTTATTTTGTTGGACCTATCAATCCCCCTGCAAAGAAATTCAGAGCAAGATACATTATTACAACAACTGACTACCTTACTCGTTGGGCCGAAGCGCAACCAGTCAAGATCTGTAGTGCTGCTACAGCCGCAAAGTTTATCTTCGATAACATCTTGTCAAGATTTGGGTGTCCTAGAATTCTTTTGAGTGATCAAGGGTCACATTTCTTAAATAAGACTATTGAATTATTGACTGAAGAATTTCAAGTATATCATTAGAAGAGTACTGCCTATCATCCTCAAGCAAATGGAACTATCGAAGCCTTTAACAAGATCCTTGAACATGCTCTGACGAAGGTTTGCAATGCTAACAGAAATGATTGGGACCTTCAAATTCCAGCAGTACTATGGGCTTATAGAACCACCTGCAAGAAGTTGACAAGCCATACACCTTTTAGGTTGGTTTATGGACAAGAAGCAGTCATGCCCATGGAGTACATTGTCCCTAGCCTTAGAATATCTGCTTTTACAGAGATGGAGGACCCAGATATGATGAAAGAAAGGCTAGCAAAGATACTAGAACTTGAAGAGGACAGATTCATTGTAGGGTTCCAGCAGCAAGTACAGAAAGCTAGAGAAAAAGCATGGCATGATAGACACATCAAGAAGAAGTAGTTCCAGTAGGGTGATCTTGTGCTCTTATATGACAGCAAATTCATGAAATTCCCAGGTAAGTTCAAGACACATTGGAAAAGACCATACATAGTGCAGAAAGTTACTGATGGTGGCACAGTCCAGTTAGCTAAATTGAATGGAGAAATTTTACCTTCCATGGTGAATGGAAGTAGGTTAAAGAAGTACAGGGACAAACCGGGACCCCTTGATCAGGAGTAACAGCATGAAGGATAGTCTAAGTACTAATAACAGTTGGAATTGGGTACTAGACTATAATGAAGCTGTTCTCAATGCTACGAAGTGTTGAAGACTGTCAAAGTCTGAAGGTTGAAGTTTGATTGCCGTATAGGTCAGGATGGGTTGAAGGTGCATATGGTGTCGAAGGTACTTATCAAGATGAAGTTGAAGTTAGTAGTTATGTCGAAGATCAAAGGTATGTCACAGCCTAAAATGTGACGGATGGGACAAACTACACTTAGTGGAATTGGCACAAGAACTTCCCGAACTGCCTGCAATAATGATATTTTGGGAAAATCTTGCGCCGTGTGGACAGGATTTCTGCCACTCCATCAGATTCAGTGTCATTAATGCACCATGATGATAGATTCTGTTGCGGGATTCTATAAGACGCTACACTAGCCTGCAACTCCTGCATTGTGTATCCCTTTGAGTTTCTTCAGTTAGAACTATGTCGAATGATCGTGAAGTCTAGGAGTTATTATGATTGGTCAGGGAAAGAGCTCTGCTGAACCTTCTGAGCAATCCACCCGTACAGCCATGTTCGACCAAGGCACAAAAAAAGGCAGAAGTTCGCTCTAAGAGGAAGGAAGAAAGGCATAAGTGTGCTCTAGGCCACACGAAGAAAAGCACCGGTCTTCACAGGAAACCTCTGAAAAATCCCAAGATGTATCCTCCTGGTTTGGCAGAATCGATGTGGCTGTTTGTCTTATGCACCTTGACACACAATTCTGGGGACCCTAAGTTGTGGATGGTCAAATTTTTGGTAAGCATATTGAAGGATGGGGTCACTGATAGATCCAGAAGGCCTTAACCAGCAAAGGAACAAGCAGCCGACAACCGCATGTATGGCTTCGGCAAGCAGCACACTATGTTTTTCCAACAAGATTCTACCACCAGAAAAGCAACTGAGTGTCCCGGGACGAGACACTGGTGAGTCTTAGGGGCCTGTTGGGGCACACACCCTAATGGTCCTTAAGGTGGGTAACTCCATGGAGTTATGGGATTTTGTAAGTAGAGTTATGACTCAAAACAGTCTTAGGGGTGTCGGGGTTGATTCAAAGTCCTCTTTTTGTAATAAACCCATGGTTTAAATCCAGGGTTTAGGGTTCAGGGTGCCCATGGTTTAAGCCCATGGTTTTGTAATAAGTGCACTATAAATAAGCACTCTTGTAAAGAATTCAGGTTAGGCTTTTGATGTAAGATGTATTGATGCCAAGCTAAGGCTATTTTGTAAGAGAAGGTTAAGTCCCAGCTGTGTACGTGGATGACCTCTGCAGCTGTGTGCGCAGAGGGTCTTGGGGTGATAAAGAAAATCTGCAGCTATGTGCGCAGAGGCCTGCAGCTATGTGCGCGGCTTTGAGGACTTGAAGGGATCTGCAGCTGAGTGCGCAGATCATAATTGCGGTTTTTCTAAAGAGTTGAATAAAACACAGTTCTGTGGACACAACCCCTACACTAGGGGTGAACCAAATTATATCGTGTGTTGTGGTTTTTGTTTTGTTGTTATTTTGTTCTTTATGCATTGATAAATATACATCTGATAAGTAAGATCACTGCTAACTTAATAACTTCGCTGTGAATTCCCAGTAAAGGGTTAAGCAAGTCACTGTCTATTTATTTAGCTGCAAGGTTATATATGTGAATGTTGAGTCTCTGTGTTATATGAATATACGTTATTAAAGGCTAAAGGTACAGTAATATCCCTCTTCTGCTTGCAAAAACTTGATTCTGCGGCATCCCATAGTTGTTTCGGGTGAGACTGCAACCTGTTCGTAGGTTGTTGCTGAAAGGGCCAACACTGTGGGTCTTTTGTTGGTGTGAATTTAATGGTATAAAGCCCGGGTCTGCCCAATAGCCCAACATAAATGCACAGAGAAAGGAAAAGAATCAAGTCCTGCTCCGGTTATGTAGCCCTATTATGTGACATCATTGATAAAGAACCTTCCAACTATGAAGAAGTGGCAGAGAAGAAAGAATGGAAGGATTCTATGATCAAGGAGTACCAGTCGATCATGAAGAATGATGTCTGGGATGTTGTCCCTGGACCAAAGGGGAAGTCTATCGTGACTTACAAGTGGATATACAAGATGAATCATGTTGTAGATGGAATCATAGAGAAATAAAAAGCAATATTTGTGGCTCCTGGCTTCTCCTAGAAAGAAGGAATAGATTATGAAGAAACTTTTGCACCTGTAGCCAGATACACTTCCATCAAATCAGTACTTGCTCTGGGATGTAGTAATGAAATGGAAGATACACTAGATGGATTTCAAGATTGCTTTCTTGAATGGTGTAGTAGAAGAGGAGTGTATGTGGAGCAGCCACTCAGTTTTGAGACACATGACAGGGAGACTCATGTGTGTAAATTGAAGAAATCCCTATACGGTTTGAAACAAGAACCTAGGACATGGTACGGTAGAATCGACAGCTTCCTATCCAATTTAGGATTTACTATGAGTAAAGAAGATTCCAACCTTTACTACGAGGTTGAAGAAGGGAACCCAATGATACTATTACTATTTGTAGATGATCTATTTGTAACAGGTTTGGATGGGTTGATTGCTGATACAAAGAGGAAGCTTGCTACTGAGTTCAAGATGAAGGAATTGGGTATGATGCACTACTTTCTAGGCATGGAGGTGTGGTAGAGTACAGATGGAATGTCCCTGGACAAGGGAAGTATGCAGTATATATCCTGAAGAGGTTCGGAATGATGGACTGCAAGGCCATGACCACACCTATGGAATCAAACCTGAAGCTATTGAGTGATGCTTCATAAGATACAGTTGATGCCACGATGTATCGTCAGATGATTGGGTCCTTGATGTACCTGACGAATACGAGACAGGATATTTGCTTTACTCTGAACACATTGAGCTAGTTCCTTACAAATCTGAGACATGTTCACCTGATTGCTGCAAAGCATATTCTGAGGTACCTAAAAGGTATAGTTGATTATGGGCTCAAGTATGAGGCGTATCAAAATATTAACCTAGAAGGTTATGTGGATTTAGATTGGGCAGGTAGTGCCATTGATAGGAAGAGCACTTTGGGATGATGCTTCAGTATGGGATCAGGTGTGATCTCTTGGTTTAGCATGAAGCAATCCTGCATGGCACTGAGTACAACCGAAGCAGAGTATGTTGCATCTTGTTCAGCTAGATGTGAGGAAATGTGGCTTAGGAAGCTACTATATGATTTATTTGATCTCTAGTTGGATGCTACTTATATATATTGTGACAACCAGAGTTGTGTGAATTTTTTAGAGAACCAGGTGTTCCATGACAAGTCTAAGCATATTGAGATCAAATATCACTATATCAGGGATATGGTGCAGAGAGGAGCAGTGAAGCCCCTATATGTTGTGATGGATGAACAGATATCTGATGTGTTGACCAAGACATTAGCCAGAGTGAAGTTTGAGTACTTCAGGGAGAAGATTGGTGTTATCCAGATCGAGATTCCCTCTAAAGGGAAGGGATGAGTTCATGAGCCCTTTAGACATGGTGGTAGGATTGGTTCCTCCCATGGTCAGATGTAAGTGCAAATCCCTTCTGAAATGGTGGTAGGATTGGTTCCTCCCATGGTCAAATGCAAGTGCAGAGCCCTTCTGACATGGTGGTAGGATTAGTTCCTCCCATGGTCAGATTTAAGTGTATATCCCTTCTAACATGGTGGTAGGATTGGTTCCTCCCATGGTCATATGTAAGTGCAGATCCCTTCCATGGATGGTAGTATTTTTGTCCTACCATTCCACTAGTTATAAGTGCAGAGTCCTTCCATGGAAGGTAGTAGTTGTGTCCTACCATGCCACTGGTCATAAGTGCAGAGCCCTTCCATGGATGGTAGTAGTTGTTTCCTACCATGCCACTGGTTTTAAGTGCTGGGCCCTTCCACAAATGATAGTAGGTGTATCCTATCATGATGATGGTTGTAAGCATTGGGCCTTTCCACAGATGATATTAGGTGTGTCCTATCATGCTGAGAGTTGTAAGTGTTAGGCCGTTTCACAGATGATAGTAGGCATGTCCTATCATGCTGGTGAATGTAAGTGCTAGTCCATTCCGACATGGTTCTTGGATGTGTTCCTCCCATGTTCAAATGTAAGTACTGGGCCATTCTAACATGGTGGTAGGCTAGGCCTCTCATGGCTAGATGTGAGTTTTGGGCCTTTCTAACATGGTGGTGGATGTGTTCCTCCCATGGTTAGATGTGAGTGTTGGGAATGCCTTTCTAACGTGGTGGTGGATGTGTTCCTCCCATGGTCAAATATAAGTGTTGGGTGGGACTTTATGACATGTGGTTAGATATAAGTGATAAAGAAGATAAATACCTACATGGAGGCTAGGCCTACAACCAACATGAAAAAGGGTTGGATTTGTATAACTTCCTATGACGAGTAGAATTGAGAGATAGCGAAGCAACAATGATGATGATCCAGTGATTCTCCAATGATGAAGATCCAGTGACGATCCAGACTTGATGAAGATCCAGTAATGATATAGACTTGATGAAGATCCAATAATGATCTAGACTTAATGATGATCTAGTGATGATCTAGATGATGATCCAATGATGAGCCAAACTTGATGATGATCTAGTGATGACCCAGACTTGATGAAGATCCAGTGATGATCCAGATTTGATGATGATCCAGAGAAGAAGACTTGTTCCGATGAATTGTGTCGAGAGAATAACTTCCTAGTTAAGAGGGACTGTTGATGTATTTGTAACTTCAGAATGTATTCATTTGTATACTTTATGAATTTTACCCCGATGTTCCTATCGAGAGTATCATTAATGTAATCTAGTCATGTCATACCCCGATGTTCAAATCAGGAGAATCAGTGATGTAAAAAAGTCATGTAAAGTCATAGAGTATAACCCTCAGTACTGATCAAGGGTTAAAGTCCCCGCAGTTGTGGGGAACTAGGGTTATTAGACTCTCCTAGAGAATTCAGCCCTAGTAAGTTATTGCTAAGTCTAAAACTAGTATAAATAGAGAGTGAGCCTCTCTATTTTTCACATAGCCACTCACACTCAGTTGTAGTGCATGAGTGAGAGTGGAGGAGCTGATAAGAGAGAGAGAACAACTGTTGGAGATCATCTTTTCTGTCTTTTGGTTTTACTACTGTCATTGGTGCTTATTTTATCTCTGAGGAAGTTGTAGGGTTTTATCCTTTATGGTTTCCCCATGGAAAATCTTTGTGTTCATTGTCTCTTGTGGTTGATTGATGTGCTTGTTATTCTCTTAGTTAAGATCCTAATATAATACTGTCTAAATTGTTAAAAATCTAATAGAGCATCAAAGAAAATTTTTCATTCTTCATTGTGGTGGAGTATCTAGACATAATTGTTCAAGAAAGAAACCAAGCTTGGTTAATATCCCATTGAGGAGCACCATACATTGATCATTGTGGTGATGGGAAATTCACACAATCAAGCAAGAAAAATCAGCAAGGAAGACAATACCCAATGAAATCCTTAAAGAAATTAGAGAAAAGAAAATAAATGACATAACCAATCGAAGAAAATTTATGGACACTCAACCAATTCCGGTTGTAGAGGATGTCATAGTTCTTCCTACCAATCTACAACAAGAAATAAAAAATCATTCACTCGAGGGCCTTTGGTCTCCATAGTAGTTGAAGAATGAGCACCACATGGCACTGATCAACGAGTAAAACTTACATGCACATCATGGCCACCTGAAACCTTTGCATATTTACTTGGATGTGGGTATACAAGTGACTAAGTTAGAGAGTCATTGAATGGTGACCGTATGCTCAAAGAAGATGATGTTGTTCAGACCATCCAAGAGGATTTCCAATTGCCGTCGTCCGACCAAGGGCAAGAGACGGAAGGACATGAAGCTCATGTTCAAATTCCAGACCGATCGAGTGATATGGTACAAAGTGTAGTTCCAACCTTCCTACCTTCGTTAGTAACTTCACACTGAATAATTCCAAAATGTATACATATCGATGAAATTCTCATTGGTTTGCTTGAAGGTATATTGTCTAAATGCATTATTGCATATCAATATCAACAGATACTTGTAAACTATTTTGATTCTAAATGTGATGGAGATAAATGTAGATTATTTATATCATTATTAAAATATAGGTCTATGACTGTTGTTAGGATAAAATTAAGGATATAGATGATAAATAGTTATGAACCAAGTTCTCATATTCTCAGAATTTTAGTATATGAATTTATCACTATTGGAAAGAAATATCATTCAAAGGATCGCAATGTGGCTCATCATGTGTTGTCATAATCAATCATGAAGAAAATCACCAAGGCCCTTCGACTTATGAAGCCTGCATCCAAACTTGTAGGCTTGGATATCAAAACAATTTGTAGGTATTGTTATAGAAGAGAACAACTTTACTCTGGTCAAACCGATGTCTAGGCCTTCATTGGAAGGTTTCCTCACTCAAATATGAGGCTCATTGATGTGGTAAAGGGACTGGTGCAGGAGTTTTGGCGTGACAATAGTAAACCTTCATCCAAGCAAAAATATGTACTAAAATTGAGAAGTTGTTCAAGGGATCGTGAGCCCCACATTAAACATTTTCTTGGCATGACACAAACATAATTATATGAGAGATTTAGGCATGAACATAATGAACTTAACTTGGGCCAAAGATCCTTCAATAAATGCAAACCATGGTATGTTAAAATAAACACAACTCGTAACACGTGTTGTTGTTGATATCACATTGAGTATGGTTATTATTATGACATACATATACATATATTGTGTGTAGTGCATAACACTCTTGTGTAGGAATGCCCAACTGCATTGCCACTGACATCATCTAGAGAATTTATTCATAGCATTTTGTGTAGAATTGTAGAAGGTTGCATATTTTATCAAAGGCCTTGCGTACATGGGATATGCCCAAGGTGTGGCAGGAATGGAATTTTTGGATAGATGCATACATGTGACTAATGATTATGAACTTTGGAGACATGAAGTGAACTTGCAATCATTAAAATACATCACGTGTGATATTGGTGGAGGGAATGAAAGAAGAAAAATACAATTGCTCACCTCTTATGTTAGTAATGAGTTCCTGAATAGTATTTTTTTCTTCATGTATTGCTACTTCATATATGTAACAAAATATTGATGTGTGCATCTTTATTGTTGATCTACCAGATACAAGTTTGCAACTTTATGGATGAATTCTTTGAAAAGACACGACAATATGTAAATCACGTACATGTGGCTCGTTGGCAAGATGAGCAGTTTAGAATGTGTAGGGATACATTTCCTATTGGAACTATCTTATCAGTGGTCGATTTTGCAGAAAACTACACTCTTCAACCACAAAAATAGATTCAGAGTCAATATTGTCACTCATCCAAAGTCATCATAATGGTCCATATCACCTATAGACACGGGGAAGATAGTACTGAAGAAAAAAGGGTTATATTGAAGGAGTATCACTTTTACATAAGTGATGATATGTGTCATGACTTGTATTTTGTACAAGACAAATTTCAATTGTTCTACAATCACCTGAAGGGTAACAATATACATATGGAACAACATTGGATTTGACTAATGGTTGCACAAGGAAATTCAAAAATTCCTCTGTCTTCCAATGGTTGTGTATTCTCCATAAGAGGAACAAGGTGCCACATATTTGCAACTATTTTGAGATCGGACATGGAAAAGGGGAACATGATGGAGTAGGTGCATGCATAAATATTGCATTACGTAGGAAATAAATGAAATTCACAACTATTTCACTCATCTGATATGCAAATACCATTGTTGCGTGGTGTTCTTTAGTAATGGGGCAGGGAGCCAAAAGGCAAGAAGACCAATCATCGGGAAAAGCACATGTACATAGATATTTTTGGAAGGTGTTCGATGTACATTGATCACACCTTAATGATTGAAAGACCATCCAAGAAACTCACTCTTTCCATTTGGTTATAATGTCATACAATGCTATAGTTGAAATGTGGACAAGGAATCTCCCTTGTTTTTATTATCCATGTAATAGTGGTGAATGGGAAAACTATGAATCCATAAACTGGGTTGACAAATGGAATCGTGTATCACTCCCCATTGGTTGACAAATAACTACAGAACTATCCTAGTCGGAGGAGGACCAGTCGATTATTTCACCTAACTATGACCACATATAATATCTTGTAAAACAAGGTCCGACTATTATGTTGATAACTTAGAAATGTTTGATGACTAGTTGTGTTTACTTAGCTGACTCCTAGGTCTACACTTTATCTTATGCAGGGAAGATATATGTGGTGGTTTCCTCAAGAAGCGATGAATGGCACACTAAATACTGGCTGGAACTTTGCTTGGATGGGAAGCAAACCCTCGTTGTCTCATTAAGAGACTACAAGAGAAATTATTTTCCAATTGGGTCGATGGTTATCAAAGGAGAATATTTGACATAGGTTTCCTAGGCACAAAAGAGAAACGGTGCATTTGAAGATTAAAGACCAGGTTGAGTTGTATACCATTATACAAACTTATTTATTGGCACAAACCTCCAGTTGTAAACAATGCCAAGTAAGAACTCATCAAAGTCAAAATATGCTTTTCCTTACTCTGAGTACAAGACGCTAAACGATATCATTTCTATTAGAGGTGATCCTAATGGTCTAGTCGAATGACCACATGTAGGTAGTCAAGTATTTTGGTTTCATGGTCTCATTGATTATTTACAACTTGATAGATTAACAACTTGATATATTGTTAAATCGCATAGACTTCTACAACTTAATAAATTGCACAAAATTCATGATGGATTTGTTGTATTATATTCATACTTACATGACTCATGCCATATATCCCTAGACCATTATCTATAACTCTATATAGGATATGTCTATTGTATCTACCTTGAATCTCGAAGTTTTTCCTATAAGGACATTAGTCAAAACCCCAAGTTTTCATGGAAATTCCTAATGCAAGTGTTAAAATAAGGTATAAAAATCTTCCCATGCTTAATAAACCTGGCCAATCCTATCCTAGAAATACTAGCTTACAAACCCTATAGACAATCCTAGTAACCCTAGTTTGCATTGTAAACCCTAGTTTGAATTCTAAACCATAGAAACCCTAGTTTGTGTCAAATTTGTGATCCACTAAAGGTGAGGTACTGTAGCCGCTTTTGTTAATGAACCATACTAATTGTAGGCTATGATGTAGAGTGATTTTTAACATTGTAAAATGAAGAAAAAGAGAAGTATCCACATGAAATACCACATCAAGAGAATCCATTACTGACATACTACATACCACATACTACATCGATAGCATCCATTACATGACATACTACATCAAGATCCAATCCTAGTAACCCTAGTTTGAATTCTAAACACTAGAAATCCTAGTTTGTGTTCAAAATCCTAGAAAACGTAGTTTGTATCCACTAATTATCATCTATACATCACTAGTACCATTTATTCAATGTCATCATTGACCAATATCATGTATCAAACATTCAAACCTTAGAATGAAGGAGACCACTGTTAAAGGATATTGAAATCATAAGAATGACGATAATCACATCAATTGAGATGACAGGTAATCCTAGCCTAATAGCCCTAGCCAATCCTAGCTTACAAACCCTATATCCAATCCTAGTAATCCTAGTTTGCGCTGTAAACCCTAGTTTTAATTCTAAACCATAGAAACCCTATTCTGTAGCCTAGAGGTAGAAATTCTATGCCACGGTTAGGGATTCAACAGGTGTCCCTGAAAGCTTGTAGGAGGTGGGATTCAACATGCCATAGAATGATGATTCTAGATGGGATCAATGAAACATCGACTTTGTTGGATTCAAGACATCGAGATAGTGTTAGGGGTGGCCCTCTTCTCTGGCTCGATTAACAAGGGATCCTGATTTAGGTCAATTTTGGAAACTAGGGTTTTGCTCACTAAGGGAATGTGAAATTTTTTCACATAGGGGTAAAATTTGAAAATTCCTCAAACGTGAATGTGTGGATAGCATTCCCACATGGAACCTCCCTAAACACTCTTGCATGACCCATCGAAACCCCATTTTGATGCATGGTTGGAATTCTATGCCCCGGGTAGGGATTCAACAGGTGTCCCTGAAAGCCTGTAGGAGGTGCAATTCAACAATCCATAGAATGATGATCATGGATAAGATAAATGAAACATTGAATCCATTGGATTCAAGAGATCGAGATAATTCTAGGGGTGGCCCTCTCCTCTAGATCCAGAGACAAAGGATCCTGTTTTACGTCAACTTTGGAAACTAGGGTTTTGCTCAGTAAGGGAATGTGAAATTTTTGCACATAGGGGTCAACTTTGCAAATTCCTTGACCATGAACATGTGGATAGAGTTCCCACATGGAACCTACCTAAATATGCTCGCATGACCCACCGAAACCTCATTTTGATGCACGATTGGAATTCTATTCCCTGGGTAGGGATTCAATAGGTGTCCCTAAAATCCTGTAGGAGGTGGGATTCAACATGCCATAGAATGATGATCGTGGATTAGATCAACGAACTGTTGACTTTGTTGGATTCAAGAAATTGGGATAGTTCTAGGGGTGGCCCTCTCTCTGGGATCCATGAACAAGGGATCCTGTTTTAGGTCAATTTTGGAAACTAGGGTTTTGCTCAGTGAGGGAATGTGAAATTTTTGCACATAGGGGTCATCTTTGAAAATTCCTCAAATGTGAACATGTGGCTATAGTTTTCACATGGAACCTCCCTAAACATGCTTGCATGACCCACCAGAACCCATTTTTGATGCACTATTGGAATTCTATGCCTCAGGTAGGGATTCAACAAGTGTCTCTGAAAGCTTGTAGGAGGTGGGATTCAATGTGCCATAGAATTATGATCATGACTTGGATCTATGAAATGTCAACACCGTTGCATTTAGGAAATTGGGATAGTGCTAGGGGTGGCCCTCTCCTCTGGATCCATGGACAAGGGATCTTGTTTTAGGTCAATTTTGGAAACTAGTGTTTTGCTCAGTAAGGGAATGTGAAATGTTTGCACATAGGGGTCAACTTTTCAAATTCCTGAACATGTGTCTATATTTCCCACATGGAACCTACCTAAACGTGCTTACATGACCCACCAAAACCCCATTTGGATGCACGATTGGAATTCTATGCCCCGAGTAAGGATTTAACAGATGTGACTGAAAGCCTGTAGGAGGTGGGCTTCAACGTGCCATACAATGATGACCATGTCTTGGATCTACGAACTGTTGAATCCATTGTATTTAGTATATTGGTATAGTTCTAAGGGTGGCCCTCTCCTCTAGTTCCATCAATAAGAGATCCTATTTTAGGTCAATTTTGGAAACTAGGGTTTTTCTTAGTAAGGGAATGTGATATTTTTGCACATAGGGGTCAACTTTTCAAATTCCTTGACCGTGAATGTGTGGCTAGTTTTCCCACATGGAACCTCCCTAAAAAAAATTGCATGACCCATTAGAACCCCGTTTGATGCACGGTTGTAATTCTATGCTCTGGGAAGGGATTCAATAGGTTTCCCTAAAAGCCTATAGGAGGTGGGATTCAACGTGCCAAATGATGACCGTGGCTTGAATATATATGTTTGAATAAGAATTATTCATTGGATGCACACCAAATAAGGATACCTTATTAGTACATTTTGTTCCTATTATTTCTCTTATAATCGAATTGTTTTACTGTACTACTAGGTAAATTTTTACACTAGAGCATACAATAAATATAATTTAGAGAAATTTATAAAATAATGCTATGGAAATAATAGGTCCAATAAAATACACAAGACTTTTATCACATTCATTATTAGTCACATTCATCACACAAAGCTATTCATCATGCAAAGGGTCGAGCTAGAGCACCAGGGTGTTGCTCATACTATGCTTCCATACAATACCTGGATATAATAACTTTGTGTTCAAGTCCAAGTCAATCAAATAAAAATTTGTGGACTCATGTTCGTCACTTTCATTTTAGAAACATGTAGAACAATAACAATGAGTGATACTGCACAACTAATTAACAACTTGAGAATGGTCCTTTAAATTATTTAAGTCATTTGTAATTATTTTTGGGGTATACTGTCAAAGTTTAGGATTAGCTCAAATTTGATATAGGTATATAAATATACTTCAATACATATACATAAATTTATAAAACAAGATTCAGTATAGTACTTACCCAATCAATTTAAACAATAATAGAATCACACATAATTTTCATCTCTTCCAAAGTTGGTACTCGAGGTGATTCATCAAATGCCATGTACATTAACTAAATGATAAAATAATGTGTAGGAGATACATCAATAAAGAATCATAGCCATTATTTTGAATCAACCTTATACTCGGATACTTTTAGGTTTGATGTGTATCCCATATATTCGTTATATGAAATACATCATGCCAAACACCAATTTCATTTATGTATACCACACAGGTGCATAACTTAAGTGTCTCAACTTCGTGCATCCTTTAAATGTTTGTCAGTTTGTTATGTGGGTAAGGTTATTTTTTATTCCACTTAGTTGGGTCAGATGATTAGGTGTGTTGGGTGCTTATGTGTGTTAGGTATGTTGCATTTTTGTGAAAACAATTTAACATTGTATATGCAATTGGATCGTGGTAAAAAATAATTTAACTATACATTGTTGTCATTACACAATATTGTAATTGTGCATTGTTCTAAAATTTATAACTGATATCTCCATGCAATCATAAAATATATCAAAAATTGGGAGCATTACACATAGAAACATTCTTGGCCACACATGTATGATCACACTGAAGACTGAACCATGAAGATCTCAAGAACCTTGATATGAAATGTTTTTTATATCATGAAAGTTATAATACAAAAATAGAAGGCCCTTATATGTCCTATCAATGTACATGTATCAAAAACATCATTGGTGTACATGCAAACAAAAGTACATCTGTCCTAGACTGTGCCCGTAAACTCTGATTTCCTCTTGTACAAAAAAGTATAGATTTGTCATGGACTAACACATCAAAACTCTCAATTTCTCTTATTTTTTCCCAACTCTGATACTTGTTGCCTCTGTCCATGACCACTGTGCATCTCTGGCGACTACAAATCAATGACATTGTTTCTTGATCAAGTAATTGAACTAATACTAGCCAGCAATAACAAAGTTTGAAAATTTAAAATACGACTCAATTGTACATAAAACAAACACTCACTGCATCCATCTAGGGTATAGATTCCTTTGGTGTCCTCCTCCTTGCAAAGAGTCTCTCTGCAATGCTTCTCTGTGAATAAAAAAAAACTGTGTCAATTATGTCAACAATTATCAACATGTACATGAATGAGAAAGTACTAACCAATCTTATAAATAATGAACATCTCATCGAAAAAATTTGTTCTAGGGCATGATACTGGGTTTCTTCAGTAGAAAGAGGAGTTGTAGGTTGAACATCAACCTTGTTCGCATGCACTAATGGACCAAAGTGTGGCTACATTCACCTAATGCTAAAATAGTTAGACATCATGCATGTCCATACATAATACAAATGAATGGTATAGTTACAAATATTCAATTATATACCTCTATGTGACTTATACCATTTTAGATGCAGTATTGACTGCAACATCAACAACCCCGCCGAGGTCTGGCATGGATGAATTTACATCCTAACGTTGTAAACATGGAAAAATAACATTAAGAAAAACTAGTTGTGAAGTGAATTCAAAGATAACCAACAAATGCAATTGGAAGTGTGTACATTACCCTGTAATCAGTAGGATCGTTGTCATGGACACCCACACTTTTTAAGGAAAAGGGTCATCTTTTGTAGAAAACAAGCTTATCTACGTTTGGACTATGGGGAGATCCAAACCAAAGAGGTGGTGCAAGGATTTGTTATGATGTCTGCAGTCATAAAGTGTTACCTTAGTTAGACATGGACATGATTGGATGGAATAATATGTACTAAAAAACTAACATGTTGCAATATACTTACCTCTACCTGGGACATATCTCTCGCATGGGAGGGACCGCTGCCAACAATTACTTTCCCATGTGCAGATCCAGATAGCACCTGCAAGTTTAAAAATTATAAATATTAGCAATCTATAAAGGAGTGTACAATAATAAATTTAAATAATTTGAACAAGATTCATTCATTAACCATGTACTTACATTCCTAAGGTAATCTTAAAATCTACATAGGGGGAATTCGTTGAGATCAATGTCTCTAGCATCGTAATCAAAATGGGGTTCCTACAACTTCAAAAATTGTAAATATTAAACCATTTAATAAATTAATTGACTAACACATGTATTAAAAAAATGACACATGTTGAAATATTACCTCAGTGTTGGTTGTTTGAGCCTTGGATACAACCACACCAGGTGGACTACCACCCCCCTTAGAGGCATCAATCTAATGTAAGAGTAAAAATCGTATGTATTAAGAATATTTTAATATGTGTACAATATGGAAAAATTAAATGGAACAACAATAGATTTTTTAGAATGTCCTTACCTAACAACCAGTCATCGTAGAGGTACCATCTGTTGGCCCATGAACATAACATGATTGACCACACGTTGTTCACACATGTGGATTGTTGGAATATAACAAACCCACTCATAAAATAATTAATCATTATTTGATTAATTTCCTACCCACTAGCTTAGATAGTTGGCATCCACTTGCACCTTAGGGTCAACACTTTCCATCTATATCCTAGAAATGATTTATTTCTGATTCTGGGTTGATCTTGACCACTTTATGGCCATCCAGAATTGGTAACTGTGCTTTACAATAGATTCTTCTTTATTCTTCTTTTTCTGCTTTATCCTGTTTTTCTATGGATAAGGTAAAGCTAGTCAACTAGGAAACTAACAGCTTTTGTTGCCAACCCATACTCCATTATTTTCTCTCCATATTCTAGGATTAGCAAGTGTTTCCTTCACTCACACATGCTATTGCTAATTTGTGAGGTGCTTGATAGATTGGAAAACTGCTTTAGTCAACTATGGGGTTTATCATAATTAGTAAGCCTTCTTTATGAGCTAGATTGAGTTGTCTTCTAGCAACTCCTTTTTCCTTTATAAGGATGTATTACCTATGTAATAATATCAATTATCATTTATTGATCATTCATTAATGTGTGTTCATGAATTCTTCTTCTTCTCTCCTTATGCTAATTCTCTACAATTCTATGTGAGGTTAATTGTGTGCCTAGATCCTTAGCTTGTTTATGAAATTCCTTATGCCATCAAGGCTTTAGAATTTCTACATGGTATCAGAGCTAAGGTTCTCAAAGTTCAAGTTCTACATGGTATCAAAGTTTAGGATATTAAAGCTCTACATGATATCAGATCTTTGAGAGTTCATTAATTAATCCTCATTTTCATATTTGTAGGTTTATTTTGCAGGTTCAACTTCGAATGGATTCAAGAGTATCAGTTCCTCTTCTTTCTCCATTCACAAGCTATTCAGAGTGGAAACTGAAGATGATTTCATATCTAAAGAGACAAGGTCTCTATGAGATATCTATTGGAGTTGGTGAAGAGTCTTATGAAGAGCCAAGTGAGTAGTTGAATGACTGTGATAGAGAAATTGGAGCAATTTGTCTAGCTATCTCTCCATGCATGTGCTACCGTATTGATTATGTTGATTACCCAAAGGATCTTTGGACAACATTGGATAGAGTTTGGGAAAGGACAATGAGGATCCTTCTAGCTATGTGGAGGGTGCTTCTAGCTCCTCAATGATTTCTCTCTCTCAAGATGTCTCGGCCTCTACAGTCTCTGATGAAGTTAATCATGAAGAAGAAGTTTCTCATATAGTTCCTATTGCTACTACTCTCTTTGATTCGAATGCTTCCTCTTTCAATCAAGAAGCAAATATTGAAGAGCCATCTTTTTCTGTGTCTCTTGAAGTAGGAGATCTTGATTCATCTTCTAATGATGTTGTTGATGAAAAAGAAGTGACTAATGGAGCTATTATTGATATTGATGATTCACTCACACATTCAGTTTTCTCTATGTCTTCTATGAGGGATTATGAGATCCATATGCCAGACGTCTCACACTTTGTGCATGCCTTTCTTCTTGATGGTGCGCAATTCAGTGACTTCCAGGATGTTTGCTTAGCCAAATCAAGTCCTTCTAGTGTTGTAATGTCCCGGTTTTGACCCCATTTGCATTAAAAGATACATAATGTATATTTTGTAATTAATCGTGGTGTGGAGCTAAAGGAAAAAGCCCACCATCGATTTGGTTGTGTATGTTTCAGCAAGAGGGATCGTTGCTGACGGTATATATTGCTATCCGACACACTATAATGTTGGCATCATGAAAATATGCACATCAATTTAATTAAACCTATAGCCAGCTATGACGGTGCAACATTAAATGAAAAGGGCATGATTCCAAAGGATAAGGGGGGGGGGTTTCTAAACCGTGGGGGCCATTGGTAGTTAGCCATGTGTCACCACCACCCCTGTTGTTTTGTTGTTAGTTGGGGGCAGCGGTTTGCTAACAAAAGGACCACGCCTGCTCCCACTCTCCATGATGTGCGAATGGTCTGCCCACTAACCAGATCGTGGGTCTATTCACCTCCTCTCATGCGGGCTGAGTTAAAAGGTTCCACATTCTGGGGTTGTGGGGGTTCGCCTTGCCTCTCTCTCACATGAATTTCCGGTCTGTGGCTGTGTTCCTTCCTTTCGTACAGAGAACCGATTCTCCTCCACGCTTTGTGGACTGTGTGGTTCCTTTACAATGTGGCATTGCTGAAGATTGCTGTGGTTCTTCCCAGTGGTTCATCGTTGAAATATGGTGGTTGTCCCCTCTGTTCTTTTTGGTTGCAATGAGTCCCTATGCCATGTGGGCGGTGGTCTATTTCCAAGTATTGGGTTAACTGTGTCTTTTTCCAAGCCGGTAGGATTTTTTCCATGTTTCCCATCGTGACATGTTTTCCTCCTGTTCACGTAGAGAGAGCCTGTTTTTAACCCACCCTTGCTGACTACAAAAAGATGCTGGTGTTTCTTGGTTGAAGAAGGATCTTTGTTTCTCCTTGTTGCTACCTGTGTTTTCTTCCACTATTTCCTTTGGCTGTGTCTCTTTCCCTTGCGTACAGGTTGAGAGTCTGTTCTTTCTCCTTTTTTTTCTGCCTGTGTAAGTTATCCAGCAATTACATTGGGGATGGTGTGTGCTGTGAGCTCAGGGATGTTTGTGGGATGTTGATTTTCACATTCGTGGGCTGAGTTTTCCCCTGTCCATGCTAGGGGTGTGGCTTCTTTCCAATTGCATACTGTGTAGCTGTTGCCATCGTTTCTTTATGATTTTGAGGCTATTGTATTTCCCTAGTTTTGGGTTGCTTCTTGGGTGCTAAGGTTATCGGGATTGTTGCTGAGTTGTTTTGGCCATGCTAGCGCCAAGAAACAACTCCGAAGCATTGTTGACTTGAACTGTGTTTCACCCTTTGGTTTGGGGTTGTCACCTTGTTGACTTCATCTTCTTCACAGAGCTGTGAACTGTTTGTTTTTTGCAGTATGCAGTGGTTGGTCTTTAGACTGTTGACAGTAGGATGAGAGGCTGGGTATGCTTGAGAAAACTAGTGTTTGAGGTCATCAGCTTTGCATTTAGCTTTTCCTAGCTCCTTGACGGCCTGATAAACCCTACTATGTGGGATTGGCTGTTTTGTGTACCTTGGCTATGTGTAAGCCTGCTTTGACCCTTATTCCTTGAGGAATCATGCCCAGCTCAGGGGTGGTAGTGTTACTGAGATATTGATGAGCACGCTAGCCTATGGTTGGGTGGAACATTGCAGCAACGTAGCTGGTTACATGATGAGTTCTTATCAGATGTGTATTCATGTCTATTTTACCTCTGCAATTATATTTACTGATTAATGAATATGATGAACATGTGGCATGCTTGAATGAATGTTTTTTTGCTTCCACTATGTATATGAAGG
Organism: Pseudotsuga menziesii; assembly: GCA_001517045.1. Taxonomy (NCBI): domain Eukaryota; kingdom Viridiplantae; phylum Streptophyta; class Pinopsida; order Pinales; family Pinaceae; genus Pseudotsuga; species Pseudotsuga menziesii. The sequence goes on from LPNX010182943.1 coordinate 835,264, forward strand.
GTTATGCATCTTAGTATGTATTATGTTTAAGCGTTTTATTTTAGCATTATATGCCTGTTCATGTTCATGGGGCTGTTTGCCCATATGTTTGGTGTTAGTAGCGTCCTCTTCGCTGGTCAGAGGGTCATGGACATTACAGAATGGTATCAGAGCTAAAGGTTGCAACATGGGCTTGAATGGGCCATGACAGATTATATAACAAAGGCATGTTTCCTTCTACCCAACAACAATCAGAAAAAAATTGAAGACAAGAAAATTCACAAAATTTTCTAAGTGCTAGAACTATCAGCCCATCGGAGCACTTAGTGGGAATTCGACCCGATGGATAGTTGATCTGACGGCCGATGCCATGAAAGGAAGATTTTTTGGCAGCCGACGCAACAGGAAAATATTTGAAAATTTTTCTAAGGCACAAAATCATCGGCCATAGGAAGAAGTTAGTGGTTCGTGGACTCACCGTTGCAGAAACCTAGAGCACTATCCTTCCGATGAGAAGACGTTTTCACTGCCGATTCCAATCAAGTTGTGCTTTAGCCACTGACCGAAACATATTAATGGATTGGGCCTTCGATCGAAAAAATATCGAAGACGACGAGCCACTGTTGCAGCTACTGATTGAACTATTTCACCGACGAATAGAAGATAGTTGAGCCGATGGAGTTCGGAAAGGAAGAGAGAGAAGCAAAATTTTGAAGTCCTAAAAATCATCGGCCATCAGCGATGGTTAGTTAATGCCATCATCGATGCTCAGATGATCCATTCACCGATGAGCTACGTCGGGTAAAATTTGTTGGTCGAACGTCTGCCATTGCGGAGATCGTGAGGACTAACCATCCAATGAGGAATGCATCCGAGCGCCGATGCCGCAGCTTCTAGGGGTTCTAATTGCTGATGGACGAAGAAAATTCAAAAATTTTCTAAGGAACAATATCATCGGGCATCGAAAAATGATGGGAGATTGGGTCGCCGATGAACAGTGCACTAATCCTCCGACGCATATAGGTTCCCGATGCCGATGTGTTTTAGCCTCCAATCGAAAAAGGATAGAAGATGACCAGCCGCCGTTGCGATTACGGAATGAACTATTCCGTCGATGCTAGTCCTTCTAGTCACTGATGCCGAGGTGTTCAGTGAACCACAATGGTGACAAATAGAAGAGGAATAGGCGATGAAGCAACTGACGCGGAGAAGAAGAAGAAATAAAATATTCTAAGTATTGAAAATTTTTGGAATTCGGTGAAGTCTGGGGTTGTTGGCGATCGACGAGACAAAGAAGAAGCAGATTCCAGTACATCGATGAAAGTTAGAGGAAAGAACCTCCAATGTTTTAGATGATCAAACTACCGATGGCAGCGAAAAGTCGATGACTACATCAGAGGAAGTTAGCTGATGGTGCACCGCCATTGCAGATGGCTAGCCAACTATCCTTCCGATGGATAGTGGTCAACATCACTTATGGATAGTATTTTGACGTTGCTGATGAATGGTCAAGGGAAAATTTGCAAAACATTTCCTAAGTGACAAAAACGTCGAAAAATGATAGGAGATCAAAATGATAAGGAACATCAGAAGGATTTAGTTGATTAGATTACCGCTGTTGTGGGTGACTATGGAACTAACCGTCCGATGAGCGAGTGGTTAGTTTGTCTAACTGCCAATGCCACTATAGGCAACATTCCAATCACTGACACATTGAAGGAAAATTCAATGTTTGATCACCACAATGTCGAAATGTTTAGTGACTTGGGTCACCGGTACAGTGGACCCGTTCATTCTTGGATCACTGAAAGTTAGTGGAAACTTGCTTCGATCCGATGATAGGTTAGTGAACCATGGACACCACAATGAGAATGATGCTGCCGTTGCAGATGTCTAGAGGACTAGATGTCCGATGCCATAGTGGGTTGTTGTTTTGACCGCTGACAAAGTGGTGATCCATGGAGGTTTTAAAGGTTGTTGGCCACCGTTGCGGAATAATAAACCACTAAGGGCCCGATACGGCGGAAGGGAATAGACAAGTGGCCCACCGATATAGTAGAGGAAATTAGACGTTCTAGCCACCGAAATGCCAGAAATTTTGTTGGGATGAGACCCAATTTTGACAAAGGAAATTTTTGGGTTTTCAAAATGGAATTTTCTCGGCAACTTCCAACTATTTTTCAGTGGATTTTAGTAAACTGTCAATAGGTTACAGGGATAAAAATGAAGAGAATTCCGAGTGGCTGAAGTTCTCATTTCAGACCAAAATACATTTGGTAAAAAGCATCATTTTGAAGTGGTGTTGTTTTCACACCCGAATGAAGCCTGTGGATAAGCGTTGGAAATCTTATCTAGCAGGGAACAAGGGAGAGTCACCAGAATGCGAAGGTGGAGCAGCAAAGTGCTAGTGATTGCTGAAGGAGAAATGTGTTGCTGTCAACATGGACAAATCCAGGAATTGCATGCCTAGGGTTATCAAGACCATGAAGTCAAACCAACTATTGTATGGAGGAGGAGTTCCATGCAAGGATGAAGGACTGGAAAAGGGAAATTTCCTTAAACCCTAACTTGCTGATTATAACTACATTTTATAAGTTGAAATGTATGAGGATATGCCTTGCATGCATAGGATATTACATGTACATTTATAAAGAGCCACTAATGATAATTATTTCATTGGTGTTGGCATTAGTGGAAAACCAATGACAACCTAGACATGGTTGAATATGTTGCTGATGCTGATGAGTGTGACTAGCAACCCTATGGAAAAAGGGATAAGGAAACAAGTCCATAATCAAAAGTTGGTGAGCAAATTCTGCAATCTCCTGCAAAGAACCAACCAAACTGGTAATGACAAGGGTGTAAATGAACCCATGAAGGTATTAGTTTGATTATGACAAATCCCATGGAGTGGTAAAGGTAAGAGACCTCATACCATGTGGATATTTGAATGTTATACTACATTCATATAGAAATGTGTCATGCCTATATACGTTGATTGAGCTTAGTAGCCTAAGGAAAGTAAGTACTGATGATCTTGATTATAGTAATGCATCCTATATGAAGTAGCCAGGGTTAGGCCATACATGGTATGTTTGAATGCATAGTATTCTTGAATCCATGCAATATAGCATTGAGTGGGTATGCATTAAAATATTTTATGAACCTTGTAGTTATGCATTGAATGGATGCATATGAAGGGTGTGAGTAACTGACTACATGAGTATAGGTGCAAATGTTATGATGCATTGCATGAATGCATTGAGATAAGTATGAATAACTAATGGATGAAATCTTGAGTTGATGAAAATTCTGGAACCATTTCAAGAGCTGTTATGAATGCAGGATAATAAGTGCATGAAGAGGGTAGTCAGGATAATTGGCTACCGGAAATGCTCTATGGAAGAGCAAGGTGGTGCAATGATACGCTTGTGAAGTAAGGAGTATCTAAACAATTCATTTAAATTGCATAAATAATGTGACTATACCTTGCAAATGTTAGTATGATAATGATTGCGTGAAGTAAATGAATTTTGGTAATATTGATGTGATTAACAGCTGGAAGTATTTGAATTTTATAAATTCTTAAAATGTTTCAGTGATTGTTGCAGCAATGAAAAAGTTATATGCATCAAGACTTGCGAAGTGTTTGGCTGACTGAGGTTCAGGTTTCAGGTAGATTGTTGGGGCATGGCAAAGTGGGTAAGACCATGACAAAGGACTAAATCTACCATGTGGAAGAGCCACACCTTATGAGAAGAGTCTCATGGCGGTAAAGATAGTTGTATGCATAATAGGTTGTTAAATTTGAATTGTGAGTATCGAATTTAAGAAATTGTTGACGATTAATAATCACTGTTGGCTTGCATGAGATTATGTCAGGAGGATGCATTGTAAGGGGGTGTTCATATTATGTTAGTAAGCATGAAATTATAATGGGAATAGTGGTGCTGCTTACAAGAGACCCACAAATGAGGATCACCTCATTGCCAAGCAAATCAATTTCTGTAGTAAACAGAGTTGCAAATTCTCATTGAATTTAATTGCTAATGTCATTACTTGGTTATGGAACAATCAAAATTGGATTGTGTTATGAGATAATGATTGACTGTTTGGATACTTGATGAATGTGCCAAGGGTACACACCACAGGAATATCATGGGTCATTGATGGCCTGCAGGAGCCAAACTTCATGGGAAGGTTTTCCCTTATCTTGGAAATGGGTTTCAGGTGAAACTCCATTGAACATTTTGAAAATGTCTCATCTACACTACATGTTTGGTAAGCAACATGAGTGAGATGGTTTGGGTTATGTCAGTAAGACATTTGTGGATATGAAGTGTAAAGAAGAATTGGGATGGAAAACCAAGGGATTGTCAACTCAGAGAAGGGAGCCCCCATTACTCCTTAACGAAGGAATACTGCAACTACAAATGGATAAGTGTTCTGTGACCCTAGCTAAGAATATGCATGTCTAATTGTTAAATTCAATATGTAGGGCATGTTTTTATTTTATTCCCATTATGACAGATTGCTTGAGTATGCATAGGGCCTACATGGCTCACATCGGAAAGGAGTGCACACTTTCCCGATGTTGGGTTATGAAAGGGGTTTTCAATATTGACTACACGCTAGGGAGTGGACGCACTCCTGGTGTCTCAATACTTGATAGTGAATGATATGAAATATGATTACAATTTTAGAGAAATAACATTGATGAGTTTGCTTATATTGCTTGTGTTTACAGGTTAAATAGATTCAGTTTGGTGTTGCACACTAAAGAGAAAAGGTAAACGGTTGTTGTGAGGGGTTGTGGTGGAAGGGTTGATGTGTATAAAATGATGTTGTGGGGATTGTGGGGATTTGATGAGATGTTGTGAAGGTGTTGCTGAA
>LPNX010182943.1:840146-1062087 GCA_001517045.1 Pseudotsuga menziesii
TGGACCGACGAGGAAATGCACAATACAAATAAGTATTGGGTTATTTTGCAATTATTGCTTATAAATATGTAGGTGTATATGATTTGGTTATGATGTTTTAAGCTCTTGTTTAAGAGATAAAAAAACTAATGAGAATAAACTAAACATGTGAATTTATTCAATGTTTGAATATAGGTATCACTGGAAGCGAGGACTATGAGAGAATCCTAGGGGTGCATGTGGACATGTGACTGTCCTGAAGAGCTTAGAATGAGTAGTAATGAAAAAAGGTGCTAGTGAGACTGTGAAGTTCCTAGCAGCCGAGACAAACCATGTGGGGAGGCCCCATGGTTGAGAGGTCTAAAATAGACCAGAGACACTAAGTGTCAAGACCAAGAGGGATTGGTCCAACATTCACGGTGAAGTGAAAGAGGCTGAGAGCATGAAAAGCCACAACGGTGGTATGGGTTCCGGGATGGAACAAGACAAAGAGGGGAAAAACTCTTGCTGCTCTCTCTTGCCTTTTAATTATATATATATATATATATACTTATGCATTGTGAAAACAAAAGATTGTTGAATGCATGTATGGCTGAAAATAGAATGTCTCTATTTTTCTTAAAATAATTATGAATTCTAAAATAGTTAATTCCCTACCCAATAATGGACATGAATGAGCTCATGTGCCTGCTGGGAAGGCATGAAAAATATGAAAGTCTCCTTGATGAGACTTGGACTATCATGCCAATTGGGCAATTAAATGACTGATATTAATGCCTATATTATGCTTGGTCTAACAAAGTTTCAATGATGCATTTCATAGGTGAAAGGTGAAATCCAGTGGTGCACATTGATCATGGCAGAAAACCAAAAGTTGCTGGAATTGGATGGAAGTCTCCTTCAAATGATTGCCAGGACCCAAGAGAATCTTGGAGAGATGCTCAAGATACAGAAAAGGCAGAATGAAATGAACCACCAGATTTTGCAAGTTTGTATTGGTTTGCAAAGGGAGGTGGAAATCCTTCTAGGAGCAATCGACAAAGGAAAGGAAGGTGGATCAATGATCGGACATTTGTCCAAGCGATCCGTTAAGAAGTAGTCTAGGCATGAAGACTCCAAGGAAAGGGAGCAGGTAAAGATGAAGAAGCCAGTGAAATGTTGGGCATGCGAAGGACATCATTTATGCTGGTACTGTCCAGTGAGGGAACATAAAGAGGGCAGCAGCCACAAAGTTCCTAAGGTTCGGGATAAGCCAAGAGCTGAGAACTAGCAGGATCAATGCATGGAAGCCGAGGGGCTTGGTCCTGAACATTTAGAGTAAATAATTGAACATGGGACAGGTCTACAAAATTTTGAAATTTTGATGTGCAAATTGTATATGTATTGGAACACCGAGGACGGTGTTATTCCAAGGGGGAGGGGATTGTAATGTCCCGGTTTTGACCCCGTTTTCTTTAAAAGATACATGATGTATATTTTGTAATTAATTATGGTGTGGAGCTAAAGGAAAAATCCCACCATCAATTTGGCTTTGTATGTTTCGGCAAGAGGGATCATTACCGATGGTATATCGTGCTATCTGACACACTATAATGTTGGCATCATGTAAATACGCACATCAATTTAATTAAACCTATAGCTAGCTACGATGGTGCAACGTTAAAAGGGAATGATTCCAAAGGATAAGGGGGGGAAGTTGTCTAAACCGTGGGGGCCATTAGCAGTTAGCCATGTGTCACCACCACCCCTACTGTTTTGTTGTTAGTTGGGGGTAGCGGTTTGCTGACAAAAGGACCACACTTGCTCCCACTCTCCACGACATGCAGATAGTCTGCCCACTAACCAGATCATGAGTCTGTTCACCTCCTCTCACATGGTCTGAGTTAAAAGGTTCCACATTTCAGGGTTGGGGGGGTTCGCCTTGCCTCTCTCTCACGTATATTTCCAGTCTGTGGCTGTGTTCCTTATTTTCATGTAGAGAATCGATTCTCCTCCACGCTTTGTGGACTGTGTGGTTCCTTTACAATGTGGCATTGCCGAATATTGCTGTGGTTCTTCTTGGTGGTTCATCATTTAACCGTGGTGGTTGTACCCTCTGTTCTTTTTGGGTGCAGTGAGTCCCTATGCCGTGTGGGCAGTGGTCTCTTTCCCAGTCTTGGGTTAACTGTGTCTTTTTCCAAGCCAGCAGGATGTTTTCTATGTTTTCCATCGTGAGGTGTTTTCCTCCTATTCACATAGAGAGAGCATGTTTTTAACCCACCTTTGCTGATTGTGAAAACATGCTGATGTTTCCTGGTTGAAGAAGGATATCTATTTCTCCTTGTTGCTGCCTGTGTTTTCTTCCACTATTTTCTTTGGCTGTGTCTCTTTCCCTTGGGTATAGGTTGAGAGTCTGTTCTTTCCCCTTTTTTCTACCTGTGTAAGTTCTCCAACAATTACACTGGGGATGGTGTGTGATGTGAGTTCGAGGATGTTGGTGGGCTATTGATTTTCACATTCGTGGGTTGAGTTTTCCCCTGTCCATGCTGGGGGTGTGTCTTCTTTCCAATTGCGGACTGTGTAGTTGTTTCCATTGTTTCTTTGTGATTTCGGGGCTATTGTCTTTCCCTGGTTTTGGGTTGCTTCTTGGGTGCTGAGGTTATCGATATTGTTGCTGAGTTGTTTTGGCCACGCTAGGGCCAAGAACAACTCTAAATAATTGTTGACCTGAATTGTGTTTCACCCTTTGGTTTGGGGTTGTCACCCTGTTGACTTCATATTCTTCACAGAGATGTGAACTGTTTGTTTTGTTGTAGTATGTAGTGGTTGGTATTCAGACTATTGAGAGTAGGATGAGAGGCTAGGTATGCTTGAGAAAACTGGTGTTTGAGGTCATCAGCTTAGCATTTAGCTTTTCCTAGCTCCTTGACGGCCTGATAAACCCTACTATGTGGGATTGGCTGATTTGTGTACCTTGGCTATGTGTAATCCTACTTTGACCCTTATTCCTTGAGGAATCATGCCCAACTCAGGGGTGGCAGTGTTGCTGAGAGATTGATGAGCACGCTGGCCTATGGTTGGGTGGAACGTTGCAATGATGTAGCTGGTTGCAGGATGAGTTCTTATCAGATGAGTATTCATGTATATTTTACCTATGCAATTATATTTACTGATTAATGCATATGATGAACATGTGGCATGCTTGAATGAATGTTTGTTTTCTTCCGCTATGTATATGAAGGGTTATGCATCTTAGTATGTATTATGTTTAAGCTTTTTATTTGAGCATTATATGCATGTTCATGTTCATGGGGCTGTTTGCCCATATGTTTGGTGTTAGTAGCGTCCTCTTCGCTGGTCAGAGGGTCGAGGACGTTACAAGTGTTTTTCCACTTACCATACTTGATCCCATGTGCTTCTGCAGCTCCTCCTTTGTTATTGGCACTCATTCTTAGAGCCTCCTTAAAGATTTTGAACATCACTATCTTTCCTCCTCTCATACTTCTACCATAGAGGATTCTTTACCAGTATATTCCCATGAGTCTACTGTTGTGCTTATTTGTGATCTCTTGGATTCTTTGGAAGCTAGATCAACCCGTGGAGCCCATTCATTCACACTCTTTGATCCTATTCCTTCTCTAAGTTCCTACAAGATCACTTCCACACATCCTCTCTGTGTAAATGAATATGGAGACATTATACATTTTCTTGGACAGTTATTTCACCTATATGGAGCTCAGTTCATCTCTATTGGTTTTAAGTTCAAGTCATCTCATCATCTTGGAGCTGATTACAAGTCTCAAGATCCTTCAGTATTTCCTTCACATCATTGGATATCAGTTGTTCTACAGGGTCCTACAACTGTCCTTGATCCAGGTGAGCAGATTTATATTCTTCCCAAGAAGAAGATTCCTCCAGACATCAGCATTCAGTTTGGAGCAGCAGCAACACCAGGAGTTCAACATTTTTGGTATTGCTTTTCATGTCCTTTCTTGAGGGAGGATTTTCTCCTTGAGGTTTTGCCTCTTTCCTCATTTCTTTGGACAAGATAAATTGTAAACGGGTGACCATAGCTTTATTGTTGGGCCCTATATGCATATATATTTCTGATTAGTTCAGGAAAATCATCATAAAGTCAGGCTTAAAGGGGGGTGTTGGAATATAATAAACCCACTCATAACATAATTTATCATTATTTGATTAATTTCCTACCCACCAACTTAGATAGTTGGCATCCACTTGCACCTTAGAGTCAACACTTGCCATCTATATCCTAGGAATTATTTATTTATGATTTTGGGTTGATATTGACCACTTTATGGCCATCCAGAATTGGCAACTGCACTTTACAGCAGATTTTGCTTTATTCTATTTTTTCTCCTTTATTCTACTTTTCTATGGATAAGGTAAAGTTAGTCAACTAGGAAACTGGCAGCTTTTGTTGCCAACCCATCCTCCATTATTTTCTCTCCATATTCTAGGATTAGAAAGTATTTCCTTCACTCATAATCACTCACACATTCTATTGCTAATTCATGAGGTGCTTGATAGATTGGGAAAGTGCTTTAGTCAACTATGGGGTTTATCATAATTAGTAATCCTGCTTTATGAGATAGCTTGAGTTGTCTTCTAGAAAATCCTTTTTCCTTTATAAGGATGTATTACCTATGTAATAATATCAATTATCATTTATTGATCATTCATTAATGTGTTTTCATTAATTCTTCTTCTTCTCTCCTTATGCTAATTCTCTACAATTCTATGTGAGGTTAATTGTGTGCCTAGATCCTTAGCCTGTTTATGAAATTCCTTATGCCATCAAGGCTTTAGAATTTATACATGGATCACTCTGGGGAACATGGGATGTTGATCTATCCCCACCAATAGATGGTCCTCTACCACTGGAAGCTGGTGGTTGTACCCCACCAGAGGAAGAGGCCCTTCTTGGTCAATAGTTGTGGTGTGACATGAAATCATCTCAGTTAGCCTAAGAAATGACTCTTGTTTTTGGGTAACCATATCATGTGTAGGAGGGATGTCTAGCCTCAATGGTTGTGCATGGAGTGGAGGTATATGTTGATTGGAATCTCTATTCCTAGAATTGGGTTGGTTTTGGGGAATCCCCCTACTAGCACCTTGGAACCCCAACATGTCAAAATAGTTGACATGTTTTCCAATCACAAACTCTGCATAATGTTTTCGAAGGAAGTACAACGGTACTTCCATGTTGTTATGTGGGGGAATGTAAAAAACCATGTGCCATATGTCTATCCAATGGTCTATAATGGGTTGAAAGATGCACCACTCAATCTAAATATGTGGTCTTCTGCTCTCTGGAAATTCATCCATCCCAGGCACTCTAAATAGTGTATATATATATGCTCTTTTGTTTTTCTGAGCTTCTTGATCTTGTTGTAGCTCAAACCATCAACATATTCTTGTCTTTTTGTCTCCCTATAGGATGCTATGCTATACAAAGAACCATTCGATCTACTGATCGTATCCACTATGGTCAGCAATGATGCTGACAAGGAACGACGGATTTCATCTCCACCCATCCAGGAAGAACCAATCTCTCTCAGATGACCAATAAATCTCGAAATATTTGCATTGTGGTCCATAGTAGCCACTGTAATCATAAATATAAATAAAATATCATTAGAAAAATAAACACATGGTATAATGACATCTCTAAGCAATGAAAAGTGTAAAACTAATGTACGACAAATAACAACATAAACTATTTATAATTTAAATTTTAAAATTGATCTTGAATTTTACAGTAAAGAATAAACATTTAACATTTTTTCATCTTAAATTTATGTCATAAATTTGTATTAATTCCAATTTATAGATGCATATGTATTTAAAATGTCCTATGTGCATATGTTGATTGGGAAGCTCCTCTAGCTTATTTTAAGGCTTGGATTATGAAGTTTCATCGAAATTGTGAGGTGCCAACTAATGCCCTTACAGGACCAACTCCCAGATTGTGGGTAGAGGCAAGGGCTAGAGCCTTGAAGAGGTGGCAGAAGGTGCTATTGATGAATAAAATCCCAATATAGGCAAGGATTTTGATAGATATGTAATTATTTGTTGTAGCGTGATTTTTTTTGGACTCCAAATTCCATTTAGAATATTTGTTTATATGTAATTTGGGCCATGTATGGATTCCACTTGATTTTATTTTAGTTGTTTGCCCTCTTTATATATACCCATGAGAGACTTTGAATAATTGTGTATAGTTTCTTTTATGGTTGCAAGGTTTCCATTGGATTCTATCATGTATGATAGTATGTGATTGGAATGTAATCAAACACATCAACCTCCCTATGTATCTTGATGTCCGTAAAGCATATTGTTGAACTTCGTTGTCTTGACCTTAACCAAAATGTGCCCTTCAGTCAAGGGGAAATATTTGTTAAGCATGGGAAGCTTCTATACCTTATTTTAACACTTGGATTAGGAAGTTTCATCAAAACTATAAGGTGTTTAATAATTTTCTTGGACGACCAACTTCGATATTTCGGATAAAGGAAATGGATTTACCATGTTTCTTTATGTATTTTAGGGAAGATATGAATTCTACTTGAATTTCTTTTTAGTTGTATGAAACCTTGTAATATACTTGACAAGCTTTGCATATTTGTTAATTTTGGTTTGGATTCACAAGGATGCTTGTGAATATACATATGCAAATAGTGAAGTTGATTTGTTTTTTATGAGTAAATTGGGGTTTTGGTTTACATTGGGCACGTAAATTACTTATGAAAACTTGCAATAGTGACTTGACAAACTTTTCATATTTGTGAATTTTAGTATGGATTCACAAGGATTCTTGTGAATATGCATATGCAAATAGTGAAATTGATTTGTTTTTTATGACTAAAATGGGGTTTTGGTTTCCATTGGGCATGTGAATTTTGGTTTGGATTCACAATCATGCTTGTGAATATACATATGAAAATAGTCAAAATGATTTTTTTTTAATAATTAAATTGGGGTTTTGGTTTCCATTGCGCATGTAAATTCCTTTATGGGCATATAAATTAAAAAAAAAATTGGTTTCAATAGATATGAGGGCATAGAAATGATTGAATATAGGGAAATTAGAATGAGAGGATTTGGAGTAAATACCTCACAAGGAAGATATTGATCCCCAAGATGGAGTTTGTTGGCCTTTTCTCACCTAAAATGCGTTCACCCTTGCTCGTTTTGCTGCACCCGAACACATTCCAGCACGTGGCTGTGGAGAAAATGACGGGCTCAGCTTGTTTTAAGCATAAAGATAGGTTTTACATAACTGGAGTCCATTTTTTCACACTATAATTTGAGCACTTTTTTTTCACTATAACGCATGCACATTGTATTTAAATAACCTAATTGGAAAGCATGTTGGCAATATTGGGAGTAGGCTTGGTAGGGTCAGGATTGCTTGGGATGATTTTTATTTTATGGATCTTGAATGATTGGCTTCACTCTACCATTGCATATAAAAGGTACCTCAACTTTATGCACTCACCCACATACCATTGGAAGGATAATTCATATCTATACTAAGTATGGTGTAAGGCTAGTGAATCTTGGCAACAAATTTAACAACAGTGATTAACAAGACTGTAGTGAAATCAATGTGATCTTCTTTAGTTAACTTTCATAAAATATAAGTAATACCACTAGGAGTTATGGAATCCAAGTTGTTGCACTCTATTCATTGTGTTTGGTTTACGCATTTGTATTGCAGTAATGTGAGTTGCATAGCATAGCTTATATTGGAGAAAGTATTGGAAAACAGTAGTCATACTAGCATGATTATGCTTAATGAAGGGTTCATACCTCTTCTATATTAAAATCCATCTTGGGCATAAGTTTAAATCCTGCAATATCTAATATGGAAGATCTAAATTCCTTTCAATAGATTTTTTCATCAAACAAGTTTAGGAACAATCATTAAAAACATTGTTCAAAGCAATATTGGCTTGCTTGGTTGACTTGAATAGGTTTTAACTGGTACTACTAAGAATCATGAATTTGAGACTTTTGTAGTATAGTCATCGTGTTTAGTTTAAGCATTCATATTGTAGTAATGTTATCTATATAGAAAAGCTTGTGTTTGAAGAAGCATGGACTTAGGTTAATTATAATAGTCTCATAATATTTAATGAAGGGTCCATGTTTCTTCTATCCCTTCTTAGGTAAGAATGTAGATTAAAATTCATATTGAGAATTGATTTCAAACTTGAAATATCTAATATGGAATATTTGAATTCCTCTTAACATCCTTTTTTTACCATCAAACAAGCTTAGGAACAATTATTAACAAGACTATAATCAAAGAAATATGTGCTTCATTATCTATCCTGAACAAGTTGTAAGTGATGCCACTAAGAGTCATGGAATCTAAGCTATTGGAGTCTAGTTATTTTGTTTAGTTTAAGCATTTGGATTGAGGTGATCTAGGATTTATAGAATGGCTTGTATTAAAGGAAGTATGGGAAATGGGGGATCATACTAGTATCATTATGTGTAATAAAGGGTCCATGTTTCTCCTATTATTTCATTGGGGAGTAATTGTGATGTTATAACCAATATGGCATTAGATTTGTATTCATATCTTATGCTTTACTCGAGTCTAATACAGGTCCATATAAGCTTACAACCTACTGGATAGAGCAATGTGTTTTCCTGTAAATACTTACAGATAGTTAATACTAGTGAATTCATGTGTGTTTCCTCTATCGAATGAGCTATAAGTTCAATATCTTACAATGGTTAAAAGATTGGTGATAGGCATAATCAACACATGTGTGTAGAAATCCCATGTATTAGATTAGATTTAATTGTTTATAGTTCATTAGAATAAGTTTGTTATCATATACGCCAAAAAATATTGGTTTGATTTCCATTAGTTCCATGGACTAAAACAATGGTACACATTGAATACTGACATCTATGTGATATGACCACTATCGATTACTAATACTAATACACAATGGAATTATGACTCTATGTTAAATATGCTCTGATAACTTGTTTTTGAATATGGTTAATGTACATATTTTTTTATTGTGTGCTTTCTTATAAAGCTCTAGACAAATATATGTTAGTTTTATTATATATTGTTTTCATTGTTCATTTACAATATATGCTCAATACCAAATTGTTACTTTCCACTGATACTGAAGCTCATTTCTATTTCTTGTATTAGATAGTGTAGGCAATGATCTCATAGGTTGTGTGTGCCTTTTGTTATGATTTGCTACCAATTAAACCTAAGAGCATAGTAAGCATGTACTTGCATATGTAATTTCTTCGTTACACATACTAAAAATATCAGATTGAAATGAAGAGACAACTGATTTTATTCTCGAAGTATCTATAGAGACAAATGGATGTGATATCTTTGAAAACATGAGTCTACTTTTTTGGTATGGAAAAGACCATACTTGTTGTTCTTCACTAGCAAGTAACTAAGGGTGAAAATCACCAATCTTGAAACAAGTGGAATATATATCTCTGAAACTTGTAGATGCTAGAATGCATCAAAATTTCATTAGTGATCTCTTGTTGATTATCAATTTGATGATAACAACCAAACAAAATTTTCACAAGTGTCGCCATGTCTCCAACATTGAAACTATTATTTATATCAAGTATTGCATTATTTACTTTGTTCAACTATATTTTTTTAGTATGTTATAAATGTTTTTTGTTGGCAAGAAGTTTTGGAGATAATTAGTTGCGCAGCACCGAGGGTTATGCACAAGGCGGAAGATGTTGCGCAAGGCGGATTGGCCACATTTTGTATATTTTGGTGATTGTTTTATAGTTTTTGGTCCAAGTAGTTAGGAAGTTGATTTCAGTGGACCATGATGTAAAAGGTGCAAGCCTATAAGTAGATCTAGTATTGTAATATGAAAGGAGATCTTAGCGCTTGTAATCTAAGACAAAGTATCTAGGATCATAGATTTGACACTACAACAAAAACTGGATTTAGTGTCGAATTTAGTGCCGGATTTTATTGTAATTTTTTCCCAATTATGGTGAACAATCCGACGCTAAACCTGGCACCATTGTACATTTTTGTAAAACGCCATCTATTGCATCTTCTTTTGTGTCCTTTTTAACATCCATTTTTGCGTCCATTTTTGTGCCCAATTTTTTACATCTTTTGTTACACCTTAATTTGCGCCCAATTTTGCAACTTCTATTCCATATTTTTTTGCGTCCTTTGTTACATCCTTGTTTACACCCAATTTCACGCTCACTTTTGCATCCAACGTTGCATCTTATTTTGCTCCTATTTTTTCATCGAGTCTTGCACCCAATTTTGCACCATGTTTTGCATAAAATTGTGTCCAATTATGCATCTAATGTTGCATCTAGGTTTGCATCCAATTTTTGGCCCAATATTGCGTCTAGTTTTGCATCCAATTTTACTTATAATGTTGGATCCCCATTTGCATCTAATTTTGTATCTTGTTTTACATCTTTTTTTGTATCCATGTTTGTGCCTAATGTTTCATCTCGTTTTAGGTCATAATTTGCATCTAGGTTTGCACCTAGTGTTCCATCCTGGTTGATGTCTTTTTTTGCATCTATGTTTGAGCCCAATGTTGCACCCCGTGTTGTGCCTAGTTTTGCACCCATGTTTGTATCTGATATTGCATCTAGTTTTGTGTCCAATTTTTCATCCAATCTTGCATTCAATATTAATTCTAGTTTTACATCCAATGTTTTGTCCCATCTTGCATCCAATTTTGTGTCTTGTCTTAAGTTTTTGTTTGCGCCAAGTGTTGCTTCCAGTTTTGCACCTGGTGTTACGCCTGGTTTTATGTCCATCGATACACCATATTTTGTGCTCAATTTAATGTCCAATTTTACGTCTAGTTAGGATTCCACTTTTGCATCTATTGTTGCATATAATTTTGGACCTAGTATTGCATCTAGTTTTGAGTCATTAATTGTGTCTAGTGTTGAGTCTCTTTAGGCATCCAATTTTGCATTTAGTGTGACATCCATTTTTGTGTCCACATTTGCGTCTAACATAAGGTCAACTTTTGCATCCAATTTTGTGTTTGGTGTGTCGTCCAATTTTACATCATCTTTTGCATTTAATGTTGCGTCTAATATTATCCATATTGCACTACTACATTTTTTACCTTTAGAAATACATTTCAATATCATTAGGGCATGGAGGAATCGAACCACCAACTTCCTTCTTGTAAAGCAGGCACTCTTCCAGTGAGCTAACACCCTTTAAGAATCACGAAGAGGAACAATATTAATAACAAAATATCCTAAACAATTACGCAATCTATTAAAGTGGTCTGCAAAAGGGGTCTTAAACAACAACACAATGTATTGATGCATACCTAATAACCTAAACTTGATATGGACAAAGAATAATGGATGTGTTTAAGAAAAAGTTGTAGAATCCAATTGAGGATGTGTGTTTCTACATAAATGTTGTTATTCATTGATGATGTGATTTTGTTCAGCAATAGGATGGTAAGAGAAGAACTCATGAATGGTTACTAAAAGAAGATGCCTACTATGAGTATCATATATGATATAATGAATATTTTAACAATGAACACCAACAAAGACAATTTATATTATGTGCATTATTTATAATCTCAAAATTAGTAAGATGTCAATTGGGAAAAGCATCATACCGGTTACCACAATTGATAAGGCCACAAGGAGGTAGATGAAGTTGAGGGGTTTCTCATCTTACTAACGATTGTTCCATCAAGAGATTCTGAAGGGGCATTCCATCACTTCATCAAGTTATTAATTTAATTAGAAATAAATTAATATTAAAATTGATAATATTAATAATAAATAATATTAATTATTTTTATTGATATTAATAATATTAATATAATTAATATTAACATTTTCTAATTAATAATATTATTAATATTTAAAAATTAATAATGTTTAATATTGATAATATTTAAAAATATTATTTAATATTAATACAATCCTAAGTTCAAATTAATATTGAAATCAAATCATGATAATAAAGACTTGAGTTTACTGTTTTTTTGTTTTTTTTGTTTTTTTATCTTTATGACCTAAGAGGCCCGCACTAATTCCTAGAAGGGTCCCCAGTATTTTTAAGGTTCATAACTGTGGTCCAAGATTCACTTAATTTCCATCTGTCATTGTCATCTCTATAGCCTCTCAGACACGGCTCTTTGTGTAGTGGTCAATGCCAATAATAACCCTTGCATTCTCTATACCAAGATAGTGTTTAGAGGATTTTGAATGTTATGCTAGTGCCGATTTATTTATCCTTTCATGAATGATGTCCGCTTCCTTCAACATTATATGTACCAATTGACCTGTCTCACCAATATAAACCTTTCCACAATCCTTGCAAGAAGTAGCAAGATATAAAATCCTTGCAAGAAGAAACAGTGCATTAGGTAATGTACATCAGTACAATAGAGATATGATTCCGAAATGATTTCACACACTAATTTCTGTTGTAAAGCATGTTTTCTATTTTAATAGTTGAAAAGATATACAGGGAAAATATCAAAATTTAGAACTTAATCCATATATAAATGTTTCAATTATTGACAGAGAACATGATGAAATGTATGCATTAGGGATCCAAAAACAACATTCTAGTGCAAATTTATTTTCAGCTTTAGAGTAATACAATTACTTAAGTGCACTCAAAAACTTGCGTCAACCCTTCTACTTAATTCTCCATCTCAAAAACAATATAGTTCTCAGAAAATTGATCAAATGAGATAATCTGCTAAAGGTTCTTCTAAGGGTAGATATTTATAGTGGAGTTCAACAAAATCCTGGCAAACTATACATCACCTCCAATCACAACTCCTGATGATGTCTCTGAAGTCTCTCATCATCAAGAATCAGATTGTAAAGATGACGGTGGTGACAATGTCATGTCATAGACCATATCCTACATATAGTTTGTCTCCAATGTTGATTTCCATGTGGTTGCACATGTTTACTACATAACAATAAATTGCTGAGAATTTGATCAAGCTCATATCATAAGGGAAAGAACTCTAACACAATTGACCAGAATGTATTTGGTTGAATATGGAAGGGATTATACAAGAACCAACACTAATTGATTCTTAAAGTATTTAGCAGGAACCAAGATCTCATTAAGAAGAAAAAAATCATTTGTTAGTTGATTTCCTGGTCTCCCTTATAACACTAACATGAGTTTCAAAAGACTAGAAGAAATGTAGAACTTGAACTCCTAAATACAAAGGCAGCTTATGAGTGCCTTAAATTTCACAGCAAAAAAGAAGAAAATTATAGCTATGGAAGAAGGTTGTCAGGACTAAGAATGGTACCATAGAAGTAAGACAACAGCCTGTATTTAGGAAATTTTTTAAATATAGAGAATGTAGGTGAATAAAAACCCAAGAAAGCCCAATTATGTCATCAGAATTTGCTAGACTCATGGCCTAAATGGAGGGTACTCCACCAAAGTACCCTTGAACCTTTGGCATCTACAGGAATGATATTCCAAGGAATTTCTTCTCTTATTCTCAATGTCAGCAATAAAAAAGGTACAAAATATAGAACATAAGTTACCTTTCCATCTTCTACAACAACTACTGGATTTGCACCTTATGTAATAATAGCTATCCTCTTGTGAGTTCCAGTTGCCTTTGGTAGTGCTGACATCTTTAGATCTATTTCTTCAACATTATTAGTCTAAAAAATATAAAATAGTTAGAAAACATCTCTACACAATTCATGTTTACAAATACAGTGGTTAGAAATTAAGATACCAAATAATTTACCTCCCACCCTTGCACCTGTGCAAAAGTCCTTGATTCAGTCTCATTTCCAAAAACATAATCCATATACCTAAGACAAAATACCCAGATATAATGAACAAATTCAAACAGTAGAATAATATATAACATAGGGAATTCAAACATCATAGAAGAAAAAATCCAAATCAACTTGGCATGAAATTAGGAATGTTTTTCTATCTGTGCAATCATATGCTATCTAGAAACAAAAAAAACAACACAAGTAAGTCTTACGGAAAGACTTTCATCAATGATTCAGAAAAAAAATTGCAGATAAAAGGACCTGCAAGATTCATCATAAATATCTGCACAACATGAGATACAAGAGTCATACAGGATATGAGACAAACCCTTTGGTATGGACATTGTTAATTTTCCAAACAACCAATAAAACAAAATAACCCCTATGCTACCAGATACCAGGGTGATTGCAATACCTTTCCTTTCTGAGTTGCATGTTCATCCACAAGTAGAATTGACTCAGGCGAGACTGTATGGAAAAAGCCAGCAATATAAAATAACTTGGCCTTCTCCACTATACAACAAACAATAATTTTTCTTTAAAATGAGCACTAAGTCAAAACCAATCATAGAGAAAAAAACTTAAATAGACAAAGACCTTACAGTACATTACCTAAAGCCCAGTTTTCCGGTAATTTCAAGTGTTCTAATTTGTAGCAATTTGCTGCTGACAAATTTGCAACCAGTGACCTGCACATTACAAGGTTAAAGTTTAAACAAGTGAAGAAAGCAACATCTAACAAGAATAGGTGGATGAAGATAATAGTATGGATAGGTCAAGAAACTCAGGTGTTGGGTGTCAGTGGCCAAAGAGTTAGTATTATATAGTAACACTGCTAAGAGAACTTTTCAGTCCTCACCTTTCACCCCCAACCACAAGAACACCGCATGTACCAGTTGGTTTTGTTTCATCCTCATAATATTGTACCTATATGAAATGCAAAAAAATAGTTCCTCATATTAATGATATTTAGGAAAACAGAGTACTCTTGTAAATATCAGCCAAATTAAAGTATAAAACAATGCAAATGAACAATACTGAAGATAATTGAACTTACATTGACTCCAGCAGCCTTTGAATTTTTCTTCATCTCTACCCCAAACTTGTCCTTTCCAATGCACCCTATGTAGCTTGTTGCACCAGGAATTTGGAGCATCCACTATAAAATATAATCCATAGAAAAATACCTAATCAGAGACGAAGAGAACTAATAGCATTTGAATAAAAAGATAGAAACATGTTCATTTCAAGTGAAGAAAGAGATGATCACCTGTGCAACCTTGATAGAGTTCTGTGTGGCCCCTGCATTTCATAGAATGACAACAAATTAGGAAAGAGATATTAGTTACTTTGAAAGAACCACTAGTATTTCAAACCTACCTAACATCCACAATATCATTTTCCATGTTCAACATTTTGAGGTTCAGATACCATACCTCCTGCGATATACTCAACATTTTTTCTCTCAGCAAGTTCTTGATACCTGGATTAATCATAAACAAGGTAAATAAAATTTTAATAAACAGTCCACAACAATTCAAAAGAAAAGAACCATATAAACTTAATCAAAAAATTATAAACAAGAACTTAAGGCCAAGTAGACAATATGCATGCAACCATACATAAATAAAGCATGCTACAGATAAAATGGATTGTGGCATGAGGAATGAAAATGAAAACCTAGCTTGAAAGGGAGTGATGGATCGACAAGGTAATAACAAATTCACAAGAAGGGCATCACCCATATAATGGTGATGGACCTATTATAGGGTAAATTTCATAACAATGTGAAGGAATTAAGATGGATGTGATAATTAACTGAAAAGTAATAATGATAGCTGCAACATTCCCAATTAATAGATAGGAATGTTACATCTCCAAGTATATACTTGTGTAGCTTGTTTTAGACAAAAGTTCAGAACCTGGTATAGATAGATATAATTAAGAAGTTTTTATAATCCACTTGCAGTTAATGATAAAATCTACAGTAATTTTTACATCGAGTAGAAGCAGTTAATGATAAAATCCACAGTAAGTTTTACATCAAGTAGAAGCAAAGACGGAATGCAAAAAAAACTCCTATTACACATGGAGGACTGCAAATAGATGATTTATCAATCTAGTGATCATAAACTTTTATATGTTTATTGCACTGAGAGGCACATTCTACAGTCTAGTATTGAAGAGATGTGTCTTGTGCATCAACTAAATTGGGATCAAATTTGGTTTCAAATTTATAATGCCATAAACATTTATATGTTTATTGCACAAAGAGGAACATTCTATAATCAAGTGTGAAAGAGATACGCCATGTTCATCAACTAAAATGGGATAAAATCTGGTATCTAATCTCTAAGGTCAAAAAGGCAGCCTCAAAGGATAAATTTATAAAATTGCAACCTACATAAATAAATAAAACTATCTTGGATCCATCTTAATCCTAGATCTATGCAAGTGCAGTGCAAACTTGTCCCAAAAAACAAAGTATCTAGGATTGCTCAACAAAGGACAAAGTAGTTGGGCTTGTTCTCTTTTCAAATGCCATTGGGCAGCCATGGTGTTTAAATTTGGTGAATTGACATTTGAGGGGAAGGAAGTTCAAATTTTATCATCTATGCCAAATTACTCCTCATGGGGGAGTCAAGAAAAATATTTAATTATAACTCATCAATCAATTCTTATAGATCCATGCTATAAGTTAAGAACTTTGTGGTTAAAAAGTTGAATTTAGCCCTTGCAGAATGCCAGAAATAAATAAAACTATCTTGGATCCATCTTAATCCTAGATCTATGCAAGTGCAACGCAAACTTGTCCCAAAAAACAAAGTAGTTGGGCTTGCTCAACAAAGGACAAAGTAATTGGGCTTGTCCTCTTTTCAAATGCCATTGGGCAGCCATGGAGTTTAAATTTGGTGAATTGACATTTGAGGGGAAGGAAGTTCAAATTTTATCATCTATGCCAAATTACTCCTCATGGGGGAGTCAAGAAAAATATTTAATTATAACTCATCAATCAATTCTTATAGATACATGCTATAAGTTAAGAACTTTGTGGTTAAAAAGCTGAATTTAGCCCTTGCAGAATGCCAGAAACAAGTTTGATCCTTGAGGTGGAACTCTCTCTTTAAAGGGGTTAAGTGGGGGTACTGAACCCACAGTAAAGTCATTTGGACAAAAATCTGTTTTCAGCCTTTTCAAAACAAATTTGAACTTCATTCTAAATAGAAGCACAAGTGCATTGTTGATGGCATGAAAGTGAACCAATTTTTACCATGAAATTTGCAGCGAACAAATTTAGTTTTCTACGTCCACGAGGACCAAAGTGTTTGAAAATCTGTCAAAAAGAGGAAGATTTAGCCTATATTGAAGATAGTACACAATCATACAATTACCAATAAGAAATAGAAATATAATCAACAAAAACATTGAATAGAAATATTAAAGAGAAGATACTGGCTTTTTAGAAGAAAGACACTGCCATAAAATTCCTATTGTGGACGGAATTTTCCATTCTGTGAAATGTGGTATAATGTTAGATGAATTTAGAACATTGTAACAATATAAGTCTTTGCAAGTAGATATTAATTAAGAAACGTTGTAATTATTGACTGCAATATAAGCTAAAGCCTCAAGCTTTGGATAAAAACCATTGTGTTGTTAAGTGCAATGATAAACTGGAATCCATTTTGTACCAGTAGAGCATTGGAGTGAAAAGGCCAAAGAAATGAGCAGTTTTATTTGTCTTCTTGTGCATAGGACAACCCATTTATGCTAACAGTTCCGGCCAGAGTATCATTTGAAACTCAGGCAATACAATACAATGCCACTAAAACAGAATTTTAAATACTCTCCAGAAAATAAAATACTGAATAAAAGTACATATAGCAATGTTCAAGAACATAATTTGAACATTGGTGAAGTGAGAAGCATCCCTTTGAGATAAGTTAAAGATTCAAAGAAATAAATGAGATTAATGTATAGAAGAACAAGAGATGTGCAAGACCAAAAACATGCTGCAACATGATATTTTATCCATGGAAATGAATGATTGAAGTAAAACTATAGTACAAAATTAGGAAAACCAATAAGCTCATGTTGAGTAAAATAGTATTGTCTATGTTACAACCAGAATCAGAAGTTAAAAAACCACTGACAAGTTTAATCATCGTCAATATCAACTTTTTGATTCTTCCATTTATAAGCAACCTCCAATATTTTAAGGTTCATAGCCATTGCTGACTCCTCAGGAAATATATAGTCATAGTATTCTTCATACCTGAAAATCAGAATAGGATTTATATTAGCAGGATATACATCTATTTACTTGTGTACGGGTTTGATATTTAAACTTGGAATATATATGATAAATGTTAGTGTATTTGTCTAAAATAATTAAAAAATTAAAAAAATCCAGTGAGCAAGAATGGAATACCCTGTAGGTGTTCCATCTTCGGACATGATTCCTCTCTTACGTTTCAAATTTTTGGGCATTTTCTTCTGAACCAAACTTACATCACCCAAACAGCCAAAACTACTCTCCATATTTAGCCATTCTTCCAAGAGAATAAATCTTTCCTCTTCCTACTCTGAGATAGATGTTCTCATATAATCAAATTCCCTTTCAAAAATGTCTGCACCGTAACCCAAAAATAAGTATCTTTTGTGAAACAAGCAAAGAAAATTCTAGGAAAATGAAAAGATCTAACATCAGTTACAAACCACAAGTACGAAGGACACGTTGTTGATTCTGTTCCTCTAGAATTTTTGGATCTGGAAGTTGGTCCTCTTCAGCAGCTCTAGATTCTTCCTCCAGAGTGACAGAAGATTCAAACTTTTCATAGCTGATCCAAACTTTCAAATGCTTTGTACGATCTAGTAGGCTTTCATAGAGTTGTCTTGTTCTTTCATATTCACCCTCTGATAGTTCAAATTCTATATAGTCCTGTAATTCATTCAATTGAATTCAGCGTGAGTGATGAATAGAAAAAAGAACCAATAACATGAGTATTGACAACTCATGGCTTTTGATGCAACTCATTTGATTATTGACAAATCATTTTAAGAAATTATACATCTACATGCCAATAGGAGTTGGTTCACTTGTCTAGTTGATGGAGAGTAGTAAACGGTCCATATGTACATATGGAAACAAAACCAAACAATTAGTTTCCAACAGGGAGTTGGTCCACTAGTCTTGATGGAGTATTAAGTCGTCTACAATGGATACTAACTAGACAATTAGATGCCACTAGTCAACAGTGAGTTGTTTTGCTGGTCTGGTTGAGTGAGAATTAAACTTTCACCATTGGATGCACACTGAAATGGCATGTGTTTATAAATAATGAGGGTGGATGGAAATCCATGGTAATTGTGATGGAATTTATACCCCTCAAACCTGGCACCCAGGCCAAAGAAAACCTAGTCTATGGAGTGTGGCTCTTAGAGGCATGTAGGAAGGGGACACGGACAGAGAGAGATAGAGAAAATTCAAACCAGATGGATTTAAATATGTTTTAAAGATTAATTAATTAATTAAAATAAAAATACAACAACTATTCAAAGATAAGAATATTACCACAAATAGATATATCGTTTCCAGTAGCGCTTCTCCTCTATGGGTGGTACATTTTCCATAGCTCTCTCATAAATCTCTCTGATCCTCTCCTTGTTGCAGAAACTTTCTTCAAGGCATACATAATCAAAACAGGCATCATAATTAAGTGGATTCTTCTTAACCTCCTCCTCATACTAAAACCTCCTCTTTCCCACAATAACATCTTCAATACCTTCCCTGTCACCATATTGTTTCTCGAACATAAAAAATTTTCTATAAAGATCTTCTACTTGAGCTTTGGGTATATGGTCGAGAGCATATTTATAGATACACCTTTCTCTTTCCATCTCTTTATAGCTCTCCTCAAAATCAGCAAAGAAAATAAAGAGCTCCTCGGTCTTCCCATCCTCCTCGAGCGGCTCAACCACCCTCTCATAACACTGCCGAGCCTTGGCAACCTCCCCATTCTTCATCTCAAACTTGGCATAACAAATCCAAGACTTGACAGTCGGGTGGCATTGCACATACCTCTCATAGATGGCCCTGGATCTTTCCAGTTCATTATACTTGAGCTCAAACTTGATGTAAGCAGCCCAGCCATGGTGATCAGGCTCCCAATTTATCCACCACTCAAAAACCTGGTGAGCACTAGCCACGTTACTGAGAATCTCCTCCATGTGAATGTACTTACACCAGAGCTGATCAATGCGAG
The DNA here is from genome assembly GCA_001517045.1 of Pseudotsuga menziesii. Lineage (NCBI taxonomy): Eukaryota > Viridiplantae > Streptophyta > Pinopsida > Pinales > Pinaceae > Pseudotsuga > Pseudotsuga menziesii. The sequence continues at coordinate 860,216 of LPNX010182943.1, forward strand.
GTAGCAGAGATACAACCTGATCCTAGATGTTATTTGCATGGTTTACGAACCTATTTTTCATCTCCACCTCGGCGTAGTGAAGCCAGAGAGTAGCATTTCGGTAATCGACCTCCAGTGCCCTTTCCCATACCGATATCTCCTGGGCGAAATCCTTCTGACTCTCCTCCCACTAAGCATATTTCACCCACATGCTCATGTTCCATCTCACTCTCCTGATCAGGTCTTCAAATTCCTTACTCTTTCAGAGCCAGTAATCCGTGAGCTCGCTCTCATCAATGATCTTCTACTTCGAAGGCCTGATTTTAGCCTCCTGGCATTCATGGGCCTCCCTCAAGATTTGTTCCGCAGTTATTTGAATGGTTGCAGGTGTTTTGTTTTTCACCCTAGTGGACTGAGCCAGCTTAACCTCAGTTTCCTTCTTTGTCAAAAAACCTAATGAAGGGTCTGCCTCTTTCATTGCCATATTCCCTTGGACGCTAAAATTTGCCTCAAATTTCCCTTCAATCTCCTCCCCCTATAACGAAGTAGATTGATACAAATCTATGCCAGAAGACTTTGTTAAAGAGGGACTTGTTTTTGAAAGCCCTTTTGCCAATTTTTTTAAAATTCTTTAATACCCATACCCAATTTATACAATTTCAAGCGCCCCAGAAATGAAATGTCGGCTTTGCTGAAGTAATACTCGATCAAATTTGTGTACTGAAACCCTCACCCTTCAAATTTTCAAATATGTTCAAAAGATAACACTAGACCAAAAATACCGAGTCTCCTGAAACACTACAAACCTGACCAAATGGCCATTTCGACTCCTCCATCGCCAATTAAATCCATTTTAGCCACACAGTCATCCCATGAAGGGATGCATCGAATGCTAAATTGCTAATGACATCCTTTCGTCATTAAAAACTTCGAATCCATTTCGCCATCAAAATCTCACTGTAAGATGTGGGGAGCTAATGGTTGTGGTGCAAAAATACATTGAAAAACAATTATTAATGTATCTCTACTATAACACACTACTGCTTATGAGGATTGGTTATCAATTATTAATGTATCTCTACTCTAATAAACAAGATGATCAATTTAGTTTTGGAATGAATTTCTTTTAATCTGTGTTTTTTGTTCATATTTAAAAAACTTTGCATGCATATTTGGGAGAGCAGTATGTCAAGAGTCACACTTTATCAGATGTTACCTTTTTAGTGGAAGCTAAGTGACTTTATACAGTAACACATTTAATAAGTTTATTGTAAATGGCATATCATTAGATCTTTGAAAGGGGATAGCTACTCAAAGGAGTCTGAATTGGTTTCTATGGAAAAGTTAAGATAAAGCTTTCCAGAAATATTGAATGAGTTATTATAGAATGTTGTTTTAACTTTTTACTCTAACAAATGCAAACAATATGGTGCTTAAATGCAGGTAGACGATTTTATGACCACATGATTGCACTTCTGGCATCTTCAGATGCATTTCGTGCTATGGTTGATGGTGGCTATCGTGTATGAGTATCATTTTGTTTTGGCATGGGATACAAGTGGTTATCTTAGATATGGCTTGTCTCTCATTTTTTGATTCCTATAAAATTCAAGTGATATAATTTGATGTTATTGTAGACTCCATTGATTACCCTAGAATTTGATATTGTCAAACATGTTAAGTGCACTGTGGCTTCAGTATCTATTTAAATTTTTATAATCAATTTTTAGTAGATAAATAATGATATCGGGAAATGGGTGGTGACTATAAATTCCCCCTATGTGCCTTAAAAGTGACCAAGTTCGATGGCTAACCAAAACACTTTATTCGATACACATCAAGAAGTTGGAGAGTTTACAAACAAGTCGAAACTAGATATTGTATTTCTAGTTTCAAAGAAAGAAATCATTATTTTTCTTGATTCAAATGCTAGGTTAATATTTCAAGGGAATTAGATTTGTTTTGATTTAAAGCGGAATATAAATATTTTTCTAGGTTAAATAAGATATTTAAGAAAACAAAGTAGGAATTTGCAGGGTTTCCAATAGATTTGTTGCACAAATATTTTTTCCAATTGTACGACTATACTTACATATTGTAAGATTGTATGGATTGTACATAATTTGTATCACATATCCAATTTTTGGGGGTGTTTTATCTATTGTCTTTGACGCCTCAGAAAGTGTCTCTATAATTTTTATTCTTAGGTTGAATTTATGGATATTTGGGCAAATATGGCTTCCTTAAACCACCTGGGTGATGATGTAGCACTTGACTACTTTGTTTCCAGCTGCTCGGTTGCATTTGGTACTTGTTTTAACATCCCTTGTGGGCTCCTCCTTCCACATAGTTTGCATTCGGTGTGGTTGTGGTGAATTGGCATATGCATTTGATAACCCGACATGCTCTTTGTGATGAATGTACAAGCATTATCAATGGGCATGGAGTCAAAGGTTGAGTATCGATAAGAATTATCAATGACTGGTAGTGGAATCATTTAGGAATGGTGGCAGATATGAGAATTACAGACCACTAACACAAAACATTAGCTAGAATGAATTTTGTGTTAACTTTAGAGGAATGGGTGAAAACATTTGAATATGGATGAAACCAAAGCTTCCTATCAGAGGATGAATTTTGAATCATATATTTTCATTCAAATACTGTAGACAACATATATAAATGGAAAACTTAGAAAGAAAACATTTACAAAGGAAAACACAGACCGAGAAATATTGGCACATGAATCCCTTCTTTGAAAAACTTTGTACTTCTACATTGATAGTTTTATTAAGCTCAGACAAACATTTCACTACAAATATTGTTTCTTTTTCTCAAACTTTGAACCCCCGATACATTGCCAAACATGAAGAATATATACAAAATGTTCTTCGTAACGAACCCTAACTGTGTATTAGCAAAAAACTAGTTTTTTCTCACAAATGCCTAAATTTATGGAATTATGTTTTGCTTCTCCTCCCTATGAAACTTCATAGGTTTTAATCTATATTTTAAATTGTATAATGTATAAGTAAATAATATGTGTATATATTTAATTATTTTAAATCACATAACATATGAACTATATATATTTATTTATATTAAATCTTTTAACATATGAACTATAGTAACATATTTATATTAATTATATATTATTATTAGATTTACATATTTTACTATTATTAAGGTGAAATAAGTTTATATATCATAGGGTTTTTATAAAATATTTACCTATTTTACAAATTCTATTAAGTATTATATTTATATTTCTTACAAGTATAGTATGGATGGACTATGAATGTATGTATTTTAACATAATTCCCTAAAATGAAGCATGTTTTGTTGGGAGAAAGAAAATGGGAACAATTTCAATATTATGTTTCCCTTGTGGTTTGAATTTTGTACTTTGGTGGGGTGTTTTAGAATAATCTCACGTGTTATGCATGCTTTAAATGATGACGATGATGAACTAGATGACAATGACAGTGATGATGCTTTTGATGATGGAAATGATGATGATCATGATCATCGTCATCATCTTTGTCATTGTCATCATGATTATCACAATAGTCATCATCATCGGCATAATCATCATCCATATCATCATCATTGCCATTGTCCTTGAGATCATCATCATCGTGATTATTGGCATTTTCATCAATTATTCATCATTACCTTTGGAATAAGAAATAACATCTACCCGAAATATGTGATTAGTGGAAAAGGGACATGGAGGACACACATGATTTATGCATGACAAATAACAACTTATTTTTTAAGATGATCAACATCATCATTCTCCGATTGTATTCATCATCATTGTCATTGTCATCATCACCATCATCATCATCATAATCATCATCATCATCATCATCATTGTCATCGTTCTCCTCATTATCAACAACATTATCATCATCATCATAACCATCCTCAATATCATAATCATTATCCTCATTTTCATCTTCAACATCTAGGTGTAAAACTAGATGCAAAAGTGAATAAAAACATGGATACAAAAAAGGATGCAAACATGGATGCAACAAAAGTAGGCGCAAAAGTGGGTGCATAATGGGGTGCAGCAAAAATGGATGCAAAAGTGGATGAAAAATAGGATGCAAAAAGGGATTAAAATGTGGGTGCAAAAGTGGACGAAAAAATGGATGCAAAAGTGGATGCAAAAATGGCTAAAACAAAATGAGATGCAAAACTAAACTCAAAACAGGATGTAAACTTTGATGCAGAACTTGGTGCACAGAGGGATGCAAAAAAAGAAGCAGAAATGGATGCAAAAGTGGATGTAAAAAATGATGCAAAAGTGGATGAAAAAAAGGGCGTAAAAGTTGAGACAAACATGGGCGTAATAGGGGGTGCAACAAGAGTAGATGTACAAAATAGGCGCAAAATTAGGTGCAAAACTAGGCTCAAAACCTGTCTCAAAACTTGATGCAAAAACTGGTGCATAACCAAGTGCAAAACCCGATGCAAATTACGCCACAATTTGTGCCAGATTTAGAGAAAGGACGCAAAAAATGCCTAAAATAGCACCAACCTGTGAAATTGCGCCATTTTGTCCAAAAATTGAAGAAAAATACACTGAAAGATGGTCTAGACGCAAAAAAGGATGCAAAAAGAGACGCTAAATTCAGTTTTTGTTGTAGTGTGAAGACTATTTTCTATTTCATCGCACCTATGGAATTGTGTTTTGGGAACCTATTTGATGCGAATTAATATGACATGACGAATATTTGATGGAAGCATTGTGTATTTTACATATTTATGTTTTCCTGCTTTATCTAATATGATATGAATGGATGAATAATGAATATGATGCTTCTTTTTATGAATGATGCGATGCTTTCATGCTTTGAATAATGCTATGTTGATAGATTTGTTTATGCATTGATTCTCTTGCTGTGATCTGAATATGTTGGTATGATGAATGATGATATGCGTGTGTGTTAACTGAACCAATGCTTGGATCCAAGAAGTAATGATGTGGTAGTTGGGTAAGTAGATGCACAAACCCCCTCCTTACTATAGAAACATGGTTCCGATGGTTCTCCATTTAACATCTCAGGAGAGACCTAATCTGCTCTGTAGGTGTTGCTAGATAGGGTAAAACCTTTCTGGGTCAGTGCTCAGGGAGATCGTTGAGTTAAGGGTGTCAACAAAGAGTAAATCCCTGTCGATGAATCTGTGTCAAAAAATGGTTCCGTTGTTGGGACCATAGTGCATGGAGAAGGAGCATGTTGTGGAATCTGATGAGACTGGAGATTCAATATTGGTTCAATCTGAATGCTCAAGAATTCATGGCAAAGGAAAATCAAAACCCTAGATTTTCAATCGAACTGTGGATAGGAAGGTATCTATATTATGATCTCCACAAGTATTTTTTCTCTAAGTTTTCGATCATCTTGTACAATTGGTTGGAGCAGCTGACCTATCGGAAGAAAATTTTTCAAGGAGGTGAACCCACATGTTGGACCCTAGAATTGATCCAGCAACTACAGGAAGTAGATAACAGAGTATTGAGGGCTGTCAAAGTTTGTCTTGACAACATCTTGGAAGGATACATCACTAAATTTGCAGTCGACACAGTCAAATATTACAGCGATGTGAAAAGAGAGTTATTCAAAGGACCAAGAGTTAGGTTTTTGTTATCGTTGTAACTTTCAATTAATATGCTTATCTATGAAAAAGGCATATTGAAGACGAATTCCAATGAGTAGAGCCCTGGTGTGTGGAGGTTGGGGGTACCATGGAGACAAAGGTTGGATGGAATTATATGGGGTAGATGGATGGGAGTTATGACGATACTGTGAGGGAATCCAAGGAAGGAAGTGGTCTTTGGCGAAGTGGAGTTAGGTTTTGGCAAGAGAAGAGGCAGAGGACTGGAGAGAATCTTGCTGTGACCGAGACAAGAGGCTACAGGAGAATATCACAAGGGATGAAGCGAACCTACAACAATGAAGGATATGACCAGGATACACCCAAGCCTGAGGAAAGACCAAACTAGAGAAAAATGTACCCACACCTCTGTGCACTACGACGCACTCAAGAAGAAAAATTATCTCAACACCAACTTGTACAAGGTGTTAACAATGCTCTAATAGTAGCAGATCAGTGAACATAGGAAGAAGGACTAGGATGGAAGGAAATGATGTAAAGTTGCCTCTATTTCATGGGAATGAAACTGAGGATCCTGAACAATACTAGTTTCTATGTGAAGTAGTTTGGACTGTAAAGCAAGCTCAAGATGATGATGTTAAGAAGGGTCAGTTGGAGATGACCTTTCAATATCACAAACTGGATTGGTACATGAAGTTTTTACAAGTTCCCACGAGGACTCCAGTGAAGAATCTGGAAAATATCATAAAAGGATTGATCAAAAAATTCAGAAATCCTAAATCAGAACCGCAATATAACAGAGTTAAAGGAGATCAAGCAATATCCCAATGAGATTGTCTAGGATTTTGATCAATGATTCAAGACGTTGATGGCAAGAGTAATCTTTGGAATGAGTGATGTACAACACAATTAATGGTTCATCATGGTGTTAGTACTGCATCAGGATGCCCATGATGCAGTAAAAGATTGCGACATAGAGCAAGGCTCTGGAGATCACGATGAAGCTAGAAGCTTCACCTATTGGCGAGAATGGAGTTGGCATGAATCAGATTCAATCACAAATTGTGAACTTGATGATCCAATTGAAATATATTAAGAAAGGAAGAGATCATTGTTAAGATATTTGGTGTAATCGATGTCATGCAGAAGGACGTCATAAGGATCAGTGCCCAGATTTCTGAAATTATTTGCTTTCAGGAGCTCCAAATCTGTTGAGTCATGGTGGCATGCCATGGTGCTGCATCTGTCAAGTTCATGGACATCAACACAATGATTGTGTGTTTATGCAAAAGATGGTCTTGAAGCTGACGAATTTGTATTACACATTTTGCCGATTTGTTGGGCATGAAGATAAGGATTGTCTATCATATGATCTTCTCTAGGAAAGGACAATGGATGCATACTACATGAACGAAGAAGACCATCGAATGGCAGAGAGACCACCACTGCAGAATCCACCATAGGTGGTACAGCCACAGTTTTTGCCACAAATGCAACCAAATCTGTAGTTTGTAACATAGACACAACCGCAAGCACGGTTTGTGCCACAATCACAGCTTTTTATGTCACCACCATAGTACAATCAGTATCCTTTATAGCAGTCACAGTATACTCAAATGCAATATGTTCAACAGCAGTCGAATCCCCCACAGTAGTAGCAGCAATTCAATCAACCACAGTATCAGCAGTAAGGAGGATTCCGAGGAGGACGAGGTGGAGGTTTCGGTGGAGGAGGGGGTCGAGGTCACATACCTATGCAATATTACAATTATGGAGAACTGGGATATTATCAGAGAGATTTTTTGAACCTGGAAACACATTGTACTTATTATATGGATGCGGATCACACAGTTGAGAAATGTATGCAAATGATCACGAAGTGGAAAGTAAGGAATGATCTTCAGTTACATAAATAGAACCAAAATGCGAAATAGAATGTGAACTAGCTTGTGAATCTGCTACCAAACTAGAAACAAGGACCAACAGTTGTGAATATCTCAGTAGAACCCAGAGTTCAGGATCATGATGTTGTTGTTATTACTCAAGGTGGTGCGACAACAGGAGATGATGGCCCAATTCCACAAGTCCAGATAGCTGGAAAGAAGAAAGTGAAATTTGATGTTGACACTGAGAGGGACACATTCTTTGAAGCACATGATGCAATAAGAAGGCATCTGGGTAAGTTTCCTTTTTATGAAATGCTACCTGTTTTTTATTCAAATTTGGTAGTTGGACCATCGCAGCAGCATGGTACCTTGAAAAACTTCTTTGAATGTTATTGGTTATTGGAAAACTACCCTGGTGCACTTGTCGAGATTGCAATTATGTTCCATCAACCAGAGAAGTGGAGGAGGGAGTCCGATGTGAAATTCCTGCATAAGAAGAAAATTGGGAAAGAGATGAGAATGGATATTCAGATTGGGGATTACGAGGTAGATTCAGTAATTCTATATCTAGGCTTAGACATCAACATCCTGACAAAGAATATATGGAGAAGTATGGGGATCCCACAGCTGGTTTGGTCCCCTGTGCATTGTGAGTGGATAAATAGGACAGAGTGACACCGATTGGGTGTGTACCGCATCTTGCAGTGGAAGTTGAAGGAATGAATAATTAAGTGGACTTCAATGTTATTGATATTGTTGATGGCGAAATTTTATATCCCACACTACTGGGGATTGGATGGGCCAATGACATTTTGGCAATGATTAATTTCAAGAAGCGGGTGATGACTTTTTAGAACCGCAACATCAGATTCATAGCACCAATGGATACAAATGAAGGAAGAATGTATGTTGAACCAGTTAAAGAAGAAGTTGTAAGGGGATGGGATCATGTGTACAATATCTCAGAAGAATATATCCAACCTACTGCTGTGGAGAGCTAGAATGGTGAAGTTCTAGCTCTGCATCCTCGGGTTTGAATGATGCCCTAGAGAATTAGAAGAAATGGATGCATGAGATATCAATTTAGAAGTGTGGTTTAATCATTGAGTCATTGTGCCGAGTCGCATAGAGATTTTTTATTTAACAAGCTATGAGGGACTTCTCGAGTTATCTAATATTCTTGTTGAATTTGAAGATAAGATGTAAGAACCACATATATTTCTGGCATTGGATGAAGCATTGAAGGCTACTCCATCATGGTGGTGGGGGACACATAAGAAGTCAATCAATGGTTGGTCACAGTGTTGCAAGTTGATGCAATTTTGCTTCAGGGAAGAAAAACAATACCAAGAAGAGAGGTATGATGGGTGGAATAATCCTAGCGGCCATCTGATTGCATGCCAGACCATGTGGGTGTCGTGACCAAAGGATGAGTGGGTACATGATTTTGTACACACATTGGATGAAATATCATGACAGTGGTATGTATCAGCTGAGTTGCATAAATAGATCATGACCTGGGAAGATTTATTGATTTGTCTCAGTCACACCTTCAGTTTCACGGATGCCAATCTAGTTGTTAGCACTCAGAATTACACCCTAGGTTGCAGAGTGTAAACCCCAAGGTAACAACAGAACCACTTTAGGAAAGGAGATCTAGATTCTACCTTTCTAGAGAGGGATCTCTCATATATTTATATCAAGGCCAGAATTAGAGATAAAACAAATTCAAATTTAGAAATGGTTGAAATAGAAAAATCACAATTGGACTATGGAGTCACAAATTATAGATGGATGACAGAACAATTTATAGGTGAAGATACAAAGAGGAAAGGTAGCACTCGGTTACAGTCAAATAGTTGTTTGTTTAGTGATAAAGAGAGAATAAAAATAGTCCATCAACACATTGTATCTACAGGATGAATTATTCATCAATTTCGGAAGGAAAATCTTTAGTGAATACCTGAAAACAATAGTCAGAGAAAACAAGATGAATTCTGAGCTATTATACAATTATTCCAGGAATGAAGAAGACATAATTTCAAGATAAACAAGGAGACATGCATAGAGGAAAGACAGTAACAGACTGTAACTACGAATCACAGAGGAATCTCTGCAATGATAGCAAGCATTCGAGTCTACAAATTTTATTAGAAAAAGATCTCAATTTACATAGCACTAAACCTCACAGGTTCCAACCTAGTTTCCCTCTACGGAGGGCATATTTATATCTTCCTATACCCTCGAGACCAACCTTGAAACAAGGCCAAAAATAGTTTCAGTATAATGATGAAAATCATAACAAACAATGATCTGGTAGATCCGCCATGATCATGAAATCAAACACAAAACATGTGTAGGAGTACATATGATGAATCAGTTGAGGATTTTTGACAGTAGGGATGCTGAAAATGACCCTTCAAAGGGTTTCCTCCATGGCCTGCAATGCTTTTCCTCCTTCTCTGTAATTTTCCTGTGAAAATCATTTTGGACCGTAGATCTTCTCTCAAGATTCATTCTACACCGTCAATCTATGGTATGCATAATGCAGAAGATGGGATGATGACCTTTCCAAGTTTTAATTTTTCATTTTCCCACCTCTACATCATCCTTTTCTCCCCTTTGTTTTCCTCACGATTGATCTACATCGAATCTATTTTCAGCCGTTGATCTGAGGTTTGCGGAAAACCCAAAATCCCTTCAAAATTTTGTATTTTTCAGCTTTCAGCCTTCAAATTTACTTTTACCTTCAGTATTAATCTATACCATTGATATATATGTGGATGTTTTCTGGACCGTAGATCTGTCGGATATCAAAAATTGTAACTTTATCTTTTGAAGACCAAAACCTTTGTCTTTTTGGTTTATGGTATCTTCCCTTCTTATTTATTTATGCACCGTTGATCTGTGCGGAATATTTTATGATCGTCGATATGGGGGATATCAAAAAACAAAAATTCATATTTTCAATACCAAAACCTTTTTCTTTCCTCTTTCTGATCTCAGATAGTGGAAATTGAAAATCGGGACTTTAGCTTTTTGGGACCGAACTTGTCCTTCACCGATTCCAACTTTTACTACCGCACTTTCTAGCCATTGATTTAACTTGGAGCCATTATTTACCTTCAGATATAGATTAGAGGAGGTGGAATTTAGATTTAAAACTTTTGTAACCAAACCTTACCCTATTCTGGACTGTTGCTCTCGTTTTTCCTTGTGCAAAAATGATTTCTGGCCTTTGATCTTTTCCACGACACATCTAGACTGTCCATATCCTATTATTATTTAACTAAGGGAGGATCTCTTCATTCATAATCATTTTCAAAGTCAGAAATCAGAATTTCTTATTTATTTGGTCATTCAGGATCTGAAAAATTCCTTTCAAATTCCTGCAGACCTTCATCAACAGTCTTTTAAGGTTCTATGATGTGAAAATTTACAAACCTCATTCCTCCTTTTAATGGCCATATCCCCTACTAATCAGTTAGCCCAGAATGGTGCTAACAATTGGCTCCAACTTGGGATGTTATCCTCCCTGCGAGGTAGAAAGGAACCTCGTAGACCAGGTGTCAAATCCATTGGGTGGTCCCAACCTTTTCTGAAATCCCCACACACTCTGGAAACAAAACTAAACTAATACTAGAAAAAAATGAAAAAATACTAAAAGAAATGCTCACCGTGTCGACCTTATTCATACCTACCTACCCTACTTACTAAGCATTAATGCTCAGTCAAGTAACTTCTGACTTCCAATGAATCCAATCAAGAAAATGGACCCATGGACAAACTTTCTCCTCAGGCGTAATCATAAATAGGGATGACAAAATTAATGGAAAAAGGTTATGACAAATAAATTGATCTTTACTGTAAATACATAACCAACCATTACCACTGCAAAGTTTCTTCATGTATTCTACCACTGGACCATGCCAACCTGCAAAACTTTATGTTAAGTGCTTGTCATGACAAGGCTACTCCAACTGCAACTCCTTGAACACCCTGTCAAAAGGTTCTTCAGTAAAACCATGCAAAGAATGTTCCTGACTATTTTCAAATGATAAATTAACCTTTTCATACAAAATCCCAGGATTTAAAACCTGATTCCTTGCAAGCATTTCAAAGAGAATAGGATTGTGCTCTTCAATAGAATAAAGAAAATTAATTCTTGAATTTAAAGAACATAAAGCAGTATCCCATTTGGATTCCTCCTCTTCTTCTTGGTGATCCAATCTATTATTGCAAACTCGTAACCCACCATCCTGGCTGAAAAGTATTTCCATATATTCAGCTACCGGATCATAAAAAACATGACATATTTCTGATATTTTTACCATTTTCTTGTCATAATCATGCTACTCAAAATATAACTCATCTAGTACCCTGTCATATTGATCTTCAAAAGAATCTTGAAAGGAATTCTCATGACAATTTTTAAACGAGACATCAAACACTTCATTCAAAGTATCAGAATTTAAATTTTGATTTCTTCCAAATGTCTCAAAGGAAATATCATTATTTTCTTCAACAAAATCAAGTGAACAAGATCCTTTATCTTGAGACAAAATTTCTGAATTTGAAAGGTTTAAAGCAATATCCCATTTAGAGTTCTCATCTCCTTCTTTTTAGGCCAACTCTTCATCACAAAATGATGGTTTTTTCACATGTTGAGATTGATTGTATGATTGATCCTCTTGCTCACCTTCCATCTCTAAAGAGTTCATGAAATTCTCTATTATCTCAAATTCCTGTTTTTGTTTAGAGATTTGAATCATATGTCTTAGCAATTCAAATGAAGAATAACACAAAGGCAAACTGTCACTTCTAGCACACTCACTATCTTCTCTTTTTTCAACCCTTTGACCTTGGACTGCAATGGAATTTTCTTCATGAACAAGGTCTGAAATTTTGTACCTTTCTTCTAACTCCAATTCAAGGTCTGATTATTCTTTACTTGAAATTACAGAACGTTTGGAGGGACTATCAGACTTCCATTTTCCAGATTTAGATTTCTCTATACAATCATCCACGTAAACACTATAACTTTGAAGAAACTACTGCTACAAAAGGGTATTTTATGATTGGACATGGGCAGTCTCCTCATGTCGAAAAATCTCAGGAGTTGAAAGATATGAGGGAGGATCTGATTTATAGACCCAACTTCTTTCTTGGTCACACGGAGAATGATAAAAATGTCGCAAAGTATCATCAGCTTCAGGAAAATAGGCAACTGGTTGAGACAGAGCTTTGTTTTATGCCAGCTTTAGTCAAGGAGGACATCACCAACTGTTGGGGATTTTCTTGCATATCATGGAAACCAGTTTGTCTTCCTTTTTTATTTCATGTATTATGTCGGTTACCAGTAGATTAACTTTGATCAAACCTTCCTTCATTTATAGTAACATCTCCATTTCTCAATTTCATCTTTCTCTAGAGAACACCCATAGCGTGAAAATATCCTCTTCAGTACTATTCTAATTCTTCCTTGGTGAGGTATATTTCAGAATCCAAATCACCAAAATGGTGCACATGATCCTCAAAAGGCTTAGCCTCATATTCCTCTGCAACATAGTTCTTAGGAAAGGGTGGACTTATTTGTTGATCATCTGGGTTTCTAAGATTCCTCATATCCCCCTATCTGATTTGTGGATGTGGGGGAAAAATTTTCCTTATAAAGTTTGGATTTCTAATCTGAAGTTCATTTTGATCCCTGTTAAGTGGCCTGCTATCTATAGTTAGCATATCCATCAACTTCTCCATTGTTTTCATCATCATTTCAAACCTCACATCATCAGAAGAAGCAGCAGAAGTAGAATCCCCATCATCTTCCTTAGCTCACATTGTTTCTACGTTCTTCTTTATCTTTCCACTTGCCTTCATATTAGCGTCCACTTATGAAGCATCTTGAAACATGGCAGGAAGACTTATTGATTTCCTCTCTCTCAACAACAGAGAAAATTCATTGTCAAATGCATCAGCATAGTGGATTTTTACAGCACCTACCAATGGTTTTATATCAACAGGGATGGAGTTATACACCCACATAAATATACTAGAAAATTCATTAACAGACTCATAACCCCTTTCTTCAGACTGTTATACTGGGAAAGTACCTACATAGGACTTATCTTATCATCCCACCTATCTAAAAATACACTTTGGAAAGCTTCAATGTCAAAATGGATCTAGCAAGAAAGTCTCTAAACCATTTATTGGCTTCCCTAGACAGGCTTTGTTCAAACAGTCTCATCTTAACGTCTTCATAATCAATCATCTCCAGATCTACAAAATATTCAAACCTATCAACATGTTGTTTGGATGTGAAATTTCCTTCCTCATCATAAAATGGAATTCTCTGGGCATAATCTTGGGGAAATTCATGCCACACAGTAGGTAAGGTCAATGGAGCAAATCTAGCAGCCATTTGGATTTGGAACAGGAGGAGGAGCTTGAAAGGATGGATGTGTTTGAACAACCGGTATGATACAAGGATGGAAACTGTGAACTATAGGGTTTGTTTCTTCAGATTCCATTGGGTTATGAAGGTTTCACCAAAGTGAATCAAGTAGGTAGGATTCTAACGTACAGGTGTTAATATCTGTTTTCTTCAAATCAGACTCAGATTTAGATTTCACTAAGGACCTTTGAAAGTTTATTTCCTGCCCAAAATATTGAATACTTTGAGATTCTTGAGAATATGAATTTCCAAATTGAAGAATATCTAGCTTGTTGTAATATATTAAACCCACTCATAACTTAGGATAAAATAATTAATCATTATTTGATTAATTATTCACCCACTAGCTTAATTAGTTGGCATCCACTTGCACCTTAAAGTCAATACATTCCATCTATATCCTAGGAATGATTTATTTCTAATTTTGGGTTTATCTTGACCACCTTTTGACCATCCAAAATTAGTATACAACACTTTATAGCAAATTCTGCTTTATTCTTGTTTTCCTACTTTTCTATGGATAAGGTAAAGCTAGTCAAACTAGGAAACTTGGTGCTTTTGTTGCCAACCCATCCTTCATGACTTTTCCTCCATTTTTCTAGGATTATCATGTTTTTTCCATATCCATGACAACTCACTCATTCTTTTTCCAATTTGTGAGGTCCTTGATAGATTTGGGAAGTGCTTTAGCCACTTATGGGGGTTTGCTATATTTTGGTAAGTCAACCTTTTTGAGCTTTATGAGTTGTATCCATACAATTCAATTTTCCTATGAGGGATGTACTATTTATGTACACTATTATTGATCATTATTCAATGGAAGGATACACACCAATATTCATTTCTTCATTCATGTGATTCAGTCTCTTTTCTTCTCTCTATTTTTCCTTTGTATGCTTGTGAGAATTCTTAGTAGCAAGATTTGTTTCCTGTGCTTCTTCTTAGCATCATTGCTCATAGAATTTATATACTATTTCTACATGGTATAAAATATATAGGGAGAATGACCTTGCCATATTCTACATGGTATCAGAGCAGCAAGGTTGATCAAGTTCTACAGAGTTGAGGAGCACATCCAGTCTCCTATCCCTCTCTAGAAAAGAGCTTGTCTATCTTACAAGATTTTCTCCTAGTTTTGTTTTGCAGGTTGTAGAAAGTATATACTAGATCATATCAACAAATTCTATATGGATTCAAAATTTCCTCTACTATCTGCTTTCAACTATGCTGATTGGAAGCCAAAGATGAGTGCATACTTGAAGAGGCAAGGTCTCTTTGATGTCTCCATTGGTGCATTGAGCGAACCTAAGTATTATGAAGAGAATATCGACTAGATAAAAAATTGTGATAGAGATTATGGAATTATGTGTTTGGGAATGCCTCCAAATATACATCATCTCATAGATTCTGTTGAGTATCCATTTGAGCTTTGGAAAATTTTGGACAAAGCTTTTGGTTTATAGGAAATAGAAGATGAAGCATGGAGTGAACCCAACATCTCCTCTTGTTCTCTCTGTCAAGATTTATTGGCCTCTAAATTCTATAATGAAGTTGATCATGATGAATAATTTTCTCATACAGTTCATGTTGCTGCTACTCTCCTTGATTCGAATGCTTCCTCCTTCAATGAAGAAGCAAATATTGAAGAGCCATCTTTTTATGTGTCTCTTGAAGGTGATTTTTATTCTTGTGATACTAATGATGAAAAATAAGTAACATATGAAGCTGATATTTCTATTGATGATGATCCTATAACCCATTCATTTTTCTCTAAATCTCCTCTCTTATATTCTGAGATCTATGTGCCAGATCCTTCATACTTTGTGCATACCTCTCTCATTGATGGTATGCAACCTAGTGATTTCCAGGATGTTTTCTTAGACAAATAAATCCTTATTTGTGTCATACCACTTACCTTACTTTATATCATGTGCTTCATCATATCCTCCTTTGTTCTTGGCATCAATACTCAGAACCTCCTTGAAGATTGTGAACATCTCATTCTTTCCTCCTTTCATACAGAGGATTCATTACCAGTGTATTCCCATGAGTCTAATGATATGATTATATGTGATCCTTTGGATTATGATTTAGAAGCATATTTTAATGTTGATACATATATCATACCACCATCCATACCATCTACCATACCTCTAGATAATCCTAAGACTATACAAATCCCATGTTCACTAATTGATTCCTCATTGGTCTCTTATGCAGTGATATTTATCTTACATGATTTAAAGTCTTTCCTATATTTAAGTGGCTGTTTATCCATGAACTTAGTCATATTTCAAATGATATTAAACATGTTTTGATATTTTCTAAACACTTATGGTTCAGCACTTATGCCCATCCATCATTCATATTTTTACACCTATCAATTTTCCCCAGTTGCTCATAATTTTCCTAGTCTAGCCCTATATCATCATGGAGCCACTGAAGCCTTTGTATTTTCTATTCCATATGGTAATGTTTATAAAATATAAGATTTTTATCATCCTCATATTATATATGGAAAGGTGCTACATAATATTGGAAGATTGACATGCGATTCACATCACAATTTTGTAGTTATTCAGGGAATTGGGTGTGAGATCAATTGTCTTAATTTTTGTACTCTTTGGAAAGGAGTATGGACATATATATTTTCAATTTTAGATTATGTTTGCATATCAGAGTTTGAAAGCATCAAGGAGAATTCAGATAATGCTCCTACTTCATCAGTTGATGAGATACAAGGAGTCTCTCCTCTTCCTTCTTGCAGGTTCTACACTCTAGCGCATGATCATGGAGTTCATGATTTATTTAGCAAGTTCTTCATCCAAAAGTAGTTCATTCAGCTTAAAATTGAAGATGAAGATATGTTGAAGACATAAGTCAAAATTTGTGCCTTGTCCTATCTTGAGGGAGGATTTTCCCCATGTGGTTTTGCCTCTTTCCTCACTTTTTTGGACATAATAATTGTTAAAGGGTGACCATAGCCTTGTTTCTAGGCCCTATATGCATCTATATTTTTTTTCATACCATCATAAATTCAGAATTATAGGGGGGTGTTGGAATATATTAAACCCACTCATAACATAGGATAAAATAAGTAATCATTATTTGATTAATTAATCACCCACTAGCTTAATTAGTTGGCATCCACTTGCACCTTAAATTCAATACATGCCATCTATATCCTAGGAATGATTTATTTATAATTCTAGGTTGATCTTGACCACCTTTTGAACATCCAGAATTATTATATAGCACTTTATAGTAGATTCTGCTTTTCTTGCTTTTCTATGGATAAGGTAAAGCAAGTGAAACTAGGAAACTGGGTGCTTCTGTTGCCAACCCATCCTTCATGAATTTTCCTCAATATTTCTAGGATTAGCATGTTTTTTCCATCTCCTTGACAACTCACTCATGATTTTTCCAATTCATGAGTTCCTTGATAGATTTGGGATTTGCTTTAGCCACCTATGGGGATTTGCTATATTTTGGTAAGTCATCCTTTTTGAGCTTTATGAGTTGTCTCCATACAATTCGATTTTCCTATGAGGAATGTACTATTTATTTACACTATTATTCATCATTATTCAATGGAAGGACACACACCAATATTCATCTCTTCATTCATGTGATTCAGTCTCTTTTCTTCACTCTATTTTTCTTGTGTATGCTTGTGAGAATTCTTAGTAGCAAGATCTATTTCCTATGCTTCTTCTTAGCATCATTTCTCACAGCATTGATCTATTATTTCTACATAGCTTGTATTTTTCTTTATCTCTAAGCAATTTATCAGGGTTGTTAACCCAAAAATCCCTCTCATAGCTCTCAATGGCCTACACCACCCAAGGACACCATCTCACAACACTAATTTCACTCCATAAGACCTTCCATTTGACCCCCACACCTCCAAAAGAGCCCAAGGATGAATAAAAGGGATAAAAAACCCAAAAAGGAGCCCAAAATATCCCCCTAAGAGCTAAAGCCCTAAAAAAGGGTCTAAAGCCCTAAAAGGGGCTAAAGTTAGGGCGAAAGGGGCTAAAGGCCCAAAAAAGGGGCTAAAACCCTGACCAAGGGCTTAAAACCCTAAAATCCCTTGGAAAAACTATAAAAGGAGGGTGGGGGGTCACTCTCAACACACTCCTCCCTTGCCTATTGTTATGCTTCCCATGGATGCTTTGAGACCTTTGCCTCTCAAACCACCCACACTCCCTCTCCTCCATCTCCAACCCATCAAGCCATTGCTTCCCAACCAAGAGAGAGGTGCTCCCATGATCTAGGGCATGGTGGACCATTTAAACCCAAGTGATGTATAACATTTATTCTCATGTTTGTTTAATTATTTTTTCTTTCTAACTGTTATTTTTATTTGCAGGTTCTATTGTTGACATTGTTTGCAGGTTTGTCATTGTAGTTGCTTATGTTGCTTGCAGGTTTCAAGGAGGTGGAACCCTAACCCATTTTCTGTAGAGGGGTTCACAAAGCTTCTTCTTTTCTATTATTAACTCTTAGATCTAGTTTATAGTGGTTGCCATTTGCTTATTCTTGTTTAGATTAGCTTAGTTTAATTCATTGTTCTGTTTATGCTATTTCCATTTCGTTTTTTCCTGTTTTCAAAGAGTACGAACCTACCCTTTTTCCCTATAGGAACAAGGGAGCCATTCTTTATCCTGCAGTGAGGATAAATCCCCACTACAGTTTTGACAACCATACCAGGTCGATCCCACAGGATCCCTGGTCCAAAAATTTCAAGTTTTCAAGTTTTTTCAATTTTACCCTAGTTTTCAGAAATCTTATGTTAGATCTATCTTAAATCTTGTTTATTTCTTGTTTTAGTTAGTTTCAAAGCCTCTTCTAGGCCAAGACGAGTTAGACTGACCCCAATACCAATTACTATCGGCCAAATCTGACCCTGCCTCACAAAAAACCCCTCTCTGGAGTAGGGCGCTCTTATCGGGGCAAAAGGTGAGATTGGGGCACTCTTAATGAGCAAACAGGTGCACCCAGGGCACTCTTAATCCCCAAGAATGCACGAATTCAACCCAAAATCTTAGGTTGCAACTGTTTTTGCATTCTGTGCGACCCCCTCGTTCATTTCTGGAAAAATCTCGAGGCTTCCTTGCTAGATTTGGTCAGAAATGTGCGGCTTGTCACACAGAAGTTGAATTTAAGTTTAATTGATAGTAATTTTCAGTTTCAGAGGACTGTTAGTGCAGCCAAGCCACCTCTATCCACCATTGCAAGTCTTTTTCAGTTCCAATTTTTATTTTCTGCAAATCAATCCATGAACAATGTGTAAATGTTAAATCAATAATTAAGGCTTAATAAAATCAACTAGTCTAACTAAAAGTAACTTAAAAATAACCATATTGCTGCCCCCTTCCTCCTCTACCTAGTCATCACCCTCCGGGGTATTCTGGGATACAATGAAGGGTAAGCTCGTATAGATCTAGGCACTCCATGGTATTTTTCCCAAACCACTAAAACCGGGTGACCCGAAAGGTAGAGAGGGTAGAGACGGAGGGATTATCACGACACTAAGCGTCCTCCCTGTTGACCAACCTAGCATCTAGGAGGTGACCTGAGGATCTACGGATTGGCTTAGTCACATTTTGTTGAGAGCCCAGCACCCTCTTGGTTTGAAGAAGAATATCACTGAGAGGTAGACATTTAGTTAGGCCAGCAATCCAAGGTTAAGCACTGTACTTGCTTACAAATTTCTGTTTATGTTTGCATACAAAACCATGATATGAACTCTACCAGGAATTCATAAACCATATTGCAACAACCAAATACCATAACAAACAAGCAAACCAACACACCATACCAAATAATTAACCCAAATTAGTTCATGACGCTGAGTAAGCCTTAAAATTTACCAAATTTACAATAAGTTCAATCAATTCTACAGTCTTTGAGAACATAAGTCCCTAACTGCTTCAACTGTGGGAAGTACTTGGGCTTTTCCTAGAAACTCATTGTGAGGAGTACCACAGGAACCCCAAAGTAGCTGGCTGCTAAGAGGAATTTCCAAGCGAAACAGGCAACGACCCCTTTCGATTGAGTAGAAGCACCCGTGAGGAACAAGCCAAGCACTGTATTCTGGCAGTCTTGGTGGCTGAGAGACCACCTTTAGGCAATAGGATTCCATTTAAACTGGGGTCCAAATCTCATACCCACCAGTTTCATACACAAAAGCGAACACAATTGATCCTCCACGATCTTCCTCACGCCTAAGAGGCAAACCACCACCATTTGGAACACTTGATCGGCACCATCGAAGCCGCTCTCAGCAATCCCCCATACCGTCAAAGGGCCACACAACCTATGATTCTGATTCAAACCCATGTCAGTCTGAACCAGACCTCCACACCGCGCCATCAAGCCCCATGTCCACATCACAACCTGTCACCCACAACTTGGCAAGCGGTCCAAGCACAATCATGTAGACTGTCATTAGCCAATTGACACCACCCATAGTGACCAGCCAAGCTGGCCCAGTGGTAACACATGGGGGTAGTGGCCCCTCCACACACGCTACCCCTCCGGCCACACAGGGGGGCAGTGCACCTTCCACCTACATTGCCCCTACTGTCATACATGGGGGAAATGCTCTTGCCACCCATACCACCCCCCACACAGCACTTGGGGGGATTGGCCCATCTGCAATGGTGTCACCACAAGCATCCCCAGCCATGTAGATGCATTATGCACTTGCAAACCCCAACCCCATTGCAGCCCCATCCCACATCAACTTGGGGTCAAATCTACCCTTCATGGCTCGTCTAAACTTGCCTAAATTGGCTAGATTAACGAATGACCCCATCCGCCACCAAGATTTCTGGCCACCCATGCCAACTAAGCTGCCATCAGACATCCTGAAGTTTGAAGGAAAAGCTGGGGAATATCCCCAAAATCACATAATGACATTCCATCTATGGTGCTCATCCAACAGCATTGTAGATGACTCCATTAGGTTAAGGCTGTTCCAACACACCCTTACAGGTGTCGTAGCCAAATGGTACATTGAGCTGCCACAAGCCAAGTACCCCGACTTCAACTCCCTAGCCTTCATGTTCCTACAGTATTTCCAACTCCCTGTCAAATATGACGAGGGGGTGGAGATCCTGTTATCCTATCGCCAAAGCATTGCCACTCACATAACTGACCATATCCATGAGTGGCAGCGACGCCGTAGCTTATGCAAAATCCAACTAGATGACAGGATCTTCTTGGATTAGTTCCTTAAGACTTTGCTCCCACCCATCACAAAGGACATCGCATCTGAACATCCCCAATCTCAAGAAGAAGCCATACTAAAGGCCCAACAATTTGACTTGATCTACTCTCAACCTGGATACTTGTACACTGTCATTCCAGACACTCCCTGTCTAAGTACCTCCTACCGAGACACACCAGGGGCATCCCATGCTACGGACGGCATCATATGTTCATTCTCCCAACAACCACAACCTCAACCAACACCACCTGTCGTTGCACTGCAACCAAGCAACATTTCTAATGTTTCTTACCAAAACCAAGCTCCAAACTATGCTAGAATGATGTCCCAGTCCGTAGCAACAACCTCTTATGCACAACCTACACCACCACAGTAGGATCAGGCCATGGCTTGGCCAACACAACAGTATGTGGGGAAAATTCCCACATTTGTGGCACCACCGCCCCCACAAATATACTATGCACCACCAGTGCAACAAGTTCAAGCCCATGCCCCCACTCCATTGGGACAAGTGTTCACACAACAAAACCGTCCCAACTAGCCTACCCCCAACAATAAACAAGGGAAAGCTAGAAACAACCGGCCCCACAACCAATGCAATAACCAACCATAGGGAGGCGGTCAACAACCGAACCCTCCCAATAATGTCGTGGCTAACCAGTCAGCCAAAAACCCCCCATGATAGAATGCACCAAGACGCAATGCTCCATTGCACACAAACCAACCTTGTACACTCTATGATGTTTATGGGCATTACACATTTGAGTGTCCCCTCATGGCTCGCGCTAAGCAGGCCATTCAAAATGAGGTCCAATAGGCCGCCAATGCTCCCAATCAAGCCCAACATAACCAGGCACGACAAGGACCTCCTGCCATGGTGCTTCAAAACCCACTACTAGTCCAAGGATTGATGGCAACTGCTCCCCCTCCCCAAGCCAATCCCAATGCTCTGGGGGCACTGCCCACAGCTGAAACAGGTGTTCACCACCTGCTATCCATGACGACTGAAGAGGTCAAATTGCAAACCAGATGGAATCAGTATGGTACCACCACCGAACCTGTTGACTCATCAACAACATCCACATCTAAGACAGTAAACCTGCCTCTTCAGTTACCCCCATTCCCATGCCCCCCCATATGCAGAATTGCTAATAATGCCATAGCTAGAGCTACAGTTAGCTATAGCATTATGGATGATTTGGCCCAAACGCCAACTGCCATGTTCGATATTGAGGTACTTAAAACATGCCCAATGCAGCGGAAAGCCTTACTAGCTGCTCTAGGGGTAGTATACCCCTCCGACTCCAAGTTAATCATGTTTGACATAGAGAATAGAGAGCTGCACATGCCCTCCACTATCACCTTCCAAATCCCAGTGTCCATCCAGAACTTGGTTGTGCACCGATGCATAGTGGATGAGGGGGCATCCACATGTGTCATGTCTACCTTGGTTTGGCAGAAGCTTGGATCACCAACTCTACAACTGTCCTCCATGACTCTACAGGATTATGATGGACATCCCACTAAATCCCAAGGAATCCTCCCCCATGTCCCCATCACGTTAGCCGAGAAGACAATCCTGATTGACATTGAAGTCATCAACGCTCAACTAGACTACAACCTCCTCCTCAGAAGGAGTTACATGTACACCATGCGAGACATCATGTCAACTATATTCCATCTCATGATGTTCCCCCACGAAGAGAAGATTGTGATGGTTGACCAGCTCACCTACCATGATCCGCAAGGGTTAAAAACACCTGCCAACGTTATGCCTACCATCAACACCATTGATCTGCAAGGGGCGACCACACATGCTAACGTCATCCCTGCAACCAACACTATGGTTGAAAACACACCAGCTTCCCCACCATTGAATGTGGGCCCTAGGTTGTTTACTGATCCCACCATGATGGCTCCTTTCCCGTTGGTGTCACCACCACTGACACAAAAGAAAACTGCGTACTTATGCATGGTCTCATCAAGCACTGCTGCACCCAAATAGCAACCGCAGCCATAGCCCCAACCACAACTACAACATCGTCCACAGCCACAACACCAACAGCAGCCGCAACATCACCCGTAGCAGCAGCATTACATGCAGCCGCAACCACAACCTCACCCCCACAGGAAACCAGCTGGGAGTTATGTGGGCTCATCTCCAGTCCATACAATTCCCTTCCTATTTCCCCCACATGGTTTCATGATCAAGCTGATCATGGCCACCTTAAGCCTACCCAACTTTACGTTGGGGATCCTGGTGTGGTATCTTGATCCACCAGCTCAACCAGCAATGTCCCAAGTTTTTTTAACCCTAGTGCAACCTATTGTGGTTGAGTCTCACCCTCCACCTGGTCCACACAAACCAACCACTGCACCTACACCTGCACCATCCCAACCCAAAAGAGCTAGGGTCAAGAACACCAAAGCCATCGCAGAACTGCGACAAGTCCCACCTTGTGCCTTCTGCGAACAACAGGGCCATCCAACTCAGAATTTCCCTGAAATCCCAGTGATCCATGTGCATCTAGATGCCATGGATATGAATGAAAACATCCCCATGGTTGAACTCCCAACCATGCTAGTAGTCAGGAACAATGCATTGAGGACAAACCATGCCTGCACCCTTTGCAGCTTGTATGGACATTACTCCCACCATTGCCAAGATTTGCCCAAATTTCAAATGGCTCTCACTGATCTCCGTCACCATTCCCTTGAGTCTGAGATCACCTTGATTGAAGAAGTTCACCCCCCACCTCCTTCTTCAGAAAACATGTCCATTTACATGATGTCCAGTTCTACAGACCCTCTTGTCTCCACCATCACTGACGATCCATCAGACCTGTCTCTTCCGTTGTTTCCCCAGCCACCGCCATAACCTCAATTGCAACCTCAACCTCAGTTACCAGGGAAACAATGGGGTTCATTCCCGATCAACATGATCCTTTTTCTTTTTCTTTTCCTTTTCTTTTTCCTACCATCCAGGATCATGAGTAATTCTACCTTGGAAACCCTCCATCTACAGGATTTCAGACTAGGATATCCTCTGTGGTACCTTGAACCACCTACCGTACCTCTGAGGCCCCAGGATGTGTTGACTCATGTCTAGCTAATTGAGATGATGTTGCACCCACCTCCAATTCCATCAGAGACTCCTTTTGTCTCCAATCCTGCCCCTCTTCCTCCAACAAACACTAGGAGCAAGGCCACAAAAACAACAACCAATACCATTTACATGATATCTAGCACCAATCTCCCTTCCATCTCATCGCTTGTGGAAAATCCATTTGATCTATCCCGGAACCACTTACGCGATGACGGAGAGATCTGTAAGACCACCTTCGGTTTTACCCCATTCCCTTTAAACCATAGTGTGGAATCTGTTCTTCCCATAAAAGACCAGATTTCGTCATCCTGCCTTACCAATGACCTTCGTCTTGGCAAGGGGACATACACCCTTATTGACTCTGATGGAAAACTCTTGGAGAACCCTCGCAATGGGATCTACCTCAAGAGATTTTATGCTTAACATCACCAATGAGTCGCTTCATTTTCTTTTCTTGTTTTTCAACATTTTTTATCACAAGTCAGGGCAGCGCCATTAGCTGCTAATCCAAAGTCACCCGGAACCTGTTCAAGACACCTCTCACACCTCTGGGATCAAATCTCTTAATGAGACCATCGTCTCATGTTTAACTAATCAATTTCTAGACCATTTCCCATAAGTCACCTTGATTTAATAGCCATGACATGACGATGCGAGTGTCTACAGACCTGTACTTGCATCACACTTCCCAACTGCAACTCATGCGAGTTTTTGGGCCACCGCCCATTAAGGATTGTACTATACTTATATTTTTGTATTTATAATTGTATTTTTTCACCACACCTTACACGGACCTTTGGACCATCATCCACAAAACCCTTTGTTTTTCTTTCATGTATTTGGCATATAGGTGTCCTCGGGCCACCTCCCTCTAAGGAATGTAATTTTAACTTTTATTTTGTATTTTTAACACATAGATTGTATTTTCTTTTTTCCGCACCTTACGCAGACCTCTGGACCACTGTCCACAAAATGATTTCTTTTCTTGCACATATTTGTCTTATAAATACCCCTGAACTTGCACTCACATCGCATGTAGTCAAGTTCATCCACCGCAACACACACACATGCTCTCCTGGCCTCTATCCAAGAGCCACCTCGGTTTGCATGCCTCTGTCGCACTGACTCGCGAACCTCTGTCGTGATATATCCCACACATGTATTGGTATGTTTGAGAGCCTTCTGCTTTGTCCATACTACGTGAATGACCTTTGGACCTCTGTCCACTGTCTCGACATGGGGCACTGCTCGTTCCACCACAGTCGGTTTACCACATGGGAGTTTCGTTTAAGCTCTTTTCTTACTCCTTAAAACAATGAAAAGATAGCTGAGTGCAGCTGCTTCCTTTCCCGCTCACTAAAGTATAAGAAAGGGCATCTACATCATCTCATTTACCTCCTTTTGTGGACCATGTAGACCATCTCATGAAAAGGACCTCCTTGGCACACTCAAGCCAAGACCGTTCCCCTCTGCATACTTTTGTGCTTTCTTAGGCAGAGGGGCCACACTTTACAAAAAAACTCACCACCAGTTGTCGTTAAGTTCTTTTCCAGCCATCTCAACAAGAAAATATTGCCGAGCAAACTTGGTTTCATCCATGCTCATAAAAGTATTTGAATGATCATCCAACCATTATAGGTTTAACCTTTTCCAGCCTGATTGGACTAACAAGGGTAAAGAAGTCTCTCATCCCCTCCAGGATGGGTGAGCTCTCCTATGTATACTTTTATCCTTTTTCGGGAACAGGATACTACCAACAAAAAAGAGCCCCCACTGGAGTCTTCTTCATGCTTTCAGACTCTCTAAAATTGAAAGCACCAATGAGCATTTACCTTCTCGGGCTCACCAAAAATCCATGAGATCGTACCACAACGGTGTCCCTAGACACCACCCCACAAAAAATAGTTTGGAAGCATTCCCACATTAGGTCACCTTTATTCAGATTACTCTACAATGTGTCTTCCTTGGATCCCATAAGTATCAAAAGTGTCGACTTCCTCCAAGTATTTCCCATCTACAATGACATTCCCGGTATTACAGCTATGATCCCATTCCCATGAGTCAGTTTCATTTGCTTCCTAGTCCACCCTTCCATCATACTCTGAACAAAGGAAGTTTGAATCTCCCACTCCCCCCCTTCCCCTATTCAATTCCTTCCCTTCCCTCCCCTCCCCCCCCAATTCAGTGAGTCAGTCTGCAAATTTCTTCACACCTTTCAGTTATCCACCTTGCGGTCTTGGTCAAGGAAACATCATTTCCTTGACTAGGGGCAGGTCTCCCTCTGTCGACACCAACACACATATTCCAGAGGATAGACCCATAGGTCCCTGTACCTTGGTTTCATTAACATCATTGATGAGTCCCTTGGACCACTTGAGAGGAGTCCTTAGTGCCTCTTGGGATGGTTGTTTCTCACGTGCTTGAGTTCAACTCCATCATCGCACCGTTGAGATTCGTACAGGGTTTGTTCCACACAATACTTTGTCGAAGACCCTAGATGTCACTTGACTCTAGCACATTGGTGAGTCCACTCGAGGGACCTAAACAGGTTATGTCCCTTGTGATTTCTGGGTTGCGTTGGAAACAGTGTTTAGAAGCCCCAGCAGTGCTTCGCTATACCTTTTATGATTGATACAACATACTTGTACTGCAGAGACTCTGACTCTCAATCAGCGAGTCCACATAGCTATGTACCAGATCCAAAAAACTGTCAGTCATGAATATATAGCATTCCATGAGAATGCCATGGGTCCAATGTACTATATCAGTATTGTATTCAGCCTCACATAGAGGCAACAAGCATTGTAACATCAATTGTATATGATCATCTCTTGTATTTTAGAGCATAGATCAAATGATTCTTTTGACATTGTCATGAGCATGGGGATGCCCGCTGCGTCCATACACATGTCACACATTTATTGTATATCACCCATTGATGGGAACCAAATTAATACAAAAACCAAAAGCCACCATGCCCCAGCCCCAGAAGCACCACCTTTACACAGCAAATCCCATGATGTCCATTGGGCATACGTTAAGCTCCTGCCCTCAAACATCAGGGGGCAATCTGTTAACCCAAAAATCCCTCACATAGCTCTCAATGGCCTACACCACCCAAGGACACCATCTCACAACACTCATTTCACTCCATAAGACCTTCCATTTGACCCCCACACCTCCAAAAGAGCCCAAGGATGAAGAAAAGGGCTAAAAACCCCAAAAAGGAGCCCAAAATAGCCCCCTAGGAGCTAAATCCATCAAAAAGGGGCTAAAACCCTAAAAGGGGATAAATTTAGGGTGGAAGGGGCTAAAGGCCTAAAAAAGGGGCTAAAACCATGACCAAGGGCTTAAAACCCTAAAATCCCTTGGAAAAGCTATAAAAGGAGGGTGGGGGGTCACTCTCAACACACTCCTCCCTTTCCTATTGTTATGTTTCCTATGGATGCTTTGAGACCTTTGCCTCTCAAACCACCCACACTCCCTCTCCTCCATCTCCATCCCATCAAGCCATTGCTTCCCAACCAAGAGAGAGGTGCTCCCATGAGCTAGGGAATGGTGGCCCATTTCCACCCAAGTGAGGTATAACATTTATTTTCATGTTTGTTTAATTATTTTTTCTTTCTAACCGTTATTTTTATTTGCAGGTTCTATTGTTGACATTATTTGCAGGTTTTCCATTGTAGTTGCTTAGGTTTCTTGCAGGTTTCAAGGAGGCGAAACCCTAACCCGTTTTTTGTAGAGGGGTTCACAAAGCTTCTTCTTTTTTGTTATTAGCTCTTAGATCTAGTTTACAGTGGTTTCCATTTTCTTATT
Source organism: Pseudotsuga menziesii (assembly GCA_001517045.1). NCBI lineage: Eukaryota > Viridiplantae > Streptophyta > Pinopsida > Pinales > Pinaceae > Pseudotsuga > Pseudotsuga menziesii. The sequence goes on from LPNX010182943.1 coordinate 888,322, forward strand.
CCTGTTTATATTAGCTTAGTTTAATTCGTTGTTCTGTTTATGCTATTTCCATTTCGTTTTTTCCTGTTGTCAAAGTGTAGGAACCTACCCTTGTGCCCTATAGGCACAAGGGAGCCATTCTTGCTCCTGCAGTGAGGAGAAATCCTCACTACAACGGTAATACACACTCAATAGTATTTCAGTGTTAGGGTTACCTCTTCTACGTGACCTCCTGGGAGCCAAGATGCACTTGGAAATCTTGCTCGAAACAATGTGGAATCACCAAGTGAAAAAAGTACAATATTCTATATGTCTGACCATTGTTCACCATCAACAGTCAGATCTAAAACTCTATCGTTCATATCAAGAGAATATTTGAAACCTCTTCCCCATATCGTTCCTTCTGGTCATCGGTATCCCCAGTGGAGTCAACTTCCAAAATATTTCATGGAGTCACCATGGAAAATTATACAACCTTTTTCAAATACAGGAATCTTTGTTTTCCCATAGAAACCCTTTCTTCTTCAAATCTTTGTCGTTTCTGCCAGGGATGATTTTTCTTTCGGTCGTCGGCAATGGTGCAAGTTTGTTAGAACTAAGAATTACACCCTAGGTTGTAGAGAGTAAACCCCAAGGTAACAACACAATGAATTTATGAAAGGAGATATGGCTTCTACCTTTCCAGAGAGGGATCTCTCATAGATTTATATCAGGGCCAGAATTAGAGATAAAACAAATTCAGATTTATAAATGGTTGAAATAGGGCAAGAACAATTGGGATATGGAGTCACAAATTATATATGGATTACATAACAGTTTGCAGGTGAAGATACACAAAGGAAAGGTAGCACTCAATTACAATCAAATACTTGTTTGTCTGGTCATAAAGAGAGAATAAGAACAGTCCATCAACACAAGGCATATACAAGATGAATTTTGCATCAATTTTGGAGGGAAAATATTTGGTAAATGCCTGAAAACAATACCCAAAGCATACAAGATGAATTCTGAGCTATTATACACTTATTCTAGGCATGAATAATACATAATGGAAATATCAACAAGGAGACATGCTTAGAGGAAAGAAAGTAACAGACTGTAACTACGAATCACATAGGAGCCTTTGCAACAACAGTAAGAATTCATCTCTGCAACTTTTATTAGAAAAAGATCTCAATTTACATAGCCTTGAACCTCATGGGTTCCAACTATTAGTTTTTCAACATTTAAGCTAGCATTATGTTAGGATATTTAACTGAGAGAACAACAAGTACAACAATCAAACACAAGAGACAATGAACATAGTGTTTTTCCTCGGGGAAACCATAAATGGAGAAAACCCCACAAATTCCTCAGATATAGAATCAGCACAAAATATAAAACCCCAAAATAGTAAGATGATCTCCCAATAGCAGTAACCTCTTTCTTCCTTGCCCTAGTGTCTTTTTCTTCCTCAGCTATGCACTACAACTGAGTGTGGATGAGTGTGTGCTAAATAGAGAAGTCACATCTCTATTTATACTAATTCTTGACATGACTAAAACCCTACTAGGGCTGACTTCACTAGGTGAGTCTAATAACCCTAGTGCCCCAGAACTGTGGGGAATTTAACCCTTAGACAATAGGAGGGTTACCCACAATGACTTGACATGACTTGTTTACATTATAGATCTTCTTGATCGGAACATTGGGGCATGACATGACATAATAACATCCCAGAATAAACATCAGGTTATAATAGATAAGAAATACAAGTGAATACAAGTGAATACATTCTGAAGTTACAATTACATAAACACTCCCTCTTAACTAGGAAGGTATTCTCTCGACACAATTTTCATCACTGCTCTTATTCTCTTGATCTTCTCATCATCTGCATCTCCAAGTCATCTTCGTCTTCAGGTCATCTTCATCTTCATGTCATCTTCATTTTTGGATCTATATCATCACTCGATCTGGATCATCATCACTTGATCTGGATCATCACTGGATCTGGATCATGACTGCTGGATCTGAATCATCACTCGATCTGGATCATCTTGGAGACATCATAACTAGATCTAGATCATAGCTCGGTCTGGATATTCTCTGGTCATCATCATCATATGTGCTATCTCATGATTCTTCTCATCATAGGAAGTTCTACAGAGCCAACCTTCTTTCATGCTGGTTGTAGGCCTAGACATCATGTAGGTCTTCTTCAGTGCTTATATCTAACCTACTCATTAGAATGGCCTTCCCAACACTTACATCTGACCTACTCGTCAGAAAGGCATGCCTGGAACTCACATCTAATCATGTAGGAGCCTACAATCACATCAGAAAGGCCTAGCACTCACATTCACTAGCATGATAGGACTGTACTATCATCTATGAAAAGGTTTCAGCACTTACATATAACATACTTGTTGGAAAGGCATGCACTCACATCTGATCTAGAAGGAACCAAATCCTACACCCTCATCATAATGGCCCCCAATCCCAGACTGAGCTACCTAGTAATGGACCAGGTGCCTCCATCCTCCCAGAGAATGGCAGTAGCCCTTACATATGCCCTACTCATAATAATGGCCAGCACTCACATATGACCTACTCGTTAGAATGGAAGGTAGTCACATCTAATCTAGTAGGAACCAAATCCTACACCCTCATCAGAATGGCCCCCAGTCCTAGAGTGAGCTACCTGGTAACGGACCAAGTCCCTCCACTCTCCCAGAGAGTGGCAGTAGCCCTTACATATGACCTACTCATCAGAATGGCCAGCACTCACATCTGACATGGGAAGAAGCTAATCCTTTAGAAATGACAAAATGGCTCAACCCTTACATCTGACTTGCTCATCAGAATGGCTCTTTCAGTCCCAGACTGAGTGTTCCTTGTAACTAACTAGGTACCTCCATTCCCAGAATGGCATTCAACACTCATATCTGACATGGAAGGAACCAAATCCTCTTACCATGATAGAATGGCTCAACCCTTACATCTGACCTGCTCGTCAGAATGGCTCTCAGACTCGTCACTTTCCCTTGGAAGGGACCTCGATCTGGAGAACACCAAGCTTCTCCCTGAAGTACTCAAACTTCATTCTGGCCAATGGCTTGGTCAACACATCAGCTATTTGATCATCCATCGCAACATATTGGAGCTTCACTGCTCCCTTCTGCACCATATCCCTGATATAGTGCTACTTGATCTCGATATGCTTCAACTTGTCATGGAACACTGGATTCTTTGACAACTTCACACAACTCTGGTTGTCACAATGTATACAAGTATAATCCAACTGGAGATCAAATAAAGAAGACAGTAGCTATTGATGTAATTGTAACTTCGGAATGTATTCACTTGTATTTCTTATCTATTGTAACTCGATGTTTATTCCGGGATGTTATCATGTTATGTCATACCCTGATGTTCTGATCAGGAGAATCAATAATGTAAACAAGTCATGTCAAGTCATTGTGGGTAACCCTCTGATTGTCTAAGGGTTAAAGTCCCCGTAGTTTTGGGGCACTCGGGTTATTAGACTCTCCAAGTAGAGGTTGGCCCTAGTAGGGTTTTAATCATGTCGAGATTAGTATAAATAGAGAGCTGGACTCTCTAATTAGTACACATCACTCACACACTCAAGTATAGCACATAGTTGAGGAAGGAGAAGGCACTATGGATAGATAAGAAGAAGGTTACTGCTGTTGGGAGTGCATCTTACTATTTTTGGGTTTTACCTTTTGTGCTGATTCTATCTCTGAGTAAGTTGTGGGGTTTTCTCCATTTATGGTTTCCCTGATGAAAAACACTATGTTCATTGTCTCTTGTGTTTGATTGTTGTACTTGTTGTTCTCTCAGTTAAATATCCTAACATAATGCTAGCTTGAATGTTGAAAAACTAACATGGTATCAGAGCTAACCTGAGAAGAAGACACTGTGTAGCTAAGGGAACTAGGGATTCCTACTTTGTGGATCTCTCTCCACAGATTTTCAGCAAAAGTAAGGTGGAATAACTCTCTTACTTAGGGTGCATCTTTCTGTCGAAGAAGAATCCAATTCTAAGGTTTTTCAGTTTTGGACCTGTCACTACTGCCGAAAATTAGGGCTTTTCACAGAAGAGGAATTTTTCACTGAACCCAGTCCTGGATTGATCTCCTCCCCAAAATTGAATTTAGGGATAAATTTCAAGGCATTTGGGTGGAAAGAACTCTGGAAAAGAAAAACCCTAATCTGCTCCTGAACCAGCTCTGCAGGATTTCAGCTCAAGTTTCAGATCCGACATCTTGACCTGATAAGATCTAAAATATTTTGTATTTCCATTTGAGATTCTCAGTTAAGATGTCTCCTCATACCAAGCTTGATGAAAAGCTTGAGGGAGCTTATAACTTCCAAGCTTGGAAGTATATGATCTCCCTGGTCTTGGAAGAGAATGACTTGGACTCCTACATCCATGAGGAGGTTCCAGTTCCAGAGGGAGATGAGGCTAAGGCCTTGCATAAGAAGAAATTGGTTATGGCAAAGAGAATCATTGCTGATTCTATCAAGGACCATCTCATACCACAGGTGTCCTCTCTAAAGACACCTAAATCTATGTTTGATGCCCTAACCAAATTGTTTGAAGGGAAGAACATAAACCGGAAGATGACTCTGAGAAACCAATTGAAGAATGTGAAGATTCAAAATGCAGAAACAATACAGTCTTACTTCACAAGAGTTTCTCAAATCAAGGAACAACTAGAAGCTGTAGATGAAGAAGTGGAAAATGCAGAGATTGTGATGACTACCTTGAATGGCCTTCCTATGTCATGGGATTCTTTCATCCAAGGAATCTGTGCTAGAAATAAGTTAGTCAAGTTCAGCAGACTATGGGAGGAGTGCTCTCAAGAAGAAGCTCAGATAGCAGCTCGGGAAGAAAATATGGGAAGTGAAGATCAAGCTCTCATGGTACACTCCAAATCACATTCCAAGTCAACCAAAAGAAGATCTCATAACTCCAGAGGTAAGCACTCTCACAAAGATAACACTAGAAAATATTTATCTAGGATCATATGTTATACATGTGATGAAGTAGGACATTATGCAAGAAATTGTCCTAAGAAACAAAAACTAATAAATAGGAGCAACAAAAGAATACATCATGCTCATACTGTAGAGGATGATGAACCATCCAAGAAAAGCACCAGATATGAAAGTGAAGATTCTTCAAGCGAGGATGAATATGTTTTGATCCCTTCTCTCATAGGTAACAGTACTCATGAAAGTGATGATTGGCTTATAGATAGTGGGGCTTCCAAACATATGACAGGATTCAAGGAATACTTTGTGATATTGTCAGAACATGAATCAACTCACAAGGTGAAGATAGGAGATGACTACCAATATCCAATAAAAGGTAGTGGGGAATCTTCCTATAAGCTAGACTCTAGAAAGTCTTTAACAATGAAAGAAGTATTGTTTGTGCCAGGACTCAAGAAGAACCTCCTTTCCATATCGGCATTAGATGCAAAAGGAATGCGAGTTGCATTCATAGATGGTCAAGTCATCATGTGGCCAAAAGGAAAGACTATCGATGATGCAGTAGTAATTGGAGAACAAGAAGGAGGATTGTACAAATTAAAGGGCCATCCAGAACAAGCCTTGGTCCATGACATAGTAGAACCAAGTGAAATTTGGCATAGAAGGCTTGTACATGTGCATTATAGAGCACTACCTATTGTAAGCAAGGCTGTTGAAGGTCTTCCAGAAATCCAAGCAAAACATGATGGGGTCTGCAAAGGATGTGCAAAAGGAAAGAATACAAAGAAGATATTTCCAAGCAGTGAAAGCAAAGCAAAAGGAATCTTGGAAATCATCCACTCTGATGTATGTGGTCCAATGTCATCAAATTCACTAAGAGGGTATGCATATTATGTTTCTTTCATTGATGATTTCTCTAGGAATACATGGGTTTACTTCATGAAGAACAAAGACGAAGTATTCAACAAGTTCAAGGAATTCAAAGCCTTGATCGAGAACCACACTGAAAAGAAGATCAAGACCATTCGATCAAGATAATGGCGGAGAATTCACTTCAAATGAATTCAAAGAGCTATGCAAAGAATCAGGGATTAAGAGGGAGTTGTCCACTCCTTACAATCCACAACAGAATGGGATTACATAGAGGAAGAATAGAACTATCATGGAAGCTGCAAGAGCAATGCTTCATGATCAAGACCTTCCTATGCATCTTTGGGAAAAAGCTGCCAGAACAGTGGTGTATGTACATAACCATACTCCACATAGAGTACTCGAGAACAAGACTCTTGAAGAAGTCTTCTCCGGCAAGAAACCAGAAGTCATCCATCTAAGAATATTCAGCTGTCCAGTATACATACACATTCCAAAAGAAAAGAGGACTAAATTAGATCCTTCAGGAAAGAAGGGTATATTTGTGGGATACTCTAAAAGCTCAAAGGCTTACAAAATATATTTCCCAGGATACAAGAATATTGACATCAATAGGGATGTGACATTTGATGAAGACACAACTTACAACAAATCTAGAAAGAGACCTGCTGAAGAACCTGAAGAGGCAGAAGCACCCAGAGTTCATGATACAACCATGAACGAAGAAGCTCAAAACGAAGATCGAGAATTTGAAGAACAACAAATACCTGTAGATCCACCTCTAGAGAATAATCCTCATAAGAGGAAACCTGCTTGGGTACGAGAACTTATCCAAGGTGTGTAAAGATATGGGGCTCCAGAAGAGAATCACAAAGAAAGAAAGAGGACCAGATCCTGCTCCGGGTATGTAGCTTTACTATGTGATTTCATTGATAAAGAACCTTCCAGTTATGAAGAAGCAATAGAACGGAAAGAATGGAAGGATGCTATGATCGAAGAATACCAATCGATCATGAAGAATGATGTTTGGGATGTTGTCCCAAGACCATACAGGAAGTCAGTTGTAACTTCCAAATGGATCTACAACATCAAACATGCTGCAGATGGTAGCATTGAAAAATATAAGGAAAGATTTGTAGCTCGGGGTTTCTCTCAGAAAGAAGGAATAGATTATGAAGAAACCTTTGCACCTATAGCCAGATACACTTCCATCAAATTAGTACTTTCTCTGGCTGCAGTAATGAAATGGAAGATAAACCAGATGGATGTCAAGACTGCCTTCTTAAATGGTGTAGTGGAAGAGGAAGTGTATGTAGAACAACCACTCGGTTTTGAGACACATGACAGGGAGTCTCATGTGTGAAGATTGAAGAAAGCCCTGTATGGTTTGAAATAGGCACCCAGGACATGGTATGGCAGAATTGACAGCTTTCTATCCAGTTTGGGCTTTACCAAGAGTAAAGCAGATTCCAACCTTTACTACAAGGTTGAAGATGGAAACCCAGTGATGCTTCTACTATATGTAGATGATCTGTTTGTGACAGGTATGGATGGGTTGATTGCTGATACAAAGAGAAATATTGCTTTCAAGTTCGAAATGAAGGACTTGGGTATGATGCATTATTTTCTAGGTATGGAAGTGTGGCAGAGTGCAGATGGAATCTTCCTTGGACAAGGGAAGTATGCAGTAGATATCTTGAAGAGGTTTGGGATGATGGACTGCAAGGCTATGGACACAGCTATGGCATCAATCCAAAGCTATTAAGCGATGCTTCATCAGAGTCGGTTGATGCTATGATGTATCGTCAGATGATTGGGTCATTGATGTACCTGACGAACATGAGACCAGACATTTGCTTTGTTGTGAACACCTTGAGCCAGTTCTTCATAGATCCGAGAAATGTTCACTTGATTGCTGCAAAGCATATTATGAGGTACCTAAGGGGTACAGTTGATTATGGGCTCAAGTACGATGTGAATCAAAAGATTAACCTAGAGGGTTATGTTGATTCAGATTGGGCAGGTAGTGCCATCGATAGGAAGAGCACTTCAGGGTCTGGCTTCAGTATGGGATTAGGTGTGATCTCTTGGTCTAGCAGGAAGCAATCCTGTGTGGCACTGAGTATAGCTGAAGCAAAGTATGTCACAACTTGTTTAGCTAGTTGTGAGGTAGTATGCCTAAGGAAGCTACTGTCTGATTTATTTGATCTCCAGTTGGATGCTACTTGTATACATTGTGACAACCAAAGTTGTGTGAAGTTGTCAGAGAATCCAGTGTTCCATGACAAGTCAAAGCATATCGAGATCAAGTATCACTATATCAGCGATATGGTGCAGAGGGGAGCAGTGAAGCTCTAGTATGTTGCGACAGACGATTAGATAGCTGATGTGTTGACGAAGCCATTGGCTAGAGTGAAGTTTGAGTACTTAAGGGAGAAGCTTGGTGTTCTCCAAATTTAGGTCCCTTCCAAGGGGAAGTGATGAGTCTGGAAGCCATTCTGAGGAGCAGGTCAGATATAAGGGCTGAGCCATTTTGTCATGGTGAGAGGATTTGGTTCCTTCCATGTCAGATATGAGTTTTGAATTCCATTCTAGGAATGGAGGTACTTGGTCAGTTACTAGGAACACTCAGTTTGGGACTTAGAGAGCCATTCTGATGAGTAGGTAAGATATAAGGGCTGATCCATTCTGTCATGGCTAAAGGATTAAGTTTATTTCATGTCAGATATGAGTGCTGGCAATTCTGACGAGTAGGTCAGATGTAAGGGAAACTACCACTCTCCGGGAGAGTGGAGGCACCTGGTCTGTTACCAGGTAGCTCGGTCTGGGACTGGGGACCATTATGGCAAGGGTGTAGGATTTGGTTCCTACCAGGTTAGATGTGAGTGCAGGCCATTTTGGTGAGGGTATAGGATTTGGTTCCTACCAGGTCAAATATAAGGGAAATTACCATTCTCTGGGAGAATGGAGGCACTTGGTCCGTTACTAGGTAGCTCAATCTGGGACTGGGGGCCATTCTGGTGAGGGTGTAGGATTTAGTTCCTACCAGGTCAGATGTGAGTGCAAGCCTTTCTGACGAGGGTGTAGGATTTGGTTCCTACCAAGTTAGCTATAAGTGCTGAAGCCTTTTCACAGATGATAGTGATGTCCTATCATGCTAGTGAATTTGAGTGCTGGGCCTTTCTGATGTGATTGTAGGCTTCTACATGATCAGATGTGAGTGCTAGGCGTGCCTTTCTGATGAGTAGGTCAGATGTAAGTGTTGGGTGGGCCATTCTGATGAGTAGGTAAGATATAAGCGCTGAAGAAGATCTACATGATGGCTAGGCCTACAACCAGCATGAAAGAAGGATGGCTCTGTAGAAATTCCTATGATGAGAAGAATCATGAGATAGCACACATGATGATGACCTGAGATGATGCAGATCAAGCTATGATCTAGATCTAGTTATGATGACTCTGAGAGATCCAAATCGAGTGATGATCTAGATCCAGCAGTGATGATCCAGATCGAGTGATGATCCAAATCTAGCAGTGATGATCCAGATCCAGTGATGATGTCCAGTGATGATCCAAATCTAGTGATGATGTCTAGTGATGATCCAGATCCAGTGATGATGTCCAATGATGATCCAAATCGAGTATGATCCAGTGACAATGATCCAGATTGAGAGATTATCCAGATCCAGATGAACATGACTTGAAGATGCAGATGACGAGAAGATCCAGAGAAGAAGACCAATGATGAAAATTGTGTCGAGAGAATACCTTCCTAGTTAAGAGGGAGTGTTGATGTAATTGTAACTTTGGAATGTATTCACTTGTATTTCTTATCTATTGTAACCCGATGTTTATTACAGGATTTTATCATGTTATGCCATATCCCGATGTTCCGATCGGGAGAATCAATAATGTAAACAAGTCATGTCAAGTCATTGTGGGTAACCCTTCGTTTGTCTAAGGGTTAAAGTCCCCGCAGTTCTAGGGCACTAAGGTTATTAGACTCTCCAAGTAGAGGTCAACCCTAGTAGGGTTTTAGTCATGTCGATATTAGTATAAACAGAGAGCTGGACTCTCTATTTAGTACACATCACTCACACACTCAAGTATAGTGCATAGTTGAGGAAGGAGAAGACACCGGGGCTAGACAAGAAGAAGGTTACTGCTGTCGGGAGTGCATATTACTATTTTGGGGTTTTACCTTTTGTGTTGATTCTATCTCTAAGGAAGTTGCAAGGTTTTCTCCATTTATGGTTTCCCCGATGAAAAACAATGTGTTCATTGTCTCTTGTGTTTGATTGTTGTACTTGTTGTTCTCTCAGTTAAATATCCTAACATAATGCTAGCTTGAATGTTGAAAAACTAATAGTATCTTCCTCAACCATACTTCCTAACAACTAGCTAAACAAGCTACGACATACTCTACTTTAGCTGTACTCAGTGCCACACAGGATTTATTCCTGCTAAACCAAGAGATCACACCTAATCCCATACTGAAGAAACACCCTGAAGTGCTCTTCCTGTCAATGGCACTTCCTGCCCAATCTAAATCAACATAACCCTCTAGGTTAATCTTCTGATTCGCATCGTACTTGAGTCCATAATCAATTGTACCCTTCAGGTACCTCAGAATATGCTTTGCAGCAATAAAGTGAACACTTCTCAGATCTATCAAGAACTGGCTTAAGGTGTTCACAGCAAAGCAAATGTCTGGTCTCGTGTTCATTAAGCACATCAAGGACCTAATCATCTAATGATACATCGTAGCATCAACCGACTCTAATTAAGCATCGCTCAATAGCTTCGGGTTCAATGCCATAGGTGTGGCCATAGACTTGCAGTCCATCATCCCAAACCTCTTCAGGATCTCTGCTGCATACTTCCCTGTCCAAGGAAGATTCCATCCACACTCTACCACACCTCCATACCTAAAAAATAGTGCATCATACCCAAGTCCTTCATTTCAAACTCGGCAGCAAGGTTTCTCTTCGTATTAGCAATCAACCCATCCATACCTGTTACAAACAGATCATCTACATATAGTAGAAGAGTCATTGGGTTGCCATCTTCAACCTTGTAGTAAAGGTTGGAATTTGCTTTACTCTTGGTAAATCCCAAAATGGATAGAAAGCTATGAATTCTGCCATACCATGTCCTAGGGTGCCTATTTCAAACCGTACAGGGATTTCTTCAATCTGCACACATGAGACTCCCTATCATGTGTCTCAAAACTGAGTGGATGTTCTACATACACCTCCTCTTCCACTACACCATTCAAGAAAGCAGTCTTGACATCCATCTGGTGTATCTTCCATTTCATCACTACAGCCAGAGCAAGTACTGATCTGATGGAGGTGTATCTGGCTATAGGTGCAAAGGTTTCTTCATAATCTATTCCTTATTTCTGAGAGAAACCCTGAGCAACAAATCTTGCCTTATATTTTTTAATTCTACCATCTGTAGCATGCTTGATCTTGTAGATCCATTTGGAAGTTACAACTGACTTCCCTTCTGGTCTTGGGACAACATCCCAAACATCATTATTCATGACTGATTGTTACTCTTCAATCATAGCATCCTTCCATTCTTTCTGTTCTACTACTTCTTCATAACTGGAAGGTTCTTTATCAATGAAATCATATAGAAGTGCGACATACCTGGAGCAGGATCTGGTCCTTTTTCTTTCTCTGTGATTCTCTTCTGGAGCCCCATATATTTTTGCACCTTGGATAATTTCTTATACCCAAGCAGGTTTCCTCTTTTGAGGATTCTTCTCTGGAGGTGGATCTATAGGTCTTTGTGGTTCTTCAAATTCTCGAACTTCTTCTTGTGCTTCTTCATTCATGGTTGTCTCATGAATTCTGGGTGCTTCAGCTTCTTCAGCAGGTTTCTTTCTAGATATGTTCTAAGCTGTGTCTTCATCAAATGCCACATCCCTACCGATGTCAATCTTCTTGAATCCTAGGAAGTATATTCTATAAGCCTTCGAGCTTTCAGAGTATCCCATAAATATATACTTCTTTCCTAAAGGATTTAATTTAGTTCTCTTCTCTTTTGGAATGTGTATGTACACACTGGACAGTCGAATATTCTGAGATGGTTGACTTCTGGTTTCTTGCCAGAGAAGACTTCTTCAGGAGTCTTGTTCTCGAGTACTCTATGTGGAGTATGGTTCTATACATACACCACTGTACTGGAAGCTTCCGCCCAAAGATGCATAGGAAGGTATTGATCATGAAGCATAGCTCTTGTGGCTTCCATGATAGTTCTATTCTTCCTTTCTACAATCCCATTCTGTTGAGGATTATAAGGAGTGGAAAACTCCCTCTTAATCCCTGAGTCTTTGAATATATCTTTCAATTCATTTGAAGTGAATTCTTCGCCATTATCTGATCGAAAGGTCTTGATCTTCTTTTCAGTGTGGTTCATGATCAAGGATTTGAATTCCTTGAACTTGTTGAATACTTCTTCTTTGTTCTCAATGAAGTAAACCCATGTCTTCCTAGAAAATTCATCAATAAAAGAAACATAATATGCATACCCGCTTAGTGATTTTGATGACATAGGACCGCATACATCGGAGTGGATGATTTCCAAGATTCCTTTTGCTTTGATTTCACTACTTGGAAATGTCTTCTTTGTATTCTTTCCTTTTGCACATCCTTTGCATACCCCATCATGTTTTGCTTGAATTTTTGGAACACCTTCAACAGCTTTGCTTGCAAGTGGTAGTGCTCTATAATGCACATGTGCAAGCCTTCTATGCCAAAGTTCATTTGGCTCTACTATGTCATGGACCAAGGCTTGTTCTAGATGGCCCTTCAATTTGTACAATCCTCCTTCTTGTTCTCCAATCACCACCGCATCATCGATAGTATTTCCTTTTGGCCACATGATGACTTGACCATCTATGAATGCAACTCTCATTTCTTTTGCATCTAATGCAGATATGGAGAGGAGGTTCTTCTTGAGTCCTGGAACAAACAATAATTTCTTCATTGTCATAGACTTTCCAAAGTCTAGTTTGTAGGAATACTCCCCACTACCTTTTATTGGATATTGATAGTCATCTCCTAGCTTCACCTTGTGAGGTGATTCATGTTCTGATAGTCTCACAAAGGATTCCTTTAATCCTGTCATATGTTTGGAAGCCCCGCTATCTATGAGCCAATCATTGCTTCCATGAGTAATGTTTCTTGTGAGAGCGAAAATCAAAACATATTCATCCTCGCTTGAAGAATCTTCAATTTCATATCTGGTTCTTTTCTTGGATGGTTCATCATCCTCTACATCATGAGCATGATGTTTTATTTTGTTTCTCTTTTTCTTATTTTGTTTCTTAGGATAATTTCTTTCATAGTGTCCGGCTTCATCACATGTATAACATATGATCCTAGACAAATATTTTCTAGTGTTATCTTTGTGATAGTGCTTACCTCTAGAGTGATGAGATCTTCTTTTGGTTGACTTGGAGTGTACTGTGAGAGCTTGATCTTCACTTCCCATCTTCTCTTCTCGAGATACTATATGAGCTTCTTCTTGAGAGCACTCTTCCCATAGTCTGCTGAACTTGAACAACTTCTTTCTAGCATAGATCCCTTGAATAAAGGAGTCCCATGATCTAGAGAGACCATTCAAGGTAGTCATCACAATCTCTGCATTTTCCACTTCTTCATCTACTGCTTCCATTTTTTCCTTGATCCGAGAAAACCTTGTGAAGTAATACTGGATTGTTTCTGCATTCTAAATCTTCACATTCTTCAGTTGGTTTCTCAGAGTCATCTTTCGGTTTATGTTCTTTCCTTCAAACAATTTGGTTAGGGCATCAAACATAGCTTTAGGTGTCTCTAGGGAGGACACCTGTGGTATGAGGTGATCCTTGATAGAATCAACAATGATTCTCTTTGCCATAACCAACTTCTTCTAATGTAAGGCCTTTTCCTCATCTCCCTATGGAACTGGAACCTCCTCATTGATATAGGAGTCCAACTCATTTTCTTCCAGGACCAGGGAGATCCTATACTTCCAAGCTCAGAAGTTATCAGCTCCCTTAATATTTTCATCAAGCTTGGTATGATGAGACATCTTAACTGAGAACCTCAAATGGAAATACAAAATATTTAGATCTTACTAGGTCAAGATGTTGGATATGGATTTGGACTGAAATCCTGTAGAGCTAGTTCAGGAGCAGATTAGGGTTTTTCTTTTTCAGAGTTCTGTCCAACCAAATGCTTTGAATTTGATCACTAACTTTGATTTTAGGGAGGAGATCAATCCAGGCCTAGGCTCACTAAAAAATTCCTCTTCTATTAAAATCCCTAATTTTCGGCAGTAGTGTCAGGTCCAAAACTAAAAAACCTTAGAATTGGATTCTTCTTTGACAGAAAGATGCGCCCTAGGGAAGAGAGTTATTCCAACCTTCTTTTGCTGAAAATATGTGGAGAGAGATCCACAAAGTAGGAATCCCTAGTTCCCGCAGCTGGACAGTGTCTTCTTCTCAATTTAGCTCTAATACCATGTTAGTTTTTCAACATTTAAGCTAGCATTATGTTAGGATCTTTATCTGAGAGAACAACAAGTACATCAATCAAACAAAAGAGACAATGAACACAGTGTTTTTCCTCGGGGAAACCATAAATGGAGAAAACCCCACAACTTCCTCAGAGATAGAATCAGAACAAAAGATAAAACCCCAAAACAGTAAGATGATCTCCCAACAGTAGTAACCTCTTTCTTCCTTTCCCCAATGTCTTTCTCTTCCTCAACTATGCGCTACAACTGAGTGTGGATGAGTGTGTGCTAAATAGAGAAGTCACATCTCTATTTATACTAATTCCTGACATGACTAAAACCCTACTAGGGCTGACTTCACTAGGTGATTCTAATAACCCTAGTACCCTAGAATTGTGGGGACTTTAACCCTTAGACAATAGGAGGGTTACCCACAATGACTTGACATGACTTGTTTACATTATAGATCTTCCCAATCGGAAGATCGGGGCATGACATGACATAATAACATCCTAGAATAAACATCGGGTTACAATAGATAAGAAATACAAGTGAATACATTCCAAAGTTACAATTACATCAACACCAACCTCATTTCCCTCTATGGAGGGAATATTTTGAGCTTCCTAGACCCCTAAGACCAACCTCGAAACAGGGCCAAAAATAGTTTCAGAATAATGATAAAAATCATAACAAACAATGATATGGAAAATCCACCATTATCATGAAATAAAACAGAAAACACACGTAGGAGCGCATATAATGAATCAGTGTAGTATTTTTGACAGCAGGGATGCTGAAAATGACCCTTCGGAGCGTTTTTGTCGTGGTCTGCAATGCTTTTCCTCCTTCTCTGTAATTTTCCTGTGAAAATCATTTTGGACCGTAGATCTTCTCTCGAGATTCATTATGCATCGTCGATCTATGGTCCACAGAATGCGAAAGATAGGATGAAGGAATTTCCAAGGTTTAACTGTTCATTTTTCCACCTCTGCTTCATCCTTTCCGCCCATTTTTTTTCTACACCGTCAATCTGCATTAGATTTATTTTCACCCGTTGATTTGAGGTCCATGAAAAACCAAAAATCCCTTCAAAATTCCGTCTTTTTCTACTTCCGGCCTTCAAATTTACCTTTACCTTCAGGATCAATCTGAACCATTGATATGGATGTGGATGTTTTTCAGATCGTAGATCTGGTGGATATCAAAAATCGAAAATTCATCTTTTCAAGACAAAAACTTTTGTCTTTCTGGTTATCGATATCCTCCCTTCTTCTTTCTTTCAACGTCGTTGATCTACGTGGAATATTTTCTAACCATAGATCTGGCAGATAATGGAAATCAGAAATTCAGCTTTTCAAGACCAAAACCTTTGTCTTTTCGCTTTTCAATCCCAGATAGCAGAAATCAGAAATCAGGACTTTATATTTTTGGGACCAAACTTGTCTTTTCCCGATTCCGACTTTTACTCCCACGCTTAATAGACATTTATTTACCTCAGAGACCATCAGATCTATACTACATGAGGTGAAAGTCATATTTAACACTTTTGTAACCAAACCTTACCCTGTTCCAGAATTCCGCTCCCAATTTTCCTTGTGCGGAAATGATTTCTAGCCTTTGATATTTTCCACGACGCATCCAGACCATCCATATCCTATTTTTATTTAACTAAGGGTGGATATCTTCATTCATAAGCATTTTCAAAGTCAAAAATCAGAATTTCTTATGTATTTGGTCATTCTGGATCTGAAAATGTCCTTTCAAACAGCTACAGACCTTCATCAATAGTATTTTAAGGTTCTATGATATGAAAATTTACAAACCTCATTCCTCCTTTTAATGGCCATATCTGCTACTAATAAGTTAGCCTAGAATTGATGCTAATACCTATAATTCATAATACACTACAACATATCTGTGACTTTGTTCTGAAGGTAGTTCCATTTGCAAATATAGTGGACCCACATGAAGCACCAATGATGCAGTCAATGATGGAGTGATACAATGTAACCGGAGGGCCTGAGGATGAAGATTAACAAAGGAACATCAATATTCCAGAATCTAAAGGAAGCAGGGATATCATAGCACTTGAGGTGCTGACAAATAAAATTAACTAACCATTGTAGATTTGGAAGGTCAAACATTGCGACAAAGGAGGAACTCAAGTTCATGAATATTGGAGACTATTGGGATGAAGAAACCATGGAAAAGATCATTTACCTATTGCATGAGTTTCAAGACTTGTTTCCAACAAATTTTTCTTAAATGAATGGGATACTACGATATTTGGGAGAGATGAAGATCCCTATGAAACCAGATTCGAAGCCAGTGCAACAACGTCTATATCATCTGAATCCTAGATACAAGGAAAGAGTAAAAGCTAAGCTCGATAGAATGTTGGATGCAGGAATCATAAAACTAGTTGAAGAATCAGAATGTATCAATCCCATGGTTGTGCAAGATAAGAAGACAGGTGAGGTCAGGATCTATGTTGATCTTAGGAAGCTGAATGATGTGTTCCTTCATGATCCCTTCCCAATGTTGTTCACTGATGAAGTATTGGAGGGAGTGCATGGTCAATAAGTCTTTTTGTTCACAGATAGTTTTTTGGGCTATCATCAAATACATATTGCAAAAGAGGATCACCATAAGAAAACGTTTGTTACTAAATAGGGATGTTGTCAGTACACGGTGATGCCATTTGTACTAAAGAATGCACCTACGATATTATCCAGGATCATAGTTGTTGCGTTCAAGGATTTTATACAGAATTTTTTGGCAGTATACATGGATGATTGGATAGTATATGGGATGGTGAAGGATTATCTTCCAAATCTATGACTGATGTCATAGATTTGGAAGATAATCCTTCACCAAAGATTTGAAGGTCTATTGGTTGATCAATCCAAGATTGCAATGAAGGTCTATTGGTTGATCAATCCAAGATTGCATTGATTCTTAATTTGCCACCGCTTATGAACGTGAAGCAACTCAAAGTGACATTAGGCCATATGGGATACTATCATAAGTTCAGCAGAGGATATGATGCAATCACAACACCAATGGAGAGGTCATTGAAAAAGGATGTGCAGTTCGCATGGAGTCAGGAGTGTCAGCGAAGTTTCGACACCTTAAAGATGAAGATGGATACCGCACCAATACTCGGTTTTCTGGATTGGATGAAGGAATTCCACATTCAGATTGATGCGTCATCAATTACGTTGTAATGGGGATTTCTCTCCTATTACGTGCAAAAGAACCAGCCTTGTAGCAAGGATTTCTCCTTGCTACAGGGGTAGGAATGGCTACCTTCTGTGTCAAAACCCCAAAAATTCCAAAAAATTTAAAATTTTGAAAATAGCACATAATCTTATTAAATGTAGAAATTAACTGTTTGATTAGTTTATGTTACTAGAATTGTAATTGAATGATTTTTTATTATGCTTAACTTATAAGATGAGCTTTCTTGTCAGTTACTGATTGATTTCTGTTTGCAACCACTAGGGGGATTGCCATGACAGACTGGGCTTACTTAGCTTCCGAGCTAATGCAGCCGTTTTCTTTCTCTTACAGATATATAGGTAATGTTCGGGTTTCTGCTAACAATCTTTAAAGTATTAGATAACAATTTTCTGTACCAAAATCATTCAGTAAAAGTTTAAGCATGCTATCCAGGTTTATCAAGCTTTTAAAGGTAAAGCTTTTCTTATCATCTCCTTATGATCTTACTGATAAAAAGTTGGAAATTACTAGAGAATTAGATAGTTATTTTCCTTTATAAATCAGAATTAAGTATCCCTATGGAGTACTGGACCATTGATGAGTTTACTGTAATGTAAAAGTAGAAGTAAAGTAATATTTCTTATCTAGCATAGTAAATATAACTGGGTTACCATATTCAGACCAATTCTTACTCATTTGTTGTTACTGCATCATGCCAAGTTTAAATTAGAATATGTTTTGATTTACATCTACCATTGTAAAGGATCTGGAGTTAATAATATTGATCTATATACTTTTCTTACTTCCAGTAATTACAAGGTTCACTATCTAATACATGTCTTCTCTTAACATTTAAGGGCTTGCATTGATTGGAAAACTACTTCAATTTCCATGATTGACAAAAGAATAAAATCTATAAGCACCTTTAGAATTAGCCTTAAATTATCATGATTAAACTCGTTTATGATTTTCCAGACTATACTACCAACAAGAATCGTTATAATAAATTATATAAACTTCCTATCATACATTCACTTACACAATCCTTGTAATCTTTGAATATGAAGGATAACTAAAGTATACTAGTTATTACAAGGAGTCCAAGACTTATTAAGTGATTGTTATTACATCGATAATAACAAGTAAGTAACCTTACTCCAAAATTGTGGATTATATGGCTTGAATTCTACAAATTAAAGTCACATAAAGAAAGAATGACAAGTCTTTTACCATCTATGCAAAGCTATAGCAAATGGCATTAAAGTAGTAGAATTGTAAACAACTATACCTAACATCATTCCATTAATTTATAGACTTAAAAGAATTGATAAATCTCTTGTTTTCACTTGAGACTAGGTAAATAGAAATATAATGGTAAGTTTAATGAACAACTTATAACTTAACATTATACCCATATCCTTATAAATTATATAATAAACATCAAACCTTCGATGCCTAAAATACCTCAAGACTTAATCTTGAATGATATTTATAATGCATGGTTTTTAATATTTAATGCAAAGTTTTAATATATACAATGCAAGGTTTAAAAGTATTGTTCTAACATCATGGTTGTGCAATGTATGGCAGGTGAAACTATGGTATCACGACCATAAGGGATATCCATGCTATGATTTTGTTTGGAAAATCAATCAATCGGAATCTTGTCGTAGGACATTATAACTTCGACCCACTTGCATGAAATAATTTAAAATGCAATGTGGTCACTCCAGAACCAAGCATTGGTGTGATAAAAGCAGTTGACCCAACCCTAATTTGCCATTTTCTCCCTCGCCTTCGGGCTTGGTCGCTCTGCAAACCCTCCTGGTCCGATTTTTGTTGTTGCACTGTTTGATAGTAGCTTGTATGCTGCTCCAGTCCTTCGTGCTCATCCACTGCACTGTGTGGAAGTCAATATCTTGTTGTTGGTGGTTTAATGGTTTACTGTAAACCTAGGGTTTTCCTTTCATCCCATCGTTGACCCTATCACGGCGTGAGTGCCTCCTTCGTCTTGATACTGTCGATGCTTCCATTGTGGAAAGTATCCTTTGCTCCTACCAGCTCATTCTTGTCGGTGACAAAGAAATGGTTACGCTTCCTCTACTCTTGGTTAACAGTCTATTTATGGTGGCTGCACTTCTTCGAACTCATCGGTAAGTTACAGTTCAGTTCCTTCTTTATCCATTTTGTGAATACAGCTTAACCAAAAATATGATAAGGTTTTTAATTATTAAATTGTTTCTTCTTTTGCAGGTTCGGTCTCCTCGTAGAGTGGAAAACACAAGGTTTCGGCTATTGGCTTCTCACCGGTAAGCTTGGTCTCAACCATTGCGTTCCTCCTTGCTGGTTTTTAGGGCTATTAGTGAATGGATTTAAGTGATGCGAATCCCGTGGTTACTTTGGTTCCATTCTGTCTTATCTAGCTGTAGGTTAAAATAGATCTTAACAGGTTTAACCCCTGTGATATGCATGGGTGTTACGGCTTTGGTCGATGTTGTAATTATTCGCCTTTATTCTGTATTTAATATTTTCTGTAAAAGAAATATTGTATATATATAAAAAGGCAATGGCTATCAGCCTACCTGTACACAAGGTTACGGCCTCGACATTTTGTTTCTCTTGCTGTGCTCTTAACTTGTTTAGGGTTTTTCACCTAGAGTTTTGTAAAATGACTTATTATAAACTTTTCTTGTATCTTTGGGTTTGTTTATCACTTGCATTTTTACTTCTATATTGCTCTGTACAGGAATAAGTAAAAAAATAGGTTTATAACCACTTATACTGTGGATTTATGATGTGGCCGTAGGTGAAAACATTGTTTTTAACTCTTAGTATTTATTTTACTTGTATAGACTGGACTTATAGGGTTCAACCCTAATTTCACAGTTACAATTAAGTTTTGGTTTCTTACTATGTCACTAAAATTATAACTCTATTGGTATTTGAGAGTTAAATAAATGGATTATAACCTAAAGCTTAAGCTCGTTGTTCGAGCAATATTCTGGTTCTGTTATTACGTTTGTTTTTTTTTTAAATAACAGTTTGGCTTTTTAAAAAGAAGAACTGAATTATTATACTGTTGATATACTCTTTATAAAGTTACTGTAGGGTTATGTTCTTTGATTTACTATTTATATATTATAATATATAGGGTTTATACCCTTAAACCAATATTATAACTGTTAATACTACTTTCTTGCATATTTCTTGGTCATGTTATAATACTGTATTTTAATTCGATATACAAAGACTTCGTTAGTCAAAGTATTCTCCAGCTTATTATTAAATAGATTTGTTGTTAAGGTTTCTGTACTGGTTTATACCCTGACTTCTATTTCTTAGAAACTTGTAAAAGCAAGGGCATACCTTTCAATTTATAAAAGCCTGTTGTATTCTTATTATATTTTACTATTCCTTCTAGTATTGTTTATTTAATTTGTAATACACAGAGTATAAATATTATGTACGTAATCCTTACTTATTTATTCATCAAGTATAAATAAACTAGCTTTATAATTGTAGTAAAAAAATATTACTTTAAATGTTACTTTATAATGTATATAATATAGATACATTATTAGTGATACAATAATGATATTATTTATTACCAATACTTCTATGATTATTATTTAATGTTGTTATCCAATGTTTATTTTAGTATATTTATTTAGTTATAAAGCTTGAGTATTTCTAAATAATACTCATTTAATATTAAAGTATATTTTCATATACATATCTATATAGTTTCCTGTATATGTGATAACATTTTATTTACCATATTTGAAAATCGAATAACAGTTTTGAAAATATCCTTAAGCTTAACTCAAATAAAAGATTAAACAGTAATTAAATAATTGCATTCTTAACCATAATACAAACTAATACCACTAGGATTTATCTGTAAAATCAACCAATGAATGATTAAATCCTACTGCTAGTATTGTCTTTTTAACATTAAGGCTTAGATTCTTTTAAACTGGAAAATAACTATTATAAGACTTGAACAGTAGAAATACTTAGTCTATCTTTTCTTTATTGCAGCTAGTATTTATAGGAAACAAGATACAGTACTAGGAAGTAGTTTTTTTAAAACTATAAGAAAATAACTTATAAATTCCTGAAATACTTGTGGTTACTGAAAGTAACTAACAGGAAACTCGGTTCAGAAGGATATTACTTCACAATACCGGGTACTGTGCTGGAGTACGGTTTGGTGATCCCAGATGTGGAAAAACATAGTAACTATTAACAGATTTAACTACTGATATTCTGAGATACTAACTTCACTAAACTAATTAACTCCTCAGACATATAAAACAAACATGACATGCGTTCATTCATACTCAGTAAACATAAAGAAATAAGTGACAGAACATGTTTAAGCTGTGGACAACAACAGCAATGGGAGGCCGTTCCTCCCTACCAACTCCTGGAGAGCGCTCAGACAGTGACTTCTCAGGACCCCCGAGCTTGCTCTGGTCTCCCTGGCTGGAACTAGGTGCAGCAAAGTCAGATACTAGTCTTCAAACTCAGTATTAACTCAGAACTATCAATTAGTTCTCTCAGCCCAAAAAGCTGTAATAAAATCAAGTTACTGCAGCAATCCTCCTAAAACAACTTCCTTACTATATTTCCCTTTTCCTCAATGGATTTCCTGAATAACATTCACCTGAATGAATTCTCTCTGGAAAATAATTGAGCACCCTGAGCTCTCTTCATTGAGTACTTTTAAAAGATTTCCTAGGTCTTTGTTGGGTTAACTGTCATTTAATGAGCCACCTGCTCTGATTCCACTTTCTTGGGGAATCATGACCCCAAATATAGGGAAGTTTCCACCTACAACTTAGGAAGTGTTTGAGGATGCTGCCACTTGTATTTTGCCTTTCCACCTAGTTCCATCCACCAGTTTGACCAGTAACCTCTTTTTAACAGCTCTCCCATGCTGTTATCTCCATTATTTATTTATTATTAATAAAATATTCTGAATTACACTCCATTACTGTTGACTCTGCTGAGTCATCAATCCCTACTTAGGATTAAGTTTAACATAATGTCTCAAAAATATAATAAAACAATTTACAAAATTTTACAAAATTGGGGTATGTGACATACACACCCCATTAAAATGTAACATCGTCCTCAATGTTACTTATTCCTCATCCTCTGCAACCTCCTGGAACAGATTTGGGTATGCTTCCCACATCTTACTTTCCAATTCCTGGGTAGCTTCTTCAAGACTAAGGTGCTTCCATTTCACCTTCAGCTGTCCAATTGTGCGGTTCCGCAGAGTAATTTCCCTCCTCCCGAGGATACAGTCCGGTTCCACCAGAACTTCCCCTTCTGGTTCTACCTGTACAACGTTCCAATCAATCACATGAGTAGCATCATGAACATACTTTTTCAGAACAGAAATATGAAAAGCATTGTGCACTTTTAAATTAGGTGGTAATGCTAGCTGATATGCAACTTGACCAATTCTAGATAAAATTTCAAATGGACCACAGTAACATGGCACTAATTTTTCACAACTCCCCAATCTTAGGGAGCTCTTCTTTGGTCTTAACTTTATGAACACATGCTCACCCACCTGGAACTCTTTAGGAGTTCTTTTCAAATCTGCTTGGCTCTTTTTCCGATCCTGGGCAATCTTCAAATTCTCCTGCACTTGTTTCACAATCTGTTCCATTTCTTTTAATAATTCGGGTCCCAACACTAATCTATCTACTGGATTATTCCAGGAGATAGGAGTGTTATATTTACGCCCATACAGAATCTCAAAAGGACTGAACTTAGCTGATGATTGATAATTGTTATTGTATGCAAACTCTGCTAAATGCAAATAATCCTCCCACTTACCTGGTTGATCCTTAACGTACATTCTTAACAGATCTTCCAACACCTTATTAACTCTTTCAGTCTGTCTGTCCATCTGAGGATGGAAAGAGGTGATGAAATTTAGTGTTGTGTTTAATCCCTTAAACAAGGATTTCTAGAAATTCCCTGTGAATTTAGGATCCCTGTCTGAAATAATAACATTCGGTACACCATGTAGCCGAAAAATCTGCTTTAGAAATATGTCAGCTATGTTTGCAGCCTTGTAATTGGTTTTAACAGGAATAAAATGTGATGCTTTACTTAATTTATCCACTACCACCATAATTGAATCATTCTGATTTTGATTTCTAGGTAATCCAGTAATGAAATCTAAGCTGATTATTTTCCACTTCCAACTAGGAATAGGCAAAGGTTGCAATAACCCAGCTGGATGTTGATGTTTTGTTTTTACTTGTTGACAGTCCAAACATCTAGCTATATACTCAGCCACTTCAGATTTCATATTAGGCCAGAAATAATCTTTTCTCAACATGGTGACAGTCTTCTCGTAGCCTAGATGCCCTGAGTAATGGGTTTTATGAACTTCATCCAGAATCAGCAATTTAAACTTAGGCACATTAGGCACATACAGTCTATCCTTAAACAATAAAAATCCATCTTTATTTAGACTATAACCCTTTATTAAACTTTCTGTAGGTTCTTCTTTAGCTGTATCTTGTAATTTTTGATAAATTTCATCCAATTTTATCCCTTCAGTCAGCTATTCATTTAAATCATAAATATAAGTACTGATTGCTGTTGTAAAATTCAGCTTTGCATTTCTGCTCAAAGCATTAGCTACCTTATTTTCTTTTCCTTTTATGTGTTGAATTTTGAAATCGTATTCACTTAAGAAGGCTAACCATCTTGCTTGCCTTGCATTTAAGTTAGGCTGATCTAAAAGGTATTTTAGACCCTTATTATCAGTCATTAAAGTAAACTTTCTGCCTATTAAGTGGTGTTGCCACATTTTTAAGGCATGAATAACAACAGCTAGTTCTAAATCATAAGTGGCATAATTATTTTCATGAATCTTTAGCTTCCTGGACTCATAGGCAATAACATGCCCATCTTGAGTCAGCACTCCTCCTAGACCATCATTACAAGCATCAGTACAAACCACGAAATCCTTATTAGGATCTGCTATTCTTAGAATAGGCGCAGTTGTTAATAAATTTTTTAATTTATTAAATCTTTCTTCACATTTTAAGTTCCAATCAAATTTCTTACCTTTCTTTTGCAAGGAAGTGATCGGGTTGGCTATTTTTGAAAAACCTTCTATAAACCTCTGGTAATAACCGGTAATCCCCATGAAGGACCTAACATCTGTTACATCTTTTGGTACTGGCCAATATTCGATTGCCCGGATCTTTTCAGGATCAACTGAAATCCCTTCCTTAGTCACCATGTGACCTAAGTACTGGATTTCATCCTTGAAGAAATCACACTTACTGAACTTCGCAAAGAGATGTTGCTCTCGCAGTTCTTGTAAAACTATTCGTAAATGTTCCTTATGTTCCTCTTCATTTTTAGAATAGATTAAGATGTCATCGATGAATACGACAACAAATTTATCCAAGTATTTATGCATTATGTTATTCATTAGACACATAAAGATGGTTGGGGCATTAGTAAGCCCAAATGGCATTACGACAAATTCGTAATGTCCATAACTTGTTCTGAAAGCTGTCTTGAATATGTCCTCTTCTTTAATTCTCACCTAATGATAGCCTGATCTCAGGTCTATCTTAGAGAACACCGTAGCTCCACGTAGCTGATCAAACAGATCATCTATGCGGGGCAACAGATATTTGATTTTAATTGTCATTTTATTTAGTTGACGGTAATCTATGCAAAGTCGCATAGTTCCATCTTTCTTTTTAACAAAAATTACTGGTGCTCCCCAAGGGGACACACTAGGTCGAATGTATTTCTTATCTATTAATTCTTTTAACTGTGATTTTAATTCATTAAGTTCCAGAATATTCATACGATACGGAGCTTTCGAGCTGGGTACAGTACCTGGTACCAGCTCAATTGTGAAATCCAGTTCCCTCCTAGGAGGTAATCCTGGAATTTCCTCTAGAAAAAATCAATAAATTCATTTAACATAGGAATATCCTCTATTTTTATTTTATCCTTTTCAAATTTACTCGCCTCATCTGTAATACTTACAGCATAGGCTTTACACCCTTTCCTGACTGCTCTTTTGAGTTGTAAGGTAGAAATCTGCCTAATTACAGTTTTCCTAGGAACACCCTTAACTGTTACTGGTGGTTCATTATTATTCACACACGTAAAGGTTTTATCAAAGCAGTTTAAAACTACCCTATGTTGTTCTAACCAGTCCATACCAATAAGTATGTCATACAAGCCAAGTGGCAAAACATTTAATTTAACAGTAGTTTTAAAATCATTCATATCTAGAGCACATTCCTTAACATAACAGATTACCTTCCTTTTTGCCCCAGTGGCTAGTTGTACTAACAAAGAGTTATCAAACCTTTCAACAGTCAAATTACACTTTTCTACTATCTGTGATGAAATATAGATAAGGCTAGCACCTGGATATATTAAAATAGTTACAAGGGTTTTGTTAACCATAACTTCTACTTCCACCATGGAAGTTTGATAATCAACTTGGCGGTTCTCCAACGCGGCATTGATTCGGGGCATAGTCCTTGCAAAGTCTCCAACAGTCATTTCATCTTGTATGGTATGAATATTTTTGTTTGGCTTCTTCCGATTTGGGAAAACTAAAGCATAGTGTGGGCCATTGCACTCCCAGCACTTAACAGGCTCCTTCCGTTCGAAATTCTTAGTGAAATTTCCATGATTGTTAGAAGCCTCCTTGCTGCCCTTGAAGTTATTGGAATTATTAGAAGCACCATTTTTGCTTCCCTGGAAGTTCTTACCATTAGAATGGTTTCTGTTCTTGTTATTCCTGAAATTTTTCTGAGGTACAAACTCCTTTTTCTTGAATTCAGGCTGATTACCATTCTTTTTAGCCTTCCAGTTGGCTATTCCTTCCTTCTTTTTGTTCTGTTCAAAATAGAAATTTCCCTTCTGCATGGTTTCTTCCAGAGTTTTGGGGTTATCATATTCGATTTTGTCCTTTATATGGTATGGCAGGCAGCTGAGAAACCGATGTACTTTAGGTTTCTCATCAACTAAATACGGCACGTACCTTAACAGACTTAAGAACTTACTGTTTAAGTCCTTCATAGTCATGGATCCAAGCATTAACTCATAAAATTCCTTGGCCCTTTCTTCATAGTATTGTTCAGACAGAAACTTTTTATTGAAGTACCTTTTAAAGGTACTCCAATTGACCTCTTTTTCTTTGATCCCCTTAACCCTTTTCAAATCTTGCCACCATATATCTGCCTTTCCAGAAAGGTTATAGATGGCCACTCTCGCCTTCAGCTGATTTGAATAATTATATATCTGAAAGTATTTTCTCATCCCGGATAACCAGGATTCTACCTCTTCTCCTTTTTCAATTTCTCCATTGAAAGTTGGGGATTTTATTTTCTTGAACTCCCCAGAAATCTCTTCATAAGGCCTGTACTTTTTCTTTCTTTTATACAACTCAGCCTCACTACTATCACTAGTAGTGTAATAGCTTTGTTGTTCCTTACCTCCTTCAGATGATGAACTGCTATCAGGTTTAGCTAGTTTCATCTTTTTGGACCCTTTTTGATGGTTAGCTTCTTCAGATTCATACCTTCTGTTTCTCCCTTCAGTCTGAAATTTTTCTATTAAAATTTGATTTAACTCCTCTTGAGTCTTCAGAATCCGTTCATTGTCTTTCTTGACTGATTCTATTTCAGTATTTAAATTCTTAATAGTCTGCATCAGCTCCGAGGAGTGAGCAGTTACTTCCTCTATCATAGGTTCTCTAGACATCTATCTTGTCTCAGTGTTTGGAGATTCCTCCTCAGCATATTCTCCTAGGTTCTCCATACCTACCTGTTAGATTCAGAAAAAGATTTATTTTCACCCGTTGATTTGAGGTCCACGAAAAACCCAAAATCCCTTCAAAATTCAGTCTTTTTCTACTTCCGGCCTTCAAATTTACCTTTACCTTCAGGATCAATCTGAACCATTGATATGGATATGGATTTTTTTTAGACCGTAGATCTGGTGGATATCGGAAATCGAAAATTCATCTTTTCAAGACAAAAACTTTTGTCTTTCTGGTTATCGATATCCTCCCTTCTTCTTTCTTTCAACGTTGTTGATCTACGTGGAATATTTTCTGCCCATAGATCTGGAAAATAATGGAAATCAGAAATTCATCTTTTCAAGACCAAAACCTTTGTCTTTTCTCTTTCCAATCCCGGATAGCGAAAATCAGAAATCAGGACTTTATATTTTTGGGACCAAACTTGTCTTTTCCCGATTCCGACTTTTACTCCCACGCTTAATAGACATTTATTTACCTCAAAGACCGTCAGATCTATACTACATGAGGTGAAAGTCAGATTTAACACTTTTGTAACCAAACTTTACCCTGTTCCGGGATTCCGCTCCCGATTTTCCTTGCGCGGAAATGATTTCTAGCCTTTGGTATTTTCCACGACGCATCCAGACCATCCATATCCTATTTTTATTTAACTAAGGGTGGATCTCTTCATTCATAAGCATTTTCAAAGTCAGAAATCAGAATTTCTTATGTATTTGGTCATTCTAGATCTGAAAATGTCCTTTCAAACAGCTACAGACCTTCATCAATAGTATTTTAAGGTTCTATGATGTGAAAATTTACAAACCTCATTCCTCCTTTTAATGGCCATATCTGCTACTAATAAGTTAGCCTAGAATTGATGCTAATACCTATAATTCATAATACACTACAACATATCTGTGATGTTGTTCTGAAGGTAGTTCCATTCGCAAATATAGTGGACCCACATGAAGCACCAATGATGCAGTCAATGATGGAGTGACACAATGTAACCGGAGGGCCTGAGGATGAAGATTAACCAAGGAACATCAATATTCCAGAATCTAAAGGAAGTCGGGATATCATAGCACTTGAGGTGCTGACAGATAAAATTAACCAACCATTGTAGATTTGGAAGGTAAAACATTGCGACAAAGGAGGAACTCAAGTTCATGAATATTGGAGACTATTGGGATGAAGAAACCATGGCGAAGATCATTTATCTATTGCATGAGTTTCAAGACTTGTTTCCAACAAATTTTTCTGAAATGAATGGGATACTACGATATTTGGGAGAGATGAAGATCCCTATGAAACCTGATGCGAAGCCAGTGCAACAACGTCTATATCATCTGAATCCTAGATACAAGGAAAGAGTAAAAGCTGAGCTCGACAGAATGTTGGATGCAGGAATCATAGAACTAGTTGAAGAATCAGAATGGATCAATCCCATGGTTGTGCAAGATAAGAAGACAGGTGAGGTCAGGATCTATGTTGATCTTAGGAAGCTGAATGATGTGTTCCTTCATGATCCCTTCCCAATGTTTTTCACTAATGAAGTATTGGAGGGAGTACATGGTCAATAAGTCTTTTTGTTCACAAATAGTTTTTTTTGGATATCATCAAATACATATTGCAAAAGAGGATCACCATAAGAAAACGTTTGTTACTAAATAGGGATTTTATTAGTACACAGTGATGCCATTTGTACTGAAGAATGCACCTGCGATATTATCCAGGATCGTAGTTGTTGCGTTCAAGGATTTTATAAAGAATTTTTTGGCAGTATACATGGATGATTGGACAGTATATGGGATGGTGAAGGATCATCTTGCAAATCTATGACTGATGTTGAAGTGATGTTGAAAGCATCAGATTGCACTGAATTTGAAAAAGTGCATATTTCACGCACCTTTTGGGATGTTGTTAGGGAACATTGTTTGCAATGAAGGTCTGTTGGTTGATCAATCCAAGATTGCATTGAGTCTTAATTTGCCACTGCCTATGAACGTGAAGCAACTCAAAGTGACATTAGGCCATATGGGATACTATCATAAGTTCATCAGAGGATATGATGCAATCACAACACCAATGGAGAATTCATTGAAAAGGGATGTGCATTTCGCATGGAGTCAGGAGTGTCAGGGAAGTTTCGACACCTTAAAGATGAAGATGGATACCGCACCAATACTCGGTTTTCTGGATTGGATGAAGGAATTCCACATTCAGATTGATGTGTCATCAATTACATTGTAATGGGTATTTCTCTCCTATTACGTGCAAAAGAACTAGCCTTGTAGCAAGGATTTCTCCTTGCTATAGGGGCAGGAATGGCTACCTTCTGTGTCAAAACCCCAAAAATTCCGAAAAATTTAAAATTTTTAAAATAGCATATAATCTTATTAAATGCAGACATTAACTGTTTGATTAGTTTATGTTACTAGAATTGTAATTGAATGATCTTTTATTATGCTTAACTTATAAGATGAGTTTTCTTGTCAGTTACTGATTGATTTCTGTTTGCAACCACTAGGGGATTGCCATGACAGACTGGGCTTACTTAGCTTCCGAGCTAATGCAACCGTTTTCTTTCTCTTACAGATATACAGGTAATGTTTGGGTTGCTGCTAACAATCTTTAAAGTATTAGATAACAATTTGCTGTACCAAAATCATTCAGTAAAAGTTTAAGCATGCTAGCCAGGTTTATCAAGCTTTTAAAGGTAAAGCTTTTCTTATCATCTCCTTATGATCTTACTGATAAAAAGTTGGAAATTACTAGAGAATTAGATAGCTATTTTCCTTTATAAATAAGAATTAAGTATCCCTATGGAGTACTGGACCATTGATGAGTTTACTGTAATGTAAAAGTAGAAGTAAAATAATATTTCTTATCTAGCACAGTAAATATAACTGGGTTACCATATTCAGACCAATTCTTACTCATCTGTTGTTACTGCATCATGCCAAGTTTAAATTAGAATATGTTTTGATTTACATATACCATTGTAAAGGATCTGGATTTAATAATATTGATCTATATACTTTTCTTACTTCCAGTAATTACAAGGTTCACTATCTGATACATGTATTCTCTTAACATTTAAGGGCTTGCATTGATTGGAAAACTACTTCAATTTCCATGATTGACAAAAGAATAAAATCTATAAGCACCTTTAGAATTAGCCTTAAATTATCATGATTAAACTCGTTTATGATTTTCCAGACTATACTACCAACAAGAATCGTTATAATAAATTATATAAACTGCCTATCATACTTCACTTACACAATCCTTGTAATCTTTGAATATGAAGGATAACTAAAGTATACTTGTTATTACAAGGAGTCCAAGACTTATTAAGTGATTGTTATTACATCGATAATAACAAGTAATTAACCTTACTCAAAAATTGTGGGTTATATGGCTTGAATTCTACAAATTAAAGTCACATAAAGAAAGAATGACAAGTCTTTTACCATCTATGCAAAGCTATAGCAAATGGCATTAAAGTAGTAGAATTGTAAACAACTATACCTAACATCATTCCATTAATTTATAGACTTAAAAGAATTGATAAATCTGTTGTTTTCACTTGAGACTAGGTAAATAGCAATATAATGGTAATTTTAATGAACAACTTATAACTTAACATTATACCCATATCCTTATAAATTATATAATAAACATCAAACCTTCGATGCCTAAAATACCTCAAGACTTAATCTTGAATGATATTTATAATGCATGGTTTTTAATATTTAATGCAAAGTTTTAATATATACAATGCAAGGTTTAAAAGTATTGTCCTAACATCGTGGTTGTGCAATGTATGGCAGGTGAAACTATGGTAACACGACCATAAGGGATATCCATGCTATGATTGTGTTTGTAAAATCACTCAATGGGAATCTTGTCTTAGGACATTAGAAATTCGACCCACTTGCATGAAATAATTTAAAATGCGATGTGGTCACTCCAGAACCAAGCATTGGTGTGATAAAAGCAGTTGACCCAAGCCTCATTTGCCATTTTCTCCCTCGCCTTCGGGCTTGGTCACTCTGCAAACCGTCCTGGTCCAATTTTTGTTGTTGCACTGTTTGATAGTAGCTTGTATGCTGCTCCAGTCCTTCATGCTTGGCCACTGCACTGTGTGGATGTCAATAGCTTGCTGTTGGTGGTTTAATGGTTTACTGTAAACCTAGGGTTTTCCCTTCAGCCCATCGTTGACCCTGTCATGGCGTGAGTGCCTCCTTCATCCTGATACTATCCATGCTTCCATTGTGGAAAGTATCATTTGTTCCTACCAGCTCGTTCTTCTCGGTGACAAAGAAAGGGTTACGCTTCCTCTACTCTTGCTTAACAGTCTATTTATGGTGGCTGCACTTCTTCGAACTCACCGGTAAGTTACAGTTCAGTTCCTTCTTTATCCATTTCGTGAATACAGCTTAACAAAAAATATGATAAGGTTTTTAATTATTAAACTGTTTCTTCTTTTGCAGGTTCGGTCTCCTCCTTGTAGAGTGGAAAACGCAAGGTTTCGGCTTTTGGCTTCTCCCCGGTAAGCCTGGTCTCAACCATGGCGTTCCTCCTTGATGGTTTTTAGGGCTGTTAGTGTATGGCTTTGAGTGATGCGAATCCGGTAGTTACTTTGGTTCCATTCTGTCTTATCTAGCTGTAGGTTAAAATAGATTGTAACAGGTTTAACCCCTGTGATATGCATGGGTGTTACGGCTTCGGTCGATGTTGTAATTATTCGCCTTTATTCTGTGTTTAAGATTTTCTGTAAAAGAAATACTGTATATATATAAAAAAGCAATGGCTGTCAGCCTTCCTGTACACGAGGTTATAGCCTCGACATTTTGTTTCTCTTGTTGTGCTCTTAACTTGTTCATGGTTTTTCACCCAGAGTTTTGTAAAATGACTTATTATAAATTTTTCTTGTATCTTTGGGTTTGTTTATCACCTGCATTTTTACTTCTATGCTTTGTACAGGAATAAGTAAAAAAAATAGGTTTATAACCACTTATACTGTGGATTTGTGATGCGGTCGTAGGTGAAAACATTGTTTTTAACTCTTAGTATTTATTTTACTTGTATAGACTGGACTTATAGGGTTCAACCCTAATTTCACAGTTACGATTAAGTTTCGGTTTCTTAATCTGTCATTAAAATTATAACTCTGTTGGTATTTGAGAGTTAAATAAATGGATTATAACCTAAAGCTTAAGCTCGTTGTTCGAGCAATATTCTGGTTCTGTTATTACCTTTGTTTTTTTTTTAAATAACAGTTTGGATTTTTAAAAATAAGAACTGAATTATTATACTGTTGATATACTCTTTATAAAGTTGCTTTAGGGTTATGTTCTTTGATTTACTATTTATATATTATAATAGACAAGGTTTATACCCTTAAACCAATATTATAACTGTTAATACTACTTTCTTGCATATTTCTTGGTCATGTTATAATACTGTATTTTATTTCGATATACAAAGACTTCGGTAGTCAAAGTATTCTCCAACTTATTATTAAATAGATTTGTTGTTAAGGTTTCTATACTGGTTTATACCCTGACTTCTATTTCTTAGAAACTTGTAAAAGCAAGGGCATACCTTTCAATTTATAAAAGCCTGTTGTATTCTTATTATATTTTACTATTCCTTCTAGTATTGTTTATTTAATTTGTAATACACAGAGTATAAATATTATGTACGTAATCCTTACTTATTTATTCATCAAGTATAAATAAACTAGGTTTATAATTGTAGTAATAAAATATTACTTTAAATGTTACTTTATAATATATATAATATAGATACATTATTAGTGATACAATAATGATATTATTTCTTACCAATGCTTCTATGATTATTATTTAATGTTGTTATCCAGTGTTTATTTTAGTATATTTATTTAGTTATAAAGCTTGAGTATTTCTAAATAATACTCATTTAATATTAAAGTATATTTTCATATACATATCTATATAATTTCCTGTATATGTGATAACATTTTATTTACCATATTTGAAAATCGAATAACAGTTTTGAAAATATCCTTAAGCTTAACTGAAATAAAAGATTATACAGTAATTAAATAATTCCATTCTTAACCATAATACAGACTAATACCACTAGGATTTATCTGTAAAATCAACCAATAAATGATTAAATCCTACTGTCAGTATTGTCTTTTTAACATTAAGGGTTAGATTCTTTTAAACTGGAAAATAACTATTATAAGACTTGAACAGCAGAAATACTTAGTCTATCTTTTCATTATTGTAGCTAGTATTTATAGGAAACAAGATAAAGTACTAGGAAGTAGTTTTTTTAAAACTATAAGAAAATAACTTATAAATTCCTGAAATACTTGTGGTTACTAAAAGTAACTAACAGGAAACTCAGTTCAAAAGGATATTACTTCACAATACCGGGTACTGTGCTGGAGTACAGTCAGGTGATCCCAGATGTGGAAAAACACAGTAACTATTAACAGATTTAACTACTAATATTCTGAGATACTAACTTCAATAAACTAATTAAATCCTCAGACATATAAAACAAATATAACATGCATTCATTCATACTCAGTAAACATAAAGAAATAAGTGACAGAACCTGTTTAAGCTGTGGACAACAACAACAATGGGAGGTCGTTCCTCCCTACCAGCTCCTGGAGAGCGCTCAGACAGCGACTTCTCAGGACCCCTGAGATTGCTCTGGTCTCCCTGGCTGGAACTAGGTACAACAAATTCAGATACTAGTCTTCAAACTCAGTATTAACTCAGAACTATCATTCAGCTCTCTCAGCCCAAAAAGTTGTAATGAAATCAAGTTACTGCAGCAATCCTCCTAAAACAACTTCCTTATTGTAATTCCCTTTTTCTCAATGGATTTCCTGAATAACATTCACCTGAATGAATTCTTTCTGGAAAATAACTAAGCACCGTGAGCTCTCTTCATTGAGTACTTTTAAATGATTGCCTAGGTCTTTGTTGGGTTAACTGTCATTTATTGAGCCACCTGCTCTCATTCCACTTTCTTGGGGAATCATGACCCCAAATATAGGGAAGTTGCCACCTACAACTTAGGAAGTGTTTGAGGATGCTGCCACTTGTCTTTTGCCTTTCCACCTAGTTCCATCCACCAGTTTGACTAGTAACCTCTTTTTAACAGCTCTCCCATGCTGTTGTCTCCATAATTTATTTATTATTAATAAAATATTCTGAATTACACTCTATTACTGTTGACTCTGTTGAGTCATCAATCCCTACTTAGGATTAAGTTTGACATAATGTCTCAGAAATATAATAAAACAAATTACATAATTTTACAAAATTGGGGTATGTGACATTCTGTCTATAGGACAGAAGGATAGGTTCCTATGTGGAAATGCAAGAAAAATAAACAGAACAGAAAGGAAAAAAAGATGGGTAAGAAATGGTCATGAGCCCCTCTGCAAACAAGGTTAGGGATTTTCTTCGATAACCTATAAACAACTATTAAGAACAACAATAAACCTACAAAACAAGTTAATAAACAAACCTGCAAGCAAATATGGGTTAGAAAACAACTAAGCTACTAAAACAAAAGCATGAACAAACAATGGTATACCTCTTCTTTGGTGAAATGGGCCACCATGCCCTGGCTAGAAGAAGCACCTCTCTATCTCACTCAGCAATTGAGGAGCTATGGCTCAATGGGGAAGATGAGTGGATGACAGGGGGATGTGGGTGGCTTGAGAGACAAAGGGTCTCAAGGCATCCACGGGAAACATAACAGTATGCAAGGGAAGAGTTGTTTGAGAGTGACCCCCACCCCTCCTTTTATAGCTTTTTGGGGGATTTTTAGGGTTTTAAGCCCTTGGTCATGGCATTAGCCCCTTTTTGGGGATTTTAGCCCCTTCTGCCCTAACTTTAGCTCCTTTTAGGGTTTTAGGCTCCTTTGAGGGGTTTTATCCCCTTTCTGGAGGCTTTAGCCCCTAGGAGAGTTATTTAGGCTACTTTTTGGGGTTTTTAAGCCCTTTTACTCATTTTTAAGCCTTTTTGAGGGTGTGGGGGTCTAATGGCGTGATACGAAGGTCATGCATGGGTGTCCTTGGGTGGTGTAGGCCATGTAGAGCTAAGTGAGGGATTTTTTAGATTAACAGATTGCCCCCTAATGTGTGAGGGTAGGAGCTCATCGTATGGCTGACAGACATCATAGGATTTGCCGCGGAGAGGTGGTGCTTCCGGGGCTGGAGCATGGTGGCTTTTGGTTTTTGTATTAATATGGTTCCCATCAATGGTGAGATACAAATAATGTGTGACATGTATATGGACGGGGAGGGCATCCCCATGCTCGTGACAATGTCAAAAGAATAATTTGATCTATGCTCTAAAATGCAAGAGCCGATCATATACAATTGATTGTACATAGTGGTTGCCTCAATGTGAGGTTGAATACAATACTGATCTAAAGAACTGGTACATTGGACCCATGGCATTCTCATGGAATGCTATATCTTCATGACTGATGGCATGCTGGATCTGGGATGGTACGTAGCTGTATGGACTCGCTGATTGAGAGTCAGATTCCCTGTGGTACTAGTATGTTGCATCAATCATAAATCTATATAGAAGCACTACTATGGATTTTGAACGCTGTCTCCAACGCAACCCAGAAATCACAAGGGACATAACCTGTTTAGGTCCCTCGAGTAGACTCATCATTGTGCTAGATTCAAGTGACATACGAGGTCTTCGACCAAATACTGCATGGACCAAACCCTGTACAAATCTCAATGGTGCGATGATGTAGTTGGAGTCAAGCACGTGAGAAACAACCATCCCGAGAGGCACTAAGGACTCCTCTCAAGTGGTCCAAGGAACTCATCAATGATGTTAATGAAACCAAGGTACAGGGACCTCTGGGTTTATCACCTGGAATATGTGTGTTGTCATCAATAGAGGGAGACCTGCCCCTAGTCAAGGCAATGATGTTTCCTTGACCAAAAGCATGAGGGAGATAACCGAAAGCTGTGAGACAATCTGCGGACTAACCCACTGAATGGGGGGGGGAGGGGGAGGGAAAGAATTGAATAGGGGCAGGGAGAGTGTGGTAGACCCAAACTTCCTTTGTTTAGAGTATGACGGTAGGGCAGACCAGTCAACAAATGAAACTAACTCATGGGAATGGGATCATAGCTGTAATACCGGGAATGTCATTGTGGATGGGAAATGCTTGGTGGAGGTGGATTCTTTTTATATTTATGGGATCCAAGGAAGACACATTGCAGAGTACTCTGAACAAAGGTGACCCAAAGTGGAAATGCTGCCAAACTATTTTTTGTGGGGTGGTGTCTAGAGACACCGTTGTGGTACGATCTCATGGATTTTTAGCGAGCCCAAGAAGGTAAATGCTCGATGGTGCTTTCAATTTTAGAGAGTCTGAAAGCACGAAGAAGACTCTAGTGGGGTATATTTTTCATTGGTAGTCTTCTATGCTTGAAAAAGGATAAAAGTATACATAGGAGAGCTTGCCCATCCTGTAGGGGATGAGAGACTTCTTTAACATTAGTAGTTCAATTAGGTTGGAAAAGGTTAAACCTATACTGACTAGACGGTAATTCAAATAATTTTACGAGCATGAACGAAACCAAGTTTGCTTGGACATATTTTCTTGATGAGAAGGCTAGAAAAGAGCTTAAAGACAACCCATGGTGATCTTTTTCGTAAAGTGTGGCCCCTCTGCCCGAGAAAGCATAAAAATATGCAGAGGGGAACAGTCTTGGCTTGAATATGCCAAGGTGGTCCTTTTCATTTGATGGTCTACATGGTCTGCAAAAGGAGGTAAATGAGATGATGTAGACACCCCTCCCTATACTTTAGCGAGCAAGAAAGGAAGCAGCTGCGCTCGGCTATGTTTTCATTGTTTTTAGGAGTTAGAAAAGAGCTTAAACAAAACTCCAGTACGGTCAACCGATTGCAGTGGCACAGGCAGTGCCCCATGTTGGGACAGTGGATAATGGTCCAAAGGTCATCCATGCAGTATGGACGGAGCAGGTGGCTCTCAAACATACCAATACATGCACGGGATAGATCATGGTAGAGGCTCATGATTCGGTGCGGTAGAGGAACGCAAACCGAGGTGGATCTCGGACAGAGGTTAGGAGAGTTGTGTGTGAGTTGCAGTGGATGAACTTGACTACGTGTGGTGTGAGAGCAAGTCCAGGGGCACTTATATGCCAAATACATGCAAGAAAAATAAATTGTTTTCTAGACAATGGTCCAAAGATCTGCATAAGGTGCGATGGATGAAATAGAAGGCTATATGTTACAAAAATAAAAATGATGTTCCTTAACAAGAGGTGTCCCGAGAACCTGCATGAGTAGTGGTAGGCAAGTGTGATGCAAGTACAGGTCTGCAGACACTTGCATCACCATGCTGTGACTTGTAAATCGAGGTAACTTCCAAGAAGCGGTCCCGAAATTTGTTTGTTAAACATGAGACAATGGTCTCATAAGGAGATAGAAATTTGGGCCCAGAGGTGTGAGGGGTGTCTTGAACAGGTTTTGGGTGACTTTGAATTAGCAGCTGATGGTGTTGCCCCTAACTTGTGCTAAAAAAATTTGAAAAACAAGAAAGGAAAAAAACTACGCTATAAGGGACTCACAGTGGTTATATCTGGCATAGACTCTCTTGAGGTGGAGCTCATTGCGCGGCTTCTTCAAGAGTCAACCATCTGATTCAGTGAAGAGGCATGCCCCCTTGCCGAGATGAAGGTCATTGGCAAGGCAGGATGACGAAATCTGGTATTTTATGGGAAGAACCAATTCCACACTATGGTTTAAAGGGAATGGGGTAAAACCAAAGGCAGTCTTACATATATCTCTATCATTGCATAAGTGGTGCCAGGATAGATCAGGTGGATCTTCCATAGCCGATTAGGTGAAAGGGAAACTGGTGCTAGAGATCAAGTAAATGGTATTGGTTGTGGTTTTGGTAGCCTTGCCCCCAGTCTCTCTTGGAGGAAGAGGGGTAGGCTTGGAGACGAGAGGAGTCTTTGATGGACCTGGAGGTAGGTGCAACATCATATCAATTGGTTTGACAGGATTCAACACATCTTGGGACCTCAGAGGTAGGGTAGGTGGTTTAAGGTACCACACAGGATCTCCCAATGTGAAATCCTGTAGATTGTGGGTTGCCAAGATAGACTTACTCATGATCCCGAATGGTAGGAAAAGGAAAGGGAAAAGGAAAAGGATCGTGATAATCGGGAATGAACCCCATTGTTTCCCTAGTAACTGAGGTTGAGGTTGCGACCGAGGTTGAGGTTGCGGCCGAGGTTGTGGCTGCAGATGGAGCTACGGCTACAGAAACAATGAAAGATATAGGTCTGATGGACCGTCGGTGATGGTGGAGACAAGAGGGTCTGTAGAACTGGACATCATGTAAATGGACATGGTGTCTGAAGAAGGAGGTGGGGGTGAACTTCTTCAATCAAGGTGATCTTAGATTCAAGGGAATGTTGATGGAGATCGGCTAAAGCGATTCAGAATTAGGGCAAGTCTTGACAGTGGTGATAATAATGTCCATACAATCCACAGAGGGCATAAGCATGGTTTGTTCTCAATGCCATGTTTCTCACTATTGGTGCAGTTGGAATTTCAACCATGGGGAGGTTTTCGGTTGTATCCATGGCATCCAAATGTGAACAAATCATTGGAATCTTAGGGCAGTTCTGAGTTAGATGTCCCTGTTGCTCATAGATGGTGCAAGGGGGCATATGTCAAGGTTCTACGGTGGCTTTAGCATTCTTTCCCCTGGCCCTTTTCGGGTGGGGCGGTGCAGGTGTGGGTGTGGTGGTTGGTTTTTGCGAATCGGGTGGAGGATGGGACTTGACTGTAATGGGCTGCACAGGTGTTAAGACTACCTAGGGCATTGATGGTTGAGTTGGTGCATCAAGATACCACACAGGAATTCCCAATGTAAAGTTGGGTATGTTCAGGGTGGCCATCATCGGCTTGCTCATGCCACCAAGTGGGGGAAAGAGGAAGGGAATTATATGGATTGGAGAGGAGCCCAGATAACTCCCTGTTGGTTGTATGTGGTGGTGTGGTTGTGGTTGTGGCTGCATGTAATGTTGCGGCTGTAGATGATGTTGGGATTGCTGTTGATGTTGTGGTTACGGTTGGGGCTGCGGCTGCAGTTTTTTTTTGGGTGCAGCGGTGTTGGATGAGAGCATGCACAAGTCCACAGTCTCATTTTGTGCCGGTGGTGGTGACACTAAGGGGAAATGAGCCGTCATGGTGGTATCAGAAAAAAACCGAGGGACCACATTCAACAATGGGGAGGCTGGTGTGTTGTCAACCATGGTGTTGATTGCAGGGACAACATTAGCATGCGTGGTCATACCTTGTGGCTCAATGGTGGTGATGGTAGGGATAACGTTGGCAGGTGTCGTTAACCCTTGTGGATCATGATAAGTGAGTTGATCAACCATCACATTCTTCCCTTCATGGGGGAACATCATGAGACGGAAGACAGTTGATGCGAAAGCTCTCATGGCGTACATATAACTTCTTTCGAGGAGAAGGTTATAGCCTAGTTGAGCGTTGACAACCTCTATGTCAATCAAAATTGTCTTCCTAGCTAATGTGATGGGGACATGGGCGAGGATTCCTTGGGATTTAGTGGGATGGCCATCATAAGCCTGCAGAGTTGTGGAGGATGGTTGCAGAATTGGAGATCCAAGTTTCTTCCAGACTAGGGTAGACATAACACATGTAGATGCCCCCTCATTTACTATGCACCAGTGCACAACCAAATTCTAGATAGACACCAGGATTTGGAAGGTGATGGTGGATGGCATGCACGGTTCTCTATTCTCTGTGTCGAATGTGATCAACTTGGAGTCGGAGGAGTCTACGGCCCCAAGGGCGGCTATTAAGGATTTCCGTTGCTTTGGACACGTTTTGAGTACCTCAAGAGTGGACATGGCCATTGGTGTTTGGGCCAAATCATCCACGATGCTATAGCTATCAGCAGCTCTAGCCGTGGCATTATTGGTGACCCATTGTATGGGGGGGTGGGGGAAAGGGGGTAACTGAAGAGGTGCATTGACCAATTTGGACGTAGATGCTGCTGATGTGTCAGCGGGTTTGGTGGTGGTTCCGTACTGATTCTGTCTGGTTTGTAGGTTGACCTCTTCAGTCGTCATGGTTAGCAGGTGGTGGACACCTATTTTGGCTGTGGGAGGTTCCCCTAGAACATTGGGATTGGGTTGGGGAGGGGGTACGGTTGCCACCAATCCTTGGACTGGTAATGGGTTCTAAAGCACCATAGGAGGAGGTTCTTGTGGTGTCGGGTTAGGTTGAGCTTGGTCCGTTGTGTTGGTGGCATGTTGAACCTCAGTCCGAATGGCCTGCTTTGCGCAACCCATGAAGGGACACTCGAATGTGTAGTGCCCGTAGACCTCATAGAGTGTGCATGGTTGGTTTGTACACAACAGAGCGTTGCATCTCGGTGCATTTGGTCGTGGACAATTTTGGGCAGGTAAGTTTGTCGCGGCATAGTTGGGAGGGTTTGGTTGTTGATCGCCTCCCTGCAGTTGATTATTGGCTTCATTCTGGGGCCGGTTATTCCTAGGTTGCCCTTGTTGGTTATTGGGGGTTGGCTGGTTGGGACAGTTTTGTTGTGCAAATACTTGTCCCAATGGAGTAGGTGGAGCAAGGGCAAGGGCTTGAACCACTTACACTAGTGGTGCATAATAAATTTGGGTGGGCAGAGGTGCCACAAATGTGGGCCTTTGCCCCACATATTACTGTGTCTTCCATGCCAAGGCCTGAGCCTGCTGCTGTGGCACAATTTGTGCGTAGGAAGTTATTGCTCCGAACTGGGAGTGTTTTTTATCCTGAGTCAGATCCGGCCAAGAATAACCTATACTGTGGCCAAATAGACTCGGATTTGCCTTATGGAGGCTTGGCAGAAACAATAAATTGTAAATAAATAGTCTTTAAACTAGTTTTGACAATAAATTTTAAACCTAGGGCATAAACTGAAATAAAACTTGAAATTTAGAAAACTTAACCAGGGATCCTGTGGGATCGACCTGGTATGGTCGCTAGTTCTGTAGCAGGGATTTCTCCTTGCTACAAGGGAAGGAATGGCTACCTTCCATCTATAGGATGGAAGGATAGGTTCCTGTGTGGAAATGCAAGAAAAATAAACAAAACAGAAAGGAAAAAAAGATGGGTAAGAAATGGCCGTGAGCCCCTCTGCAAACAAGGTTAGGGCTTTGCTCCGAGAACCTGCAAACAACTATTAAGAACAGAAATAAACCTGCAAAACAAGTTAATAAACAAACCTGCAAGAAAATATGGGTCAGAAAACAACTAAGCTACATAAAACAAAAGCATGAAAAAACAATGGTATACCTCTTCTTTGGTGAAATGGGCCACCATGCCTTGGCTGGAAGAAGCACCTCTCTATCTCACTCAACAATGGAGGAGCTATGGTTCAATGGGGAAGATGAGTGGATGAGAGGGGGATGTGGGTGGCCTTGAGAGACAAAGGGTCTCAAGGCATCCACGGGAAGCATAACAGTATGCAAGGGAAGAGTTGTTTGAGAGTGACCCCCAGCCCTCCTTTTATAGATTTTTTGGGGATTTTTAGGGTTTTAAGCCCTTGGTCAGGGCTTTAGCCACTTTTTGGGCTTTTAGCCCCTTCTTCCCTAACTTTAGCGCCTTTTAGGGTTTTAGGCTCCTTTGAGGGGTTTTAGCCCCTTTTTGTAGGCTTTAGCCCCTAGGAGAGTTATTTAGGCTGCTTTTTGGGGGTTTAAAGCCCTTTTACTCATTTTTAAGCCTTTTTTAGGGTGTGGGAGTCTAATGGGGTGATACGAAGGTCGTGCATGGGTGTCCTTGGGTGGTGTAGGCCATGTAGAGCTGAGTGAGGGATTTTTTGGGTTAACAAGCCTTACGTCAATGAGATCACAAGGGAAAGTTCATGAAAAAACAAAACAGTAAAGATATTAGTAACATAAAATAAATATACACAATGGATAAACTAAATAAAACCAAAATTATACCTTCTTTCTTGTAACATGGGCCACCATGGCGGTCTTGAAAGTGATCCGCCTCTCCACAGGCTGGTTCCAGGTGGGTATGGAGAATGTATCAACGTACAATGTGAGAATGGAATGGTGATGGGATGATGGAAAAATTGTGTGTGAATACCTGAGAGCAAAGGTGTCCCAACATACTCGCAAAATGAAAAATGGGAAAAAGGGTTGTTTTGGGAGAGCCCTTCACAATGTATTTATAGAATGGTTCTACGGTTTTTTGACCCAATGTGGTTACCCATGGTATTTTCCTATGGTTTTCTCTCTTTTAGGATTTTTACACCCTTTTTAGGTTCTTGAACCCTTTTTAGGGTTTTTTACCCTTTTTTAGGGTTTTTGAGGGCCTTTTTTGTAGAGAGTGAGGGTAAACCATAGTAAATAATAATGTTTTCGACCATTTTTTGTGGAAATACAATTGTGAAGGTCAAAATTAAGGGAAATATGGTAGGAATATGATGTATGTATATGGTTTAGGCCATGTAGATCTAGGTGAACATTTTTTGTGTTAACAGATTGCCCCATGATGTGTGACAGAAGTAGCTCATCGTATGGCCAACGGACATCATAGGATCATTGGGAATAGTGGAGATACTGGAGAGGCATGTGGAAAAGTGGAGCTTCCTCATTTGAACCATGATGGATTTTGGTTTTTTATTAATGGTTCCTCAAAAATGGATGAGTTACATATGATGTGAGACATGTCTATGGATGAGGCAGGCATCCCCATTCTCATGACAATGTCAAAAGAATAAATAATTAGATCACGAATCAAAAACATGGTATCCAATCAATACATATACAAATTATGATACATAATGGTGGCCTCCATGAGAGGTTGAATACAATGCTGATATGAAGAACTGATACATAGGAACAATGGCATTCTTATGGAATACAATATCATAATGACTGATGCTCTCCTAAATATGGAGGTCTACATATATATGGACTCAATTACTGAGAGTCAAAATCTCTATGGTACAATGTGCGACATCAAGAACTAGAGATACATGGAAGCACAACACTGGGGGATTCCAAACACTGTCACCAACGTAGCCCAGAAATCACAAGGGACATGAAACTGTATGTATCCCATAGTAGACTCACCAATGTGCTAGATTCAGGTGACAATGGGGGTATTTGACCAAATACTGAACGGA
Source organism: Pseudotsuga menziesii (assembly GCA_001517045.1). Taxonomy (NCBI): domain Eukaryota; kingdom Viridiplantae; phylum Streptophyta; class Pinopsida; order Pinales; family Pinaceae; genus Pseudotsuga; species Pseudotsuga menziesii. Next base: position 932,000 of record LPNX010182943.1, read on the forward strand.
CCAATATCCTATACAAATCTCACTGGTGTGATGATGTAGTTGAAGTCGAGCACATGAGACACAACCATCCTGAGAGGCACTAATGACTCCTCTCAAGTGGTCTAAGGAAATCATTAATGAGGTGGATGAAACCAGGATATAGGGACCGCTGGGTCTATCCTATGGAATATATGTGTTGTCATCGACAAAGGGAGACCTACAACTAATAAAGGTAATGTTGTGTCCTTGACTAGAAGTGTGAGGGAGATAACCAAAGATGTGGATCAATCTAGGGACCGACACACTAAATGGGGAACAAGGGTAGGGGAGTATGGGGGACTCAAACTTCCTTTGTTCATAGTATGATAGTAGGACTGACCTGGCAGCAAATGAAACTAACTCATGGGAGAGGGATCATAGCTGTAATATCGGGAAGATGACTGCAAAAGGGAAATAATGAGGGAGGTGGCTAGACTAGTGATATCCAGGGGATCTAAGGAAGACTCATTACAGAATACTCTGAACAAAGGAGACCCAATGGGGGAAGCTTCCATACTGTAATATCATATGTAGCAGTGCCTAAAGACACCTTTATGACATGATCTCGTGGATTTTTGGCGAGCCCGAGAAAGTAAATGCTCGATGGTGTTTTCATTTTTAGAGAGTCTGAAAACAAAAATAAGACTCCAGTGTGATCTCTTTTTCATATGTAGTCTCATGAGCCTAAAAAAGGGTAAAAGTGTACAAAGGAGAGCTCTCCCAACCTTTGGGGAAGGAATACTTCTTTGCCATTGGTAGTATAACTAGGTCATAAAAGGTTAAACCTAGACTGACTAGACGGTCATTCAAATACTTTGCAAGCATGAATGAAACCAAGTTTGCTCGGAAATATTTTCTTGATGAGAAGGATGGAAAAGAGCTTAAGGACAACCCATAATTATATTTTTCATAAAGTACGGTCCCAATGTCCGAGAAAGCATAAAAGTATACAAAGGGAAACGTTCCTAGCTTAAGTGTGCAAAGGTGGTCCTTTTCTTATGATAGACTACATAGTCTATAAAAGGAGATAAACAATGCTACATAGATGCCCTTTCAAATACATTAATGAGCATGAAAGGAAGCAAGAATGCTCGACAATATTTTCATTCTTTTAGGAGTCAGAAAAGAGCTTAACAAAAACTCTAAAATGGTTAATCGAGCAAGGCAGAAATGTTCATTATATGGAGAGAAGTTATGTTGTGAACATGGCTGATGGTCATAAATGCAGGACATTAGTGGGGTCCCCTTGCAGTACAATGGATGGCGGTAAATTATGGACAACTATGCAGTATGGATGGAGCAGATGGCTCATGAACATGCCAATACATACAAAGGGAGATGCATGTGATGACACACAAATCATGGTGAATTTCGAGAAATGGCTCGAAAAATTATGGCGAGAGCATGAGACGAGGGTCTTGTCAAAAGACAGAGGATAGAAAATCAAACCTGATGGTGCAAACAATGTCTCCAATGGACTCTGGATGACTCTGACTAGAATCTAGTGATGCTACCCCTGGTGCAATGGTGCACAGGGAAAAACTAGAACAAATGGAGGCCTCTATGGGTACGGATCTAGCTCAACGTACAAGATGTGATTCGTGTGTGTTAGTATTGTTTTTGTGCTAGGTAGTTGGAGAAGTATAACACAGGGTAAGGAGGAATAAGGTCTATCAAAATTTTTATATCATATGACCATGGAGGACATTAAGAAGTTTCTGCAAGTATTTCAAGGGTCATTTCTAAGTTGAGTTTGAATAATAATCAAAGAATTCTAGTATTTTATCTTTGAAAATGTATAAGAAAAACAAGATTTGTTCCAAGTTGTATATTGGCAGGAAATGAAAGGATTAAGGAAACATGTTTAAGAATTTTGGCATAAGTAGAAATAGGTTAACTAGCAGATACCACAGTTTGTTGGATGAAGAGGAATACGTAGATCTACAGTAATGAACCATTTCATTATTTTGTTCTATATCAGGGAGAAAAAAATGTTTAAATCAGTGAAATGGTGTAAAAGGGGATTATATTCCAACGGTGACAATCAATGGTCAGATCGGATAGAATGAGGAAATCTATTTCACAAATATGACTTGCATGGTGAAGATCAGTTTTGGTGTTTGCAGAATAGGCTAAAGCACCTGCAATTTTCAACGGCCGAGATTGAGGATGGTTTAGATCCGCAGCGGAGCTGAATTCCACTGATCTAAAGTGATCATGGAAAGTCCCATCTCAAATCTTCGAAATGGGTTAAATCAGGGGCATGTTTCAACGGTGGAGATCAAGTGGGGAAGATCTATGGCGGAAAAATATTCCACTAATTGAACATGCATGAATGAAATCACTCTTGAAATTCATGAAATATGGTAGGACCGTTAAGGTTGGATGGTGGAGATTAAAAGCACTTTTAATCAAGGCTTGAGCAATATTTCACTAGGTTAAGTTTTACAAAGAAAGGTCGAGGTTGAGATTTGCAGAATTGAATGTGGGCCACATATTTTGATGGTCCTAATGAAAGTTAAATGTAGATCCATGGCTGAAAATGCTTCCGCCCATCCAAGATGTGAAGAAGGAAATTTTTGGTGTAAGTGCGGAGAAGGTAAATGTGAATGGGGATCTAGGGTGCATATTTAAGTTAAAATGTATCTACAACCATAAATCAATCTGGGCATAGGAGCTATAAGAAGAATAGTGAATGGGCCATGCAACTGGGAATCAAGGTTTAAAATAAATCAAAATGGACGGCTCAGATTGGAAAGGGGTACAAATCAAGGATAAAGGTTTTTTCCAGTTTTTAAAGTTGCATGAGGGATAAAGGGGATTGGAATAAGCGGGAGTAAGATAGTGTGGTCAATCAATGGACAAGAATCAAGGGCTCATATTGAAGGACAGAATATCTACGGGTGAGATTGAATTTTAGTCACAAATATGCACAATCTATATGGAGAATAAAGTGATATAAGGAAAAGCACGTGGATTCAAACTATTTTCTTTTTTTCGTGCATTGGAAAACGAGAATTCAGAATTTGTGGAAGGCACCACTGTGGACAAACTTTCAAACCATCTGGTAGTTGGCCTGGTAGGTTCATTTCTCAATTGAACTAGTATTTCATGGCTGAAATGGAATATTTAGAAGTTCAGAATCTCGAGTATCAAAATGTTGAAGAAACCCTTAAAGATAAAGAATATGAAATATTCGATACTATCCTACTAATTGATAATGTAGAAACCACTAAAAATAAATTGAAGTCCCCAAAAGATTAAGGAATTGATACTCATGGAATATTCAATTCATATTTCTTTTATTTTTATGTTGAACAAACCCCAAGATGTCCAGAGTTCGTAGATTGGTGTGCCAGTAATTACTCTCCTTCTGAGGGGGTAATAATGGATGCATCTAGGTCTAATATTTTGTGTCCAGTAAACTCCTTTATCATCTGAAATACTCTGTTAATTCCTACTAATTTTTTCCAAACATCAAAATAATAAAAAGAAGAAAACCTAGTCCAATTTTTTCGAGTCCTCGGTCGAGCAAAAAGAAGCTTTCCACAAAACCTGCTCAAAACCTGAAATCCAGTTGCTTAACCACCCTTTTCCCATTTATTACAACATGTTTAATGAAGAGACCCAGTCTCTGATAACTTTGTCCAGATAATTTTTGGGTATGGATACGAATAAGTACATCACTGAACCCTTGTTGAGTCTAATGTTCACCTTTAATACCTGTTAAGTAGAGTCTGAGCATTTGAGTAATTCCATGCAATCATCCTATCATAAATTTGATGAGTTTTTGGCTGAGAACATCTGTTCTCATCTAATAAACTTCCATAGGACAACAACTTTCACATTTCAATCTCTTTTGCTGAGAATGTTTTTAACCTTCAATGAAGATAATTTGCAGCTTCCAGAGATGGTCATAACAGATTAGACGACTAAATATTATTGAAAGTTCATGAATTTTCTTATGGACCCAGTATATAATGTTTTCTTTCAATAAATATTACCCCTAGTACTTCCAGAAATGAAAGAGTTATTGCAGTTATCACCTAAAATAAGAGGAGGGAACTGGTTCATTTCTGAACATAATACTATGATTAGGGTATATGGATTTGCTCATCAGCCTTATGTCTTTCCATCATTTTTTACAGTAAGGGTGTTTGCATTAGAATTGATTAGACAAAGGATAGTAGTTGAATATGAGCATTTCCTGAGCTATAAGCAGCCTTCAGGAATCAAATTCCCATGGACAGATGGTCCTATTACCATTAAGAGTAAATCATCCCTTTCAATGATCGAAAGCATGCTCACAGAAAATGGATTTTCAATGGAAGCTTCATTCAATTAGGACCCTCACCATATCATCTCATATAGGAGACAAGCAAATAAAAACAAACCCTTTTAGAATTCTGATGTGGCAAGACTTTTTATCCAAAGGATATTAATAATGGTGATGATATGCAAGAGGATTCACTTTCATCTGGACAATGGGGTTCTCCTCCTCAACAAGATGTTTCTAGTATTCTTGTTGCAGCTACTCATATCACTCCATTGGCTAGTTTTTTCGAAAAGGTGAATAAGAGAGATTGCCTAGAATCCATGGATGTAGATGAGGATGACACTTCCCGAAATCCCAAGAAACTAAAGATTGAAAATCCAGGAAAACATGTATAGGTTGCAAAGACTAAAGGAAAAAAGAAACTTGTGAAGGTCAAAGTCCCAACCTTTGAAATCTAGGAGTACACATTTGATAATGTTCCTGAAGGAACTGTAGATAAGTATAAGGACAAAACTGAATTACTAAACAAATAGAAGGATGTGGGTGAGAAATTTTTTTATGAAAAGATGAAGTTGTATGCTGAAGTAAGAAAATTGTCTTATCAAGATGTATCCCTGGTGACTATTAGGGATCAAGATAAAGACACCTTAAATTTGGCAGTGACTATAGGAAATAAAGTGGCCGAATTAAGGATGAATGTGAAGAAGATTCCTACTACTTATATGATCCATTTACATAGAGAAACGTGTGATATCATTTATACTGATTTGTTGCAAGAAACATTGCAGGTATCTAAGTTACAATCTAGCAAGAAAAAATTTGAAGATTTGCTCAAAAAGGAGAAGGTGAAGAATAAGGCCCACCAAGCACAGATAAAGGAACTTCAAGTGGAATTATTGGTGGCAAATATTCAGACTGATAAAGGAGATGCCACACAGAAGATGTTGAAAGAAAAAGAAAATGTAATTCAATTTCTTAAAAAGAATATAAATATCCCATTTACTCGGCTCATACAAACCTCTGAGCTGACAGAGTTTGAAAAAGATAAAGAAGCTTTGAATACTGAACTAATTGTTTTTGAGATTTGAAGAGAAGGATAAAAAGTGTGAGAAATATGTAGGACTCTGGGATGAAAAAGAAAAGGATTTTGAAGCAAAGAAAGCAGAGTTGGAAAATGAACTAAAGGAGCTAAAGGATAAGGAACAACAAATTCCAATTATTTCATCTTTTGTACAATATCGTACAGATTCTTTGTCTCAAGCTATGTCTCAGGTAAGTCTCAAAGCTCTAGAAATCATTGGCTTGAAGAAACAAAAAAGAACTTGGAAGACATAGCTGAAAATAAAGAACAGGACAGAAAGAAGTTGGAAGATAAGTGTAAGGAGTTGGTAGAAAGGAATAACAAATTGGAAAAACAAGTGTCAAGCTAAGAAGCCTTGCAAGGAGTGAAACACCTTATCTGGGATGTACTGATAGAAGAAGAAGCCAAGAACAAACCTTATTTGGATTTTATTTTGGATAAAGAGATTGTTACACAAGAAGCTAGACAAAATGTCTAGATGGTAAAACAGGTCTTAAACAAATATCTCATGGACACAACTAATAATGCAATCAGCTTTTTTAACAACTTGGCAGAAGAAGAAATCAAGAAAGCAAATATTTGGGATAGAGTTTTGGTTTTCACATGGGAAAGGAGAGTGGTGAATAAATATCATAACTTAGAAATAGATCAAGAAAAAATTGATGTTATACATAATCAAATCAAGGGATTTATTCAAATTTTTAATCCTTTATTCAAAAGAGGTCTTCCTTTCTTCTAGGAAGAGAAAGGAGGAATGTTGTCTCAGAAAGAATATAGTGACAGATTAGTCAATTGCAGATTACATCATAGTCAATTTGATGATATGCAGCAACAATCCTTGTTGGGTTAAACTATGATTGAAAAATTAGATAGAGATTTTGAAATGTTGTTTGACTTTAAATCTACATGTGCCAAATTCCCATATTTCACTTATCCAGAAAACATGGAGCTCATGGTATTGGCTAAGGAGATTATCATTCTGGACCTGCCAGTTGTTGATCAATGGAAAACAATTGAGAATTACAGAAAAATAAAATACATGTTGCGCCAATGAGGACATGCCCAAGCATGACAAGGATCAAAGGGATGACTGTAGGAGGATCAGGTGAGCCAGAATCCTGAATATGAAATACTGTTTTAAAGCCAGCATGTGCAGTGTACATCATCTTTTATGTTTTATGTAAATCGTGGAAAATGTGCCACGTTAGATTTTGTTAGAATTTTGTTTCTCAATTTGTAACTAATTTTGGCCTTGTTTCGAGGTTGGTCTCGAGGGTCTAATACACTATAAGTATACCCTCAAGAGAGGAAGAAAGGGTTGAAACCTGTGAGACTTTTTCATTATGTAATTTTGAGATCTATTTTTAATAAAAGTTGTAGAGCTGAATGCTAGCCTTTGAATGCAAAAATTCATGTGTATTTCTTAGTTACAGACTGTTATTTCTTTTCTTTATGTGCATGTCCTTTGTGTTAATCTTTCCATTATGTTTTCTCTCATATCTGAGATAAGTGTGTGATAGTTTTCAAAATTCATACTTGGTTATGCTCTTTCAATCGTCTCAGATATTCACAAATTGTTTCTACCAGAGTTAATGCAAAATTCCTCTAACAAGTGCTCTTTGTTAATGGACTTTCATCTTTTCTTCCTTTCCACCGGACCAAAAAAATATTGACCTTAACCGAAGTATTATCTTGATTTTGTAGACATTTCCCATGCAAATTTCTCTATGTTTCTTGATAATTATGAATCAATAGCCCAATATACCCTTACCCTGCTTCAACCACAACAATATATGAATTTAATTTCATGTTTGTATCTGGCCTTGTTATATATCTGTGAGAGATCCCTCTCTGCAAATGGAGAATCCATCTCCCTTTCCTAAATTGGTTAAGTTGTTACATTGGGGTTCACCTTCCACAACCATGGGTGTGATTCTGAGTTCTAACAAACTGGAATCATTGTTGGGGACGTGAAAGTGAAAATCATCCCTGAGAGAAATGACAAAGAATCAAATAAGAAATTTTTTTTGTGACCAAACAGAGACCCTTGCAGTTGAATAAGGTTGTATATTTTCCCTCGCGAATCCACCATGGTTCTGAGCAAATTGTAGAAGGAATCCTGGCTTCTAGGTGGCCACATACACAAGGTAATCCTGACACTGAAATATTACAAAGTCTAGATAACCCTAATAAATTGCTTAGAAATAATGGAAAATATCAGTTAGATATTCCTCAATTCGAAAATTCATATACTCAATAATTTCGTAGCATTCAATATTCCATGTCAGAAACTAATTCTGAAAGATCACTATTAAAGTCTAAATCTGAGTCTGACTTGAAGAACATGGAATTAAACCCTAGTAGGTTAGAGTCATACATGCTTGACTCTTTTTAGCAGAATCTCCAAAATTCTGAAGAAACTGGTGCAAGAAACCCTACTTTCCAAAACATTTGGCCTTATATCCCACCAATTGTTCAAAACCCTCCAACCTTCCAATATCCTCATGTAGTTCCAAATCCACCTAGACAAATGGAAACCAGATTTTCCCCTTTGTCCCTTCCTGCTGCATTACATGACCTCCCTCAAAATTATGCCCAAATAATTACCTTGTATGATGGGGAGGGTAATTTCTCAGTCGGACAACATGTGGATAGGTTTGATGACTTCATCGATTTGGAGGAAGTGTATTATGAAGATGTTAATATGATATTGTTTGCACAAAGCCTATCTAGGGAAGCCAAGAAATGGCTTAGGGACTTCCCTGCTGGATCCATTTGTACATTCCAAGCATTCCAGGATGCATTATTGGAAATATGGGATGATAATAAGAGCCCATTACAAGTACTATCTCAATATAACAATCTCAATAAAGGGGGTTTTGATTATGTCCATGAATTTTCAAGCCATTCATGCGAGTGTAAAACTCCATCCCTGTTCATATCAAACCTATAGTAGGAGCTACAAAACTCCACCATGCTGATGGTTTTAAAAGTGATTTTGATTTTTATTGAGAGAGAAGAAATCATCCAATCTCCCTGACATGTTTAAATATGCATTAGAGGTAGAATCCAACATCATGGCATGTGGAAAGATGAAACAAAGAGCAGATACTGATAAAATAAAAATCAAGGAATAACTTGAACCTTCTACTTCTGATGCTGCCTCCTCTAGTGATATAAAATTTGAGATGATAATGAAGGCAATGGAGAAAATGATGGATAAAATGACTATATATAACAGGCCATTAAACAGGGAACAAACTGAACCTCAAATCATAAATTCTAATTTCAGAAGTCCCAATCCTCCTCAACCCCCACAAATCAAATAGAGGGATGTAAGGAATCCTAGAAATCCAAATGACCAGCCAATACAATGCCCTTTCCCTGAAAATTATGTTGATGGTGAAGGAGAGGTGGAACCTGCTGAAGATAAAATACATAATTTCAGTGATTTGGATTCTGATATATGCCTCATCAAAACAGAACATAAAATGTATGCTTAAGAGGATGCTAATAAGGATTTTGAGATAGAATCAGAATAGTACCAAATGGGGTACTTACATGCTATGGATGATGTCCAAAGGAACATTCAATTAAGGAATAGAGATTTATTTTCAATAAGGGAAGGCTCGATCCAAATCATCCTTCTGGCAGTCAGCAAAACACTGATAAGAAAAAAGAAAAACAAAAATAACAAATTGTATATAAATATCCTGTAGATAAAGTAGAAAAGACAAAAGAGGTTAAACAACCAGCACTAATAGATGTGGAAAAAATTGGTTCCACCTTCAACCTGCAAACAGAGCTTTCAAAGGTAAAAATATCCATCCCTTTTAATGAGTTACTAAGGAATACAAAATGCAAAGACAAGATAATAGGCATGGTTAGGAATCAGGGAGAATTTCAACATGATATCTTAGAAGTGAATGACGATGCTCTTACTATTGTTTTTTGGTCTAAAATGGAAAATGGAGATGAGGATAAAGTTACCCATTTATACCTAAGTCGAAATGTGCATGATATGGTTGTGCACAATGCCATGTTGGAGTCTGGTGCCTCCCATAATTTGATGCCAAAGGGAGTAGTAGAAATCTTCAGATTAGAAGTTACTAGACCTTATAAATATTTGTACTCTTTTGATTCCATGAAGGTAAAATGTCTTGGACTGATCAAAGATATGGTAGTAACTTTGAAATAAATTCCCTCTAAAACTTTAGTAATGGATGTTGTTGTAGTAGACATTCCTCCAAAATTTGGTGTGTTACTGTCAAATTCTTGGACCTCTAATTTAAAAGTAAGTTTGCAAATGGACATGTCCTATGCTACCATTCCTATGGCTGGAGGGAGTAAAAGGTTGTACAGTGAGAAAATATCCCCATAAGTAGTTATGATCCAAGAAAACCCAAATGAGCATGCTATATATGATGTTGATACTGACTTGGGATCTTCAATTTTCTTTAATGATGTTTCTCCCTATGATCTTGAAATTTATGCACCTATTGAAGGGAAGGAGTAAGAAGAGTCTACAAAGAAACAAGAAGCTTTAGAGAAGAAACAAAAAGAAGAAGGTCTTTGTACCTTGTATTTAGATGGATCGGTGGCTAAGGATGGTGTTGGTGCAGGTGTGTATATTATTTCTCCCATCAGGTATTTTGAAATTATGTCTTATAAGTTAACTTTTGAATATACTAACAATGTGGAAGAATATGAAGCTTTATTTTTAGGGATGCATGCTTTGAAAGATATGAGAGCCAAAAGGATACAAGTCATAGGAGACTCAGAGCTAGTAATAAATCAGGTAAATGACATCTATCAAACCAGGAATCCTAGAATGAGGGCTTATATAAATGAAGTGTGGGATATGTTTGGTAATTATTTTACCAAGCATACAATCAGATTAGTCCCCAGATATGAAAACACAGTGGTTGACTCCTTAGCTGTTGCTGCTGGAAAATTTAAAACCCCCACTGTTGGCCAAAGGAAGTATAAGGTTGACATTATAAATAGACCCTCCATACCTAATAATTCCAAACACTGGCAGGTATTTGAAGATGATATGCAGATCAAGATATTTTTGGATTTATCTGGTGATTTTGTAAATACTCACGTAGATAATGAAAATGAAAATCTTGAGGGTTTTCAAGAGGTCCAAGATAGTGAAGAAGGGATTGATGAAAACATGAAATACAAGAATTCCCAGGGAGGGAAGGATATAGTGTAGTTGAAAGGTAATCATATTCCCAAAGGCCTAATCCCTCTAGAGAAGTTGTTTGACCAAAACGATGTCACTAAGAATCTGAAGATGAAGCATGCTAATGATGTCATCAAAGATAAAAATATAGGGACCGAAAAGCAGCCAAAGATCATAAAATTGTCAAAGAGCTTGTGTGCCAAAGAAAAGGAAGATTATATCAATTTTATGAAAAGGTACACAAACGTCTTTGCATGGATATATGAGGATCTTAAGGAGTATGATACCTCCATTATACAACATACTATCCCTATAAAACTTGGTGAGAGACATTTTAGATGGAAAATGAGAAAATTTAATCCAAATTTGTTGCCTAACATTGAGAAAGAGATCAAAAAATTGTTCAATGCCAAGATCATTGTAACTATGAGGTTTTCCAAGTGGGTTTCGAATGTGGTACCTGTTAGAAAGAATAACGGTGAAATTTGGATTTGTATAGATTTCAAAAATCTTAACAAATTCTTCTTGAAAGACAACTATCCTCCGCCCAAGATGGAACACATTTTGTAGACAGTGGTGGGGTCAGAGAGGATTTCCACCATGGATGGTTTTTCATGGTACAATCAGATAAAGGTGTTTCATTAAGATCAAGAGAAAACATCCTTCACTACACCATGGGGTAATTTTATGTATGCTAATATGCCCTTTGGTCTAATGAATGCAGGGGCCACTTTCCAATGCACCATGGATATTTCCTTTACAGAAGAAAAAGATAAATTTTTAGTTGCCTATATGGATGATATTATTGTGTACTCTAGATCTAACAGGGAACATATCAGGCATTTAGAGAAATTTTTCCTGAAATGTAAGAGTCATGGAATATCATTAAACCCTAGGAAATCAAACTTTGGGTTAGAAGAAGGAAAATTACTATGACACATCATTTCAAAAGGTGACATAAAGATCATCCAAGAGAGGATCAAGGCAATCCATAAGGTTGAAGAACCCAAGAGCAAAAAGGAAGTGCAATCCTTCATTGAGTAGGTAAATTTTCTAAAAAAGTTCATCCCTAGTTTTTCTAAAATACTAATGAATATCACCAACATACTGAAAAAATACCATGAGATTAAATGGACATTGGATGCAAGGAGAGATTTCAGGGATATAAACTAAGCCATCATAGAAGCACCTGTTCTTGTAAGCCCATATTTTAGCAAGGATTTTTTAATCTTTTCTTATGCTTCTGATCACACTGTTGCTGGAGTGTTGTTACAAAAAAATGATCAAAACGCTGAGAAGCCTATAGCCTTTTTCAGCAAAGTGTTAAGATATGGGGATTTTAAGTATGACATAATGGAGAAACAAGCATATGCTCTAGTAAAATCTCTGAAATATTTCAGATTTTATGTTCTCCATTCACACATCATTGCTTATGTTCCTAGCAATGTAGTGAAAGGCATCCTCACACATCTTGATCGAGAAGAAAAAAGAGAAAAATGGACTATTGTGTTATTATAATATGACATTGAGATCAAACCCATCAAACTGTTAAGGGTTAGGGACTAGCGAAAATGATGACAAATTCTAATTGTGATTCTTTGCAACTAAATTTCTTGACCAGACATTCGAACCAGCTGGACACAGAGGTACAGGTAATTCTTGATTTATCCATTTCCCATGGAATTCTGACATTGTATATGTGCTTTGAAATTTACAAGCTCTTGCAGGGTTGATCAAAAGAAGGGCAAGGTTAGTAAAGCTAAAATCTTCCAAGTTTTGCATTCTGAATGAATAACTATATTGGAAAGATCAAGGTGGTGTTTTATTAAATTGTCTTTTCGAGAATGAATCCCAGTAGACTATAGAGGAGTTTCATAAGGGAGATTGTGGGGAGCACCATTCTTGGAAAGTAACAGGAAACAAAATTTTGAGAGATGGTTTCTACTAGCCCTCATTATTTTATGATGTTTATAAAGAGATCAATAAATGCCACCAATGTCATATTTTTTATGGTAAGAGAAAACTTGTTTCACTTCCTCTTAACCCAATATATGTAGAAGCACCTTTTCAGCAATGGGGACTATACTTCATTAGGGAAATAAACCCAAACTATTATAGAAATCATAGATGGATTTTGACAACCAAAGACTATTTTACAAAGTGGATTGAAGAAACACCTACCGGGAGGGATACTAATGCATTAATTATGGGTTTCCTAGAAGAAAATATTTTGGCTAGGTTTGGGTGTCCCAAGGATAATAGTGACAGACAATGCAACATCTTTCAAGTCTAAGAAGATGATTAATTTTTTCCATAAATATGATATCATCCTCAACCATTATACTACCTATTATCCACAGGGGAATGGGCTAGAAGAATCTTCCAATAAAATCCTGGTAAGGATTATTAAGAAGTTGTTGGAAAATAACAAGAGAGACTGACATACAAAGCTAAAACATGTTTTGTGGGCTGACAGGATCAACACACAAAGGGAAATTGGAATGTCACCATTCCAGTTGGTAAATGGAGTTGAGGGAGTTTTTCCAGCATCCTTGGGAGTATCAATCATGAGGTTGTTGCAGGAGCAACAGAATGAACCAAATCATGTGCAGAGAAGAATCAATACTATCATAGAATTAAATGAGTTAAGAGACAAATCCTATGGTAAAGTACAGATTCACCAAGAAAAAATGAAAAATACTTTTGATAGGAAGGTAAAAGAGAAGAAAATCTTGATTGATGATTTGGTTCTAAAATGGGATGCACCTCATGAAGAAAGGGGAAACATGGAAAGTGTGATCATATGTGTATGGGTCCTTATATCATTGCAGCACATAGAGGAGAGAATAATTTCATTATGCAGCATCAAGATGGACCTCTACTGGAAGGAGGTCCAGTAAATGGAATATTTCTCAAGCATTATCTGACTTGAAGGGAAGAAGTAAACTTCTGTATCATAATTGTATATATTTATTTATTTTCAAACAGTACAAATGGTGATCCCAGAGGATTTGAAGCCTGAAGAGAACGCCATAAGATCCAGAGGGGTATCCATGTTCCCTTTTCTTTGTTTTTTGTTTACAAAAACAAAAAAAATAAAACGTTTTGAAGTCCAAAATGTGGGGAGCCTCCCAATGGATTCGGCACCTGGTCTACCAGTTCTTTGCTACCTCATAGGGAGGATAGCATCCCTAGCTGGAGCCACTTGTTAGCACTTTTTTTGTGCTAAGTAGTTGGATAAGTATAACACAGGGTAAGGAGGAATAAGGTATGTCAAAAATTTTATATCATATGACCATGGAGGATATTAAGAAGTTTCTGCAAGTATTTCAAGGGTCATTTCTAAGCTGAGATTGAATAGTAATCGAAGAATTCTAGTCTTTTAGCTTTCAAAATGTATAAGAACAAGAAGATATGTTCCAAGTTGTATATTGATAGGAAATGAAAGGCTTAAGGAAACAGATTTAATAATTTTGGTATAAGCTGGAACATGTTAGCTTGCAGATACCACGGTCCATTGGATGAAGAAGAGTAAGTAGATCTACGGTCGTGAACCATTTCATTGTTTCTATATCCAGAAGAAACAAAAATTTTAAATCAGAGAAACAATATAAAAGGGGCTTATATTTCAATGGCGGTGATCAATGGTCAGATCGGATCAATGGAGGAAATCTATTTCACAAATCTAACTTGCACAGCGAAGATCACTTTTTGTGTTTGCAAAATAGGCTAAAGCATCTGCAATTTTCAATGGTCTCGATAGAGGATGGTTTAGATAAGCATAGAGGTTAATTGCATTGATCTAAAGTGCTAATAGAAAGTCCCATTTCAAATATGTGGAATGGGTTAAAGTGGGCACATGTTTCAATGGTGGTGTTACGGAGAGAAACTTCCTTTGGCTTGGGGTGTACCACAACAGACATAGAGACCTCAAAAATCAATATTTCCCAATATGCAAGAGAAACCAAACATATAACACTAAGGGATATCAAATAGTACCGTGTTCCAGACGGTTGAAGTAGATCCATGTTGAGCTTTTCCAATTCACGCTTGCTTTAAAAATTTGTTCTCAACAACAACAAAAAAGACAAGCATTCTATATAATGATGTGTTAGACCTACTCTAGCATATATATTCTTTAATGTATAAGAAATTAAAAATGTCCATGGATACAATATTCATATTCAAATGCACATTAATTGGACAGGAAAAGATATTTCTATTAATAAAATCAGAGATTACAAGAGTGACAACCTCTATCGGCACATCTACGAACCGAAGAAACTGAATCCTCCACCACCTGAATCCTCCATCTCTCAATAGAAAGCTCACAAGAAAAATGTAAGATTGGGAAGAACACAAAGTGCTCCAAAGGGAAAAAGAGATGCAGACTAAAGTACAAGCAAACTGAGGCAACAATGGACTATAGTTTCTTTTCTCTTCAATTCCTCCTCTTTAATGTATCCAAGGGGTTCCTTATATAGCACTCCAAAAGCGTAATCGAGGGTCAAATCTGAGCATTCTCAAGGCATTTGGAAGGCCAAGAGTCAATTTATTCGGAATCATATGAGGAAAATTCCAAAAATGTTTGGACTTATGCACACATCTCGATGTACATGGGTTTGAGGCTAAAAGTCATGTATACGTGCAAGTATAGTTTTAAAAGTTGCGTAAAGCAATAAACAAGGGTTTTTAAGGGATGATATTAGCACATCAAAGGATAATATAAGTCCATGAGGTATAAAGAGTCTACAGAGGAACAGGGCAGGAAATAAATATGTGATCAACTATGTGTGGTAAAATCAGCTATAACAGATGCCCCCTAATGTGTGAGGTCGGAGGGGTAACATGATGGCCGAAATACATTATAAAATCCATCCTAGAAGTGGAGTAATGAAGACCTAGGTGGAAGAACTAGCCATCCATCAATAAAATACAATGATAAACCTCTGCATGTGACTACAAATACATGGAGAAATACTGGATACATAATAGTACAATGGCCATGAATAGGCATGATATACAAATGTGTGGTCATTGCCACGTACAATATACAATAGATCAGAATATCCAAAGTGGATGAATATGTACAATAGGTCAAGATATCCATAATGGATGAATATATACAATGGATCAATATCTCCATAGTAGCTGAAGATATCTTATATACACTAGAAACAAATCATGAGAGCTGAAATCTCATGACCACTGGCACGATCAAGGAGGTATCATATATGGAATTCCACCCAGATCAAAGGTATTCTACACAAACCGCTATGAGTACATGTCCTACTATGTGAATAGGTGTGTCCAGGTCGAACATAGTAGTCCATCATCTGATTACTAGTTATTGATGTATACCGTTAATAGACATGAGATCACCCATCGATAATGACAATGGGAATCAACGTACAGAGTGCAATCTAAAAAGTGTGAATAGATGTGTTGAGGTCGAACACTTAGAAGAATCCATCGATCAGGGGACATTGATGTATTCCCAAAATTCTCGATGATGAAAGAACTTACCAATGATGACTATAAGTCTCAAGGAACTCAAAGGACTCTAGACTCCTATTCCAAGATAAATGACCTGATGTTGATGGAATGGAATCCGCTGGAAGGAGGGCATTAAGGAATCCCCCATCAATCAACACGAGGTACTCAGCAACATTGTATAATGTGGAAGAATTCAACGAACAAGATGTTCATGAACTAGTAACAGTATTTGGAATGGTCAACATGCAAAGTCAAGATAACTGAGGAATGGCGGACTCGGGCTTCAACTTCCTTCGAACAAGATCATAAATGAAAATGGCGACTGAAGGTAAGCAAAATGAACTTGATATGCAAATTGGGACATCTCTATGATAGAGGATGCATCAACAGAGGCTCCATGGGGACTGAAAGCTTAACGAGTTGATGGAGATAAACTCATAGTAATGAGTACATCTCCTAAATTCAAACCAATAACCCAACCAACGGATGTGATATATAGTGCTCTGTTTGAAGGTAACACGACTCAACTGCTACCAAAGATAACATATTTTCCTGTATGGATTTTTTGTTTTTTTGTTTTTTTGGACTTTTTCATATATTTTGAAAAGCTTGAAAAATAATAAAAGTGCTTTATAGTACAAATCTAGGAGGAGACGAGTGTCAAGGGGAAAATCAAACTACTTCCCATCAGTGGAACATTACTTTTCTCAATGCAAGGATATATGTGCAGCATAATGACACTTGGGGGAAGGTCTCCTCTCGGTAAAAGGGATGATCAAGCTGCAAAAGATATGTAAAAAAGGCTCTACTTGGCTAGACATGAGACAAGCTCAGGCTATATGGCTCATAACTCAAAGTCAGGGAGCCGGTATAAAGCTCAAGAAGGCAAGAAAAACTCATCAAAATGGAATTACAACTTGATATATACAAGGGAGTCCCAAGGGAAGTCAGCAGTATAAAGTTGGAGAGGAGTTTGAAGCTCTTGCTCAAGGAGATGGCAGGACTAAAAAGGGACTCCCACAACCTAAAGGAGGTATGTTAGCATGGGCACCGAATTCACAAGAGGATCTAACTAGGGCACCATGTATAGGAAAGCTCTACCATTCTCACAATACCACTTCTAACATTAGCATGAAGGTTCCAAGATATCATGGAATGGGTTCGTACGTAAGGTCAATATGAAATGGTCATAAGGCAATGCTTAATGCAAAAGGATGGAGTCCTAACCTATATGCCAGTTCAAAATTATACCTTTCATGGGCACGAATGGGTCAAATCCCTGGAGAGAGTGTACAAAAAACCAGACCCTACATGACAACAATATTAGTCCAAAACAACTTGAAACATTCAGTAAAGAGTCCACACTATAGGCCACAAGGAGGATTGATCATGAACACTACATTCAAAGGAAACAATGAGATGGACGATGGGACATAAGAAGGAAAGTAAGGTGAAGACCCAATGTTTACATATCCACTACCACCCTCGTGAGGGTGACCACTAGTTTAAAGACCAAGTGAAGGGAATAAAAATCCTCCATAAATGGAGTAGAGGATGGAATATGACCATTCCCGAATCCATGATCATGGTAAGGGGTTGTGATGCCCCCAAGTCCAACACTGTGGTCTATACTAGGACCAAGGACAGGTGACAGGATACTAGGCATGTTGAAAATAAAAGGATCTAAACTCAAGATAACATAAATATACTCAAGTACCCACAATCCAAAAATCCCACTAGCGCACAAAGAGCACACTCCTAAGAGAATCTACAACCAAAATACAAGCAAAATAAGGGGAGGGTATGTGAGCTCCCGAATGCAGCAGGTATGTCTCTCCTAGGAGAGGCCAGAGACTTCCATACACTACAAGCGGAGGTACGTAACCAATTATAGTGGCCCTCAACTTCAACATGTAAAGCAACTGTGTTGTCCGACCCCTACCTAGCCAGGACACTCACAGAATAACCTCTGTAAGTACCCACTGCGATACCCAACTAAGGAAACTAAGGTCACCTTAGTATAACCAATACTGAGGTGGACAGTCGCAGGAGAGATCGACCATATGGGAAGGATAGCAAATCCCGAAGCCTGAAAGCACAACTGTTACCCTAAGGGTGCACCAATCAATACCTCAAAGGCCCCTAGATACGAACACAATCCTAGAAATATATCAGTTGCTCACATAAAGTGACTAGGGGTCATCCCAATCACAATCATTTGCACTGTCTTGTGCTTAAATCCCATGTAAGAGGAGCATCCTGAGAAACACTAATTATACCAAGGATTTCACTCTCTCACCTTGACAAACACCTAATTGTTTTTGTTTAGTAGTCTTGGAGAATTGACTCACAATGAACTATTCCAAGACTCTAAAACCTAATCTTGTTGATGCACCCTAAAATAGAAAAGAGTGTAATTCATTTTATTAAGCGTTGATTTTAGTGGTTGTAATTACTCACAAGGAAATGCCTGTGAAACTAGTGATATGAAGGCCCATAAGTGAAATAAAAGTGCATACCTAAAAATCAATGCCAAGTGCAATGTGTAGAATGAAGAATAGGGTATGCCACTACATGAGGTGCATAAAAAATAATTCCTTTCTAAATTCCAATGCAATCCTTCCTATATGAAAGCCTAAACACAACTCTCATCTAAGAAATCCAATGCAAGTACCTCCTCCAATCAAGTAAGAATGCAACTATTTTGTATTTTCAATATAAAAGAATGAAAATGCAATAAAATCCATTTAAAACTCTCAGTGTCTGCAGCAAGTATAAAACACAAGCCTAGCAAGACACCGAGAAAAAAAGAGCAATGCACTAATGGAAAAACAAAAAGGTATATAAATGACTAGAACTACTTTCAAAGAAAAATCAATGAAAAAATGGTCTCTAGTCATGAAAGAAGTAGTCAACAGACAACATCAGAACCTAGGAAGACCCAGCCACACTCACAACCCACCCAGCAACTTCCCACAACATCAAACTCAACCAGAAGGGAGGATGTATGTGACTATATAAAGAACAACAGCGCATGTACGTGACTTTTGGCCAAAAACTTGCATGTATACACAGATTTTGGCTAAAAACCTGCATGTATATGTGAATTTTGTCCAAAAACCCGTGTATCAACTTGACTTTTAGCCAAAAACCTGCGTATACAGAAACAAAAGTGGTAAAAAGCAACAAAAGGGTCAAACCACTCAAGGGGAGTGTCAATGTATGAACATACTATAAAATTAAACACAAAAACAAGGACAAATAGAGAGAAAGTCAATACAATCAAGCACATTGTTCCTCCAACCCCAAACAAAAATGAGGAACTTCCCCAGCGGAGTCACCAATTCTGTTATAGAAAGAAACTTCCTATGGCTTGGGGTGTACCACAACAGACAGCTAGACACCAGAAATTAATATTTCCCAATATGCAAGAGAAACCAAACATCTAACATTAAGGGATATCAAATAGTACCTTGTTCCGGATGGTTGAAGTAGATCCCCGTTGAACTTTTCCAATTCACGCCTGCTTTAGCAATTTGCTCTCAACAACAGCAAACAAGACAAGAATGCTATATAATGATGTGTTAGACCTACTCTAGCATATATATTCAATAATGTATAAGAAATTAAACATGTCCATGGATACAATATTCATATTCAAATGCACATTAATTGGACAGGAAAAGATGTTTCTATTAATAAAATCAGAGATTACAAGAGTGACAACCTCTTTCGGCATGTCTATGAACTAAAGAAATTGGGTCCTCCATCTAGGCCTCCACCACCTCAATCCTCGATCTCTCGATATCAAGCTCACAAGACAAAGGAAAGCTTGAGAAGAACACAAAGTGATCCAAAGGGACAAAGGGAGGCACATTGCAGACTCAAGTGCAAGCAAAATAAGGAAACAATGGACTATAGTTTCTTTGCTCTTCAATTCCTCCTCTTCAATGTATCCAATGGATTCCTTATATAGCACTCCAAAAGGGTAATAGAGGGTCAAATCCAAGTGTTCTCAAGGAATTTGGAAGGACAAGAGTCAAGTTATTTGGATTCATATGAGGAAAAATCCAAAAAAATTTGGACTTATGCACACATCCGGATGTACGCGGGTTTGAGGCCAAAATTCATGTGTACACGTGAGTATAGGTTTAAAAGTCGTGTACAACAATAAACATGGGTTTTCAAGGGATGATCTTGGCACATCAAAGGATAATATAAGTCCATGGGGTCTAAAGAATCTGCAAAGGGACACAGAAGGCCATAAATATGTGGTTAACCATGTTTGGTGAAATAGCTATGAAAGGTGGAGATCGAGTGGGGGAGATATCTATGGCAGAAAAAGATTCAGTTGATTGAACATGCATGGAGAAACTCACTCTTGAAATTCATGGAATATGGTAGGACCATTAATCTTGGACAAGGGAGATTAAAATCACTTTTGATCAAGGGATGACAAGGATTCTGCTATTTGAAGTTGTACGGAGAAAGGTCAGGTTGATATTTGCAGAATTGAATGTGGGCCACATATTTTGATGGTCCTGATGAAAGTTAAATGTAGATCCACTGCTGAAAATGCTTCTACCCATCCAAGATGTGAAGAAGGAAATTTTAGGTGTAAGTGCGGAGAAGGTAAATGAGAATGGGGATCTAAGGTGCATATTTAAGTTAAAATGGATCTATGGCCATAAATCCATCTAGGCATAGGAGGTATAAGGAGAATAGAGAATGACCATACAACTCGGAATCAGGGTTTAAAATAAATCAAAATGTACGACCCAGATTGGAAAGGGGTATAGATCAAGGATGGAGGTTTGTTCCGGTTTGTAAAGTTGCATGATGGATAAAGGGGAGTGGAATAAGCGGGAGTAAGATAGTGTGGTCAATCAACGGTCAAGAATCAAGGGCTTATATTGAAATATGGAATATCTACGGGTGATATTGAATTTCAGTGACAAAGATCCATAGTCTATATGGAGAATAAATTGATATAAGGACAAGCGTGTGGATTCAAACTATTTGCTTTTTTTGGAGCATTGTAAAATGAGAATTCAGACTGTGCAAAAGGTACCACTGTGGAAAAACGTTTGAACCATCTGTCAGCTGACCTGGTAGGTTCATTTCTCCATTGAACTAGTATTTCATGGCTGAAATGGAAGATTTAGAAGTTCAGAATCTCGAGTATCAAAATGTTGAAGAAACCCTTAAAGATAAAGACACTAAAATCTTCGATACTATCCTACTAAATGATAATGTCAAAACGCCTAAAAACAAATTGAAGGCCCTAAAAGATAAGGGAATCAATACTCATGGAGTATTCAGTTCATATTTCTTTTATTTTTTGGTTGAACAAACCCCAAACTTTCTAGAGTTCGTAGAGTGGTGCACCATTAATTACTCTCATTCCGAGGGGGTAATAATGGATGCATCTAGGTTTAAGATATTGTGTCCAGTAAACTCCCTTGTCATCTGAAATACTTTGTTAAGTCCTACTGATTTTTCCCAAACATCCAAAGAATACAAAGAAGAAAACCTAGTCCAGTTTTTCTGAGCATCCAGTTGTTGGGTCTAATGTTCACCCTTGGTACCTATCAAATAGAGTCTGAGAATTTGATTCAGCCCATGCAATCATCCCATCTTAAATTTTATGATTTTTTGGTTGAGAACATCCGTTCTCAGCTAATAAACTTCCATGGGATAAGAACTTTCATATTTCAATATTTTTTGCTGAGAATGTTTTTAACCTTCAATGAAGATAATTTCCAGCTTCCAGAGCTGGTCATAACATATGACATGACTAAATAATATTGCAAGTTTATGAATTTTATTATGGCTCTAGTATATAATGTTTTCTTTCAAGAAAAATTACCATGACTACTTCTAGAAATGAAATAGTTATTGCAGTTATCACCTAAAAAAAGAATAGGGGATTGGTTCCTTTTTCAACATAATACTGTGATTAAAGTATATGGATTTTCTCAACAACCTTATTTCTTGCCATAATTTTTGATAGTAAGGTTGTTTGCATTAGAATTGATTAGACAAAGTCTAGTAGTTGAAGATGAGCATTTCCTGAGCTATAAGAAGCCTTCAGGAATCAAATTCCCATGGACAGTTGGTATTCTTACCATTAAGAGTAAAACAACCCTTTCAATGATCGAAATCATGCTCAAAGAAATGGGATTTTCAATGGAAGCTACATTCAATTATGACCCTCACCATATCATCTTAGATAGGAGACAAGCAAATAAAAACAAACCTTTTGAGCATTCTGAGGTGGTAGGACTGTTTGAGGCAACAAATTGGATAGATTATCCCAAGGATATTAATAATGGTGATGATATGCAAGAGTATTCACTTTCATCTGCACTAGGGGGTTCTCCTCCTCAACAAGATATTTCTAGTATTGTTGTTGCAGCTACTCATATCACTCCATTGCCTAGTTTTCCCCCAAGGGGAATAAAAGATATTTCCTAGAAGCCGTGGATGTAGATGAGGAAGACACTGTCAGAAATCCCAAGAAAATAAATATTGAAAAGACAAGAAAACGTGTACATGTTGCAAAGGCTAAAGGTAGAAAGAAACTTGTGAAGGTCAAAGGCCCAGCGTTTGAAATCCAAGAGTACACAATTGATAATGTTCCTGAAGGAACTACAAATAAGTATAAGTCCAAAACTGAATTGCTAAACAAATATAAAGATGTTGGTGAGAAAAATTTTGATGAAAAGATTAAGTTATATGATGAAGTAAGAAAATTATCTAGTCAATATGTATCCCTGGTGACTGTTAGGGATCAAGCTAAAGACACCATAAATTTGGCAGTGACTACAGGAAATAAAGTGGTCAAATTAAGGATGAATTTGAATATTCCTACTACTAGTATTATCCATTTACATAGAGAAATAGGTGATATCATTTATACTGATTTGTTACTGGAAACATTGCAGGTATCTAAGTTACAATCTAGAAAGAAAAGAGTTGAAGATCTGATCAAAATGGAGAAGGTGGATAATAAGGCCCACCAAGCACAGATAAAGGAACTTCAAGTGGAATTATTGGTGGTGGACAGTCAGACTGATAAAGGAGCTTCCACAAATAATTTGTTGAAAGAAAAATAATATTCAATTCAATTGCTTAAAAAGAAGCTAAATATCCCATCTACTCAGCTCATACAAACCTCTGAGCTGATAGAGTTTGAAAAAGAGAAAGAAGCTTTGAATACTAAACTAATTGATTGCAAGGCAATTTTGAAATTTGAAGAGAAGGAAAAATAGTGGGAGAAAGATGCAGGACTTTGGGATGAAAAAGAAAAGGCTTTTGAAGAAAAGTAAGCATAGTTGGAAAAGGAACTAAAGGAGATAAAGGGAAAGGATAAGGAACAACAAGTTCCAGTTATTTCATCTTCTGTACAATATGGTACAGATTCTCTGTCTCAAGATATGTCTCAGGTAACTCTCAAAGCTCTTGAAATCACTGGCTTGAAGAAACAAAATAAGAAGTTGTAAGACATAGCTGAAAAGAAAGAACATGAAAGAAATAAGTTGGAAGATAAGTTTAACGAGCTAGTAGAAAGGAATAACAAATTGGAAAAACAAGTGCCAGTCCAGGAAGGCTTATAAGGAATGAAACATCTTATGTGGGCTGTATTGATAGCAGAAGCAGCCAAGATCAGACCCTATTTGGATTTTATTTTGGATAAAGACATTGTTACACAAGAAGCTAAACAACATTTCCAGATAGTAAAACATGTCTTAAACAAAAATCCCATGGACAGCTAAAAATGAAATCATCTTTTTGAACAATTTGACAGAAGAATAAATTAGGAAATCAAATATCCAAGACATATTTTTGGTTATCACATGGGAAAGGAGAGTGGTGAATAAATATCATCACTTAGAAACAGTTCAAGAAAAAAATGATGTTATGCATAATCAAATCAAGGAATTTATTCAACTTTTTAATTCGTTATTCAAAAGAGGGTTTCCTTTCTTTTGGGAAGAGAAAGGAGGAATGTTGTCTAAGAAAGAATATAATGATAGATTAATCAATTGTAGATTAGATCACAGATAATTTGATGATATGCAGTAACAATCCTTGTCAAGTAAAATAGTGATTGATAAATTAGCTGGAGATTTTGAAATGATGTTTGACTTTAAAGCTACATGTGCCAAATTACCATATTTCTCTTATCCAAAAAAGGTGGAGCTCAGGGTATTGGCTAAGGATATGATCAGTCTGGACCTACCAGTTGCTGATCAATGGAAAACAATTGAGAATTACCAAAAAATCAAATACAGGTTTTGCCAATGAGGACATGCCCAAGCGTGACGAGGATCAAAGGGATAGTTGTAGGAGGATCAAGAGAGCTAGAATCCTGAAGATGCATTATTGTTTTAAATCCAACATGCGTAGTCCATATCATATTTAATGTTTTATGTAAATCATGGCAAATGTGCCATGTTAGAGTTTGTTAGAAGTTTGTTGCTCAATTTGTAACTAATTTTGGACTTGTTTTGAGGTTGGTCTTGGAGGTCTAATACACTATAAGTATACCCTCAACAGAGGAAGAAAGGTTTGAAACCCATGAGACTTTTGCGTTATGTAATTTTGAAATCTAATTTTAATAAAAGTTGTAGAGTTGGATGTTGGCATTTGAATGAATAAATGCATGTGTATTTCTCAATTACAGACTGTGATTTCATTTCTTTATGTGTATGTCCTTCTTGTTAATATTTTCATTATGTTTTCTCTCATATATGAGATAATTTTGTGATAGTTTTCAGAATTCATACTTATTTATGCTATGTCCATCATCTCAGATATTCACAAATTGTTTCTACCAAAGTTAACGCATAATTCATCTAACTGGTGCTCTCTGTTAATGGACTATCATCTTTTCTTCCTTTCCACCAAAACAAAAACATATTGACTGTAACCTAAGTATTATCTTAATTTTGCATACATTTCCCATGCAAATTTCTCTGTGTTTCTTGATAATTGTGACTCCATAGCACAATCTATCCTTACCATGTTTCAACCACAACAATATCTTAATTTCATTTCATGTTTCTATCTGTCCTTGTTATATATCTATGACAGATCCCTCTATGGAAACGGAGAATCCAGCTCCCTTTCCTAAAGTGTTTCTATTGTTACCTTAGGGTTCACCTTCCACAACCTTGGGTGCGATTATGAGTTCTAACAATGTGGTGGTACACAAATCGAAGTGACTCCGAGAAATGGTTTGAATAAAGTATGGAGCAAGTCAATCTAGTATAGGTCATCTCTTCACCCGAGCGCATTTTACAGAGTGGTGGTTTCCTCCTATCCTCATAAAGGATGATCCATATGTGAGCATGGACTACTGAGGAGATCCTGGAGATGCCTCAACCTCCAATATAGTTCTAGGGACCTGACGGTATGCTAGCATGGTGGTAGCTAGATC
Organism: Pseudotsuga menziesii; assembly: GCA_001517045.1. Taxonomy (NCBI): domain Eukaryota; kingdom Viridiplantae; phylum Streptophyta; class Pinopsida; order Pinales; family Pinaceae; genus Pseudotsuga; species Pseudotsuga menziesii. The sequence continues at coordinate 957,507 of LPNX010182943.1, forward strand.
ATACATGCGACATACTGTGTGCATGTGTAGACGTGGGACAACACCCTCCATTGGGGAACCAGTGGCGCAGGGGAAAGGAGGATGTGTTATATCCACCCGCTCATGTGAAAATTATGCAAATGAGTTCTACAATGGACTCACTATGACTAGATTTAATACTGGATGGGGTCACCGACTCATGGTAAAAATGATGCAAAACAAAAAATAAAAACTATGAACAAAGTGTGCTCATGGTGATGTCGGGCATAGGACCTCCAGTGAAGGAAATTCTCCTTGCTGTGGAGACTCTATAGCTGGTGCAAAGTATGTGGGGATGGAATATTTAGAATGGATTGAACCTTAAAAGGGTCAACCACAATCCATTTGTGAGATACAATAAACCCGAGTAAACACCCAACTGGGACACAAAACACACACTTCAAAGGGTTCAAGCGGACATTGTATTTGTGACATCACAAGAAGACTTGACATAAGTCTTAGAGATGTTGTGAATGCTTCTAAGAGAGAGAAATGAGGTCATCCAAGTATACCAAGATAATTTGGATGAGGTCATGGAAGCAATACATCATGACCCTCTAAAAAGTGGCTCCAAAATTTTTAAGTCCAAATGGCATAACTCGATACGCAAATGTGCCACAGGGGGTTGTGGAAGCAATCATGTATTGTTCCTCTTTTCATATTTGAATTTGGTTAAACTGAAAAAACCATCCATGAAAGAAAATACTTCATGGTAGACACATGAATCAATGATTTGGTCAATGAACGGACTGGGGAAGTTGTCCTTAGGACAATCCAAGTTCAAATCATGAAATTCAGTATAGACACAAATGGTACCTTGTTTTTTATTAACGGGAATAGGATTGGAAACCCAAGGGGTATACATGATGGGGTAAATGAAACCTGCTTTGCATAGTTTTTTTTCTCATCTTTTACAGCATGAGCCTTTGAGGGTGAATGGGTCTTTTGTTTTAGCGAACAGGTGCAAGATCATGCCAAGTGTCGATACAATGTTCAACGATGGATGGATCAAGCCTAGGCATCTCAATATAGGACCAAGCAAAACTATCACGGAACTCCTGAGAAAGTGATTTGTAGGAAGCCACCTCTTCAGGGGAGAAATATTTCCAAGTGTAATTTATCTTAAAATACCTTAGGCTTGGGTGATATGTTGACCTTAATGGTTGGAGAAATGTTACCCATATTACCCTCTTCAAAGGTGTCGAGTTCCAAAATGGGGTTCTTGAACCAATCGAGTTTTCCATGGATGAATTCTTCATCTTCAACTGAGTACTGATTTGATGATGAAAGAGGTTCATCAGGAATAAAGAATGAGCGATGGTGCATATCATCCCAAGGGTACTCAGGAGCTGAAAGAGCTTCAAGGATTTCCTCATCATTGTTAAAAAAGTTCATAAATAGATCGAAGGGATCCTCTATGTCTGGGGGAATAGAAGGACTAGCAGAACTGGATATAAAATATGTGTTGTTGGTTGTGTTCGAGAAAGAATCCAGAGGGTGGATTTCCTCAATAACATTGATGTCAGAATCACGAGAATGTTTCCAAAGGTCACGAAGGGATAACTTATACTTGGGCAAGTCTGGGAAATGGTGAGAGTAATGACCATACAAGCTGCAAACTACATAAGGATGGTTGGTTCACAATGAATTGTTCTTGACCATCAGTGGATCTATCAAGATGACTACTGGACTGCCATCAAATGTATCCATAGCGTCCATGTGGGTTTGAAGGATACACAACTATGGACAATTTTTTGTTGCATGACCTTGGATATTGCACAATGCACAAGGGGGAGCAGATGAGGTTCAGTCATTGCTTCGGCAGCCTTTCCCCCAGCCTTCTTTAGAGGAGGAGGGGCAGGCTTGGAGATGGAAGGAGTCTTCGATGGACCAGGAGGTGAATGTGACACCATCTAAATAGGTTGGATGAGAGTCAACACAGCCTGGGGAGTTAGGGATGGTGTGGGTGGAATGAGGTACCATACAGGAATTCTCAATTGGAAATTAGGTAGGTTGAGAGTAGCCATGATAGGATTTCTCACGATTTCAAATGGTGGGAAAAGGAAGGGAATTGTGTGTACCGGGAAGGAGCCCCAATAGTTCCCTAGTGACTATGGTTGGGTTTGCGACTAAGGTTGTGATGTGGTCAGAATGGTACCAGATATGATAATACACAAGTCCAATATGTCAGTTGATGTAGGTGGAGGAGTTGAGGACAAAAAGGTGTCTATCATAGAGGTGTTGGAAAATAATCCCAAGACAATAATCGACAAGGATGGAATGGACACATTGTTGATGGTGGAGCTTATAGTTGGAAGGACATGTTTCAGCGTGGTCAGTCCCTTAGGATCATAGTATGTCAACTAGTCGACAATCACGATCTTCCCATCATGAGGGAACATCAATAGTCGAAATACAGTAGAGGCCATGGATAGCATGGAATACATGTAGCTACGTCCTAGGAGGAGGTTATAGTCAACTTGGGCATTGACAACCTCAATGTCAATCAACACCATTTTACCATCAAGCTCAACAGGAACATTTGAGAGAATCCCCTATGGTTGAGTGGCGCAACCATCGTAGGTGCAAAGAGCAGTGGTAGAAGGTTGAAGGGTAGGGAACCTGAGTTTATTCCAAATCATAGTTGACATAAAACAGTTGGATGCACCTTCATCAATAATGCAACAAAATTTTGAATTGATATCGGAACCTAGAAGGCGATAGTAGACAGCATCCTAGGTTCTCCTTGATCCAAGTTGAAGGTGATCAACCTAGAATCAGAGGGATCAATGACTGTTGGTGCGACCCACCAACAAATCCTCGTCGATAGGGGTTCCTACTTTGTTGATGCCCAACCAGTGTGATCTCTCTGAGCACCGTCCCAGATAGGTTTGACCCCACTTGGCTATACCCACAAAGCAGATGAAGTCTCACTCGAGATGTTGAGGGAGAGCTGTCAGAACCAAGTTTCTAGTAGTAAGAAGTGAGGTCGTCACATCAACAAATGAACTTCATAATCAATAGATGCTCTAGAGACAGTTTTATCAAAATTGCATCATTCATCACAAATCTATTGGCATAACTAGTAGATCGCTAACAAATTGCATTACTTCATTCATCGCAGCAGTAACATTTATTCATATAACAGATATAGTAAACATCCAACATTGTCATTGCAAAGCATCAATATAGGTAATAAATAAGAAACAAGATCACTTCAGGGCAACATATGTCATGTCTTATTACTTCTGCGCAATAGATTCACATCATAAAGTACTTCCATAACAGGAGAGTGAAAAGCGATTGACACAAACAGAGCCAAAAAAATTGCTCATGATAGATGCATATGCTAAAAGATCTCAATACCCAAAATATAAGTTATCTCCAAAGTTGTTTTTTACTATTGCAACTCTAACTCTATATATATTCTTACACCTTTACATCCAAGGTCCACTTCTAACTAAATTCTAACAAACTAGTAACCTCTATCCACAAAATGTGGTCAATCGGTACAAAATTGCATAAATAATTCCAAAAATGGTTATTCTTCTTCCTATCATGTTGTTGTGGTCCTTTGTAGTGGTGTGTGACCTTATGTAGCCTTTGTAGTGCTTCACAACTCACTTACCCAATACCCCTACCAATAATCCCCCAACACAGTCTTGTGTCTCGTCCTCGAGCCACGTCAGGTAGACAGGGTGTACTCCATCGTCTTACTCTTGAAGTCCTCGAACTACTATGAGATATCTTGAACCTAGATATGAACTTTTTCAACTATGTCCTGACAATTTAGAAGGTCCTTCTTCAGTGGGTTCTCCTCCTCAGCCTTTCCATACACCATATTCCTACCTTTTTGTACCGCCTGCAACGCAGTGACTGATCTCACGGCCAACTGCCCATCAATGTCCTGGAATTCATCCAATTGGGTATTGTGCTTGCATTAACATTATTGGGCTTAGGTGGATTGCTATTGTATCTCATTCAACTCTTCATAGCGTGTAATCTAAACCATGAGAGGCATGGTTTACAGCGACATCTTTAGCGTTGTCAATTGAGCTTCAGCTTCCTGCGCTTGCTTGGCCAACTATTCCACTTGGTCATACTAAACAACACTTTGTCAGAACTGTGTCATTTCATCAGTGATCATCTTCACCTACTTCTCCATAGCTTCAAACTGGGCCTCGAGCTCCTCAATCGTATTCTTTCATTTGACAATCTGTTCAGGCGACGTGTCGGGGTAAACAAGAGAATTTAGCAAATTGTTAGTTAACTGGAGCTGGGAAATCACCTCCCCAAGTCACTTGGCTTTGGCAACGATATTGAGTTCTGTCATGATTTCATAGATGTGTTGATAGGCCTCATAAATAGCTTACTCAACCTCGTCCAAACTAGCACAAAGATACACTTTCTCGATAATGAGGCGGTCTTGCTCCTTCTTTAACTCAGTGATTTAGTCGACGGCTTTCCACTACAGCTCCTCCTTCATTTGATTCACTATGGAAATATCCCATGCCTTTTCCTCTATAAGCTGCTCTTTTATCTTCTACAACTCTTCAGCTTCCTCCTGCAGATTCTTAGTGGTGTACCGTGACTGCACGTACCCATCACTGAGCTCCTTATGCCTGTCATCCAACTCCTGTTCGACACCTTGCTGCAGCTGCACTAAAACTTGGGTAGGTAGCTTGTTGAGATTGACAGTAATGCTTGGAAATGCCTGTAGCAATGAGTTCACTTATGTACTTCCTACATCAATTGAAATCAGGGGAACTTGAAATTTCCTACCCCGTAGCTCTGTGCTAGTCGTCGGGAAATCCTGCATCACAGCCTCTCTGGTGTCGCTTTTGAAATATCAGCAAAAATAGAATCTAGCTTAATGCTTACCACAGTGAACCCTTCTTGACTGGAAACATGCATATCTTGCATCGTAGCATCAGATGCATCAGTGACAGCCTTGATGAGCCATTGCAGTTGGTTCTCCATCATCGAGTGGGAGCTGCTTCCTGTGTCAAATTCCATGCATCTTTTAGTGGGTAAATCCTCCAACATGCATTGGGCTTCTGGATCAGATTTTGCCGATGACTCTCCATTGGAGTCATAGAGATATTTCCCTTCTTGGACTGGCTCGTCAGGGGCATCTGTTGGTGGCCCTCTAGATATCTCCTTCGCACTCACAGGTTCGTACCAGTCAGCTATCCAATATTGAACAACGGCCTCCAATTCTGCATCTATGATTTTGTAGGCCATAGGCAGCCATTGTTTATCAGGATCCCTTTACGCTTGGATATAAATGGAATGGGGCCTGATAGCAAACTGAATGATCCTCTGATATTTGGATGCGGGGGCATTGGATAAGAGGGGAACCTTGATGGTCGCAGCCTGTAGTGCTTCCCAATAGACCCAAAAATGGACTGCACAGTCCTGTTGTTGACTGGGTTCCATGACCCACCATAAGTTCTGATACCATGTGCCTCTGTACACCTTTTAGGCGGTCTTGCTCCATCCATGTGACTATGGAAATGAGAATTAACAACCAACTGTAGGAAAAATTGTGTTACCTGGCCTGAGCAGTAACAACATCTTATAACAAGTGATTTAATAGAAACATGGACCAGTTCATTTGCACCCCTTTGGCACATTTTTTCACACATGCAACCACACCTAAATTGCATTGGGAAAGCTGATTCTTCCTGACGATCTTGCTGGCCAAAATGCGCACCCCAATACGCACTGATCGCTTAGAAATACTATCGATTTGATAGGCACAACCATCATGCTGCAATCCAAATGTCTCCTTCAATTGCTTGGCAATCTTTTTGTCATTATCCCACCCTCTAAAATACTGCGCCGGATCTTCACTGGCCTTTGGTAACCCCGTAATGTCAGCAACTAGGTCAACCGTGATCGGAATAGGGTTGTCCAACCAGAGCGTCCCACCATGAAAGCACGGCAACAGTTTTTTGATGCATGCATTTGCTTCATTCAATATCCCAAAAAGAGGCATGTTAATGAGCCCCAACAACCTAGACCTATCCAAGCCCTGCGCCCATGGGTGAGGAATCCGTAGAATAGGCGCACCAGGTGCCATAGGCACTGACTGGTAAGGATCCTCCACTACATCATTTAGTAGCAGCAAATCATGGTCTTCATACTTCATCTTGACCAAGGAGGGTATGATTTCCACCAAAAAATTCATCCCTTCTGGTAGTGGAAACAAATTTGGCGGATACCTCTGATTCTTTGTGAGCTTCCTCGGCTTCACCCCCGGCCATGTTGGAGCAACATATCCAAGGATATCATTGATAGATATGCCCTTGGGTGCCACAAACTCAATAGCTCCCAAGCCTGATGGTCCAGTCTGTGTTGTGTCTTCCCCTTGCGCCCTAGCAGTCATGCATGTGTATATCTTCTGCGGCGGTGTGAAAATAGGCTTCTGGGCCTTCCGATTTGCTCTAGGGATTGAAGAGGGCCCGATTGGAATGCTCATCACTTCCTCTTCAATTAGAGTGGGTCAGATGGGGAATTCCTGCTCTCTCAAAATCTCAACTTTGTTGGGAGTGTGTGGCAAGATGCACTCTACAATCCTCACAATGCAAATCAAATTTCACTCCTTGCCTATCACACTCAGTTCTACTCCTACACTGAGCTCAACACTTCACTCAACTAAACTGAACAATACCTTGCACCCGCATCTCATGTGTTCTTATAACCAATTTCCCAATCCAAATCATCATTTCCAAATCTACTGTGTCCATCATGACCAAATTTGGCGTTAATAAACCCAAATCCACCGACAATCCTATCTTACTAACGGTCGGATCGGTCATAAATGTGTGTCACTTCATCAAGCACCTCCAGCTAACTATATTAACTGTCTGTATTTATTATTGATTTGACCACCTCATAGTCTTGCAGCTGTTGTCGATGGTCTCCCTCGCAACACTACTGAGTGCTAGCCTTGTGCAGCTTCTTCCTCTATGCTCGCCTCATTGCAATCTAACTAAACAAAAAAAAAATGTTTTTACTTGCGCAGTGCCTCAAGCATTGTGCGGCCTAGGCCCTATTCTATAGGGCTTCAAGTGGCTGCCATTCACAAGTTTTGGAAGCACCACACCATCTAATTGTTGTAATTGAACTACGCACCCAGAAGTAATTGAATGAACAAGATATGGACCTAACCAGTGCATCTGTAACTTACCTGGATTCTTCATGAACTTACTGTCATATAACAACAACAAATCTCCTTGTGTAAACTGCTTGTTCTTAAGGTGGCGATCATGCCACACCTTCTGTTGATCCTTCTCAACACACTGGTGGAAGCCTGCAACAAAGCGATCCTCTTCTAGTTGGACCAACCGTGCAATGTTCTCCTCTAATGCTTCTCCATCATCCATGCCTATCGTAGCAGCAATCCACAGACTAGGAATAATGTATTCCATAGGCATGCTACCTCTTTCCCATATACCAATTTGAATGTTGTGTGTCCCATCAACCTTTTCAAAGTGGTGCAATATGCCCATAGTACCACTGGAATTTTCAAATCCTAATCATCATGATTAGTATTGCATACCTTTATAAGCGTGGTTTCCAATATTTTGTTGAAGGCCTCGATAGTTCCATTTTACTACAGATGGTAGGGTGTGATTTTATGAAGCTGCTTACAACTCCTTGGTTAGTCCTCTCATGTTTCGATTAGTAAAGTGACTCCCTGGTCACTCATCAATATCCTAGGACATCCAAACCTTGTCACAATATTCTCGAATATGAACTTGGTTACTGTCACAGTAGTACAATCCATGACTAGCACGACCTCTACCCACTTGTCAGATAATCGGTTGTTGTAATGATGTACCACACACCATTCCTCTTTCCTGGTGGATTAATTGGACCAACAAAGTCCACGACCCATTTATCGAAAGGTTGTAGAGTTACCTATGGCACAGCGGCATCTCATCCTGCCGTGATGGTTTGTCGATGCGTTAATAGACATCGCAACTTCATGCATAATCTGCCACATCATTATGTAAGGTAGGCCACCATAACCTTGTGCAGCACCTTACGTGAAGTATCCCTACCTCCGTAGTGGCCTCCCGCGATTCCTGCATGTGCTTCTGCTAGAATAGGTCCTTGCTGATGTGGTAAGATGCATCGTCGCAAGATTTCATCTGGTCCAAGTTTGTATAATTTCCCTGCAATCAGCTGGAAATTTGAATCTTTCACTACCAATTGCTTCTTTTGATTGGTCAACAAGTCCTCTGGAGAAACTCCAGTTTCCAAGAACTGAATGATTGGAGAATAATGGTCATCTGCAATCTCTACCCGAAATAGTTGTGCATCAGGAAAGCCATCATCAATATTGGTAGGCTCTTCTCCTATAACAATGCGAGATAGATGATTGGGGATAGCGTTCAACTGTCTTGGCTTCATAATTATCTCCAATTCAAATTCCTGAAAAATTAGTAGCCATCGACAGATATTACCCCCCAACACAGGCTTATTGACCAGGTATTGCAAAGCAGAATTCTCCATGAACATTTTGAAGTGACTTCCCAACAGATAGTGCCTAAACATTTGCAACGCATAAACCATGTCCAATCCCTCTCTCTCAATGGTTGTATAATTTATTTCTGCAAAAGAGAACTTCCTACTTGCAAATGTGATTGGATGATCCAAGTCACCCTTGCCTGGCTACGCAAGTACTACCCCTAGTGTAATAGAAGAGGCGTCAACATGGACATGGAACTCCTTGTTCCAATCAAAGAATACTAGGATGGGTGTCGATGCCATCTTGGCCTTAAATGTGTCAAAACTCCCCTGACACTCGTGATTCCACTCAAATGTATCATCCTTCTTTAGCATCTTCTCCATAGGGGCCATAATCGTAACGTATCTTTTGATGAACTTGCGATAGTACCCCATGTGTCTCAGCATCTCCTGAAGCATATTCACATTAGTCAGTGGTGTCAGACTAAGGATAAGTGCAATCTTTGCAGGGTCAACCAACATCCCTTGCTTGCACACAATGTGTCCTAACAGTATTCCGAATGGTGTGCAAAATATGCACTTCTTTGAATTCAATGCAATTTGATGTTGTCAACACCTTTCCAGCATTAATCGCAAGTTTTCTAAATGATACCTAACCAAACATAGACTGTCCAATCATCCATGTATACTTGTAGGAACTTCTGAATGAAATCTTTAAACGTGGTGACAATCACTCGAGAAAATATTGTTGGTGCATTCTTCAATCCAAAAGGTATGACTGTATATTGAAAACAACCCCATTCAGTAATGAATGTGATCTTATGTCGATATTATTTTGTGATTCGGATCTGGTGATACCCCAAAAATCCATCTGTGAATGAGTACATCTGCTGACCACCTACCCCTTCAAGGACCTCATCTGTAAAGGGAGTTGGAAATGGATCATGTAGGCAGGCATCGTTCAACATCCTCAGGTCAACACAAATGTGAACTTCTCCATTCTTTTTGTCCAGAACCACCATAGGTCTTATCCATTCCAACTCTTCAACGGGATCAATGATTCTAATGTCCAACATCTGGTCAAGATCATCTTTGACATGTTCTTTGTATTGCGGGTTCAGTCAATACAGCCTCTATTACATAGTTTTCACATCCGGTTTCAATGGTATTTCATCTCCCCTGGATCCCCTAATATCCCTTTCATTTCCAAGAACCATGTCTGAAATAGCTCCTAGAACGCATGTAGCATATCTGTGATCTGTGCCATTGTCTTATCATCCCAATAGTCCCCAATATTATTAAACTTCAGGTTTTCTTCTGTCCCAATGTTAACTTTTTGGATCTTCAGTGGCTGACTCATGGGTTCGGTTGGTATGTTCGGTGCTGCCACATTGTGACTGCATTCTGATTCCAGAATATTGACATTCCTCATGTCATCATCATCTTCATGTTCACCAAATATATTGTAGCACGCCATCAGTGATTGCATATGGCACTACGCACGTGTATATACAAGGTATGCAGGTGGCACAACCTTTAATACTACACCATGGATGAGTTGGAGTGCATTGTGGACCTCAGGGTTAGCATCCTGGAAATCAAAATTCTGCGCAAAGAAAATCGACAGATCCTCCCAGGTAGTTATGGTTCTGTGCAGCTTTTCCGCTAGATACCAGAATCTAGGAATTTCATACAAAGTATGAACAAAAGCATGGACCCACTCATCCGTGGGTCACGATGTCCACAAATCCTGACATTCCATTAAATGATCAGTGGGGTTATTCTGCCCATCATATCTCCCAGGGAGATAGGTCTTTGAATCACCAAAGCACACCATCATCAATCATTGACACAGTGCCCATTCATGGATTTCCTGTTTGTGAACCACCCACCAGTGTGCTGGGGTAGCCTTCAATGCTTCCTTTAGTTCCAACAGCCTATACGGTTCAAACAATTTCTCTTCAAATTCTTGGAGGAATTTGGACAACTCTGGTAGCCCCTCGTAGATCGGCAGCTCAATGATCTCAGTCATAACACGGTGTAGAGATTGCGTGATCAGTCCACACTTTCTAAAAGACACCTCATGAAACCTATTTTTCCAATTTTCTAAAGCATCATAAGAATCAGAGGACACAGAGCTAGCGCTGCATATTCTGAGTTCTCCATCGACGGTAGGGTGAATGTAGTCCTCAGAGATATTGTAGGCATTATCTCAGCCTCTACCAACCTCCTCCTTTATAGGTTCAATATACCGGCATCCTTCCTAAGGGTCCATGGGAACAATGACTCTAATATATTGGTTTCATAACCCACTACTTGGAATTGATAACTTCCATGTTATCATTGGCCCATACAATCCCCAGCAGCACAGCATAAGAACCTCCACCGTCAACTACTTCAATGACGTCGAAATCAGCATATGTCTTCACACCTTCGACATCGACGACCAGGTTCGAGACATGGCCAATAGGATGAACCTTGGCCTGATTTGCTAGTCGTGGTTGCATAGGGGACCACCCCAATGTTGGATTTCCCATCAACTACCAAGTATGCTTGGTCAAAATATTCACATCTGACCCTAGATCCATAATAATCGAATCAACTTCGTAGTCCCCTGTGTGGATGTTCATTCTCATCTCTTTACCTGTCTTTCTCTTCTGGAGGGAATTTACTACAAAATCCTTAACACAGCAAATTATTAATCTCACCGAGAGCCTCAAGATATCTAGCTAATGATAGAAAGCTCTCAAACAACTGTTGCAAGGTACCATGTTGTCGCGATGGTCCTACCTCTACAGAAGGATCAAAAGCAGATGGCATTTCAACAATAGGAAACTTACTCGGATTCCTCCCGATTGTATGCTTGGCCTAAAATAACATATTCTTCTTTGTTGTGATATCAAATGCTTCATTTTTCTTCCCTATAAAATGAACTTGTTGACGGGGTCCATCATCTCCGGTCATCGCACCTGCACGAGTGACAACAAAAATGTTGACAGGATGGGTTCTGGGTTCTGCTATAATTTTTGCAACCATGGGTCCTTGATTCAGGTTCTGAGCTTGGTTCAGGGGTGGATTTTGAATCAACAGCAGGTTCATTGGCTGATTCTGAGTCTGTAGTGGGATATGAGGTTGATTCTGCAACAGTCGCTAGCTATACACTTGGTTTTTGGTTTTGGAACAGGTTCTGCAACTGAGGGATGTTTTCAGCCTACCACTTCACAATCAACTGAGGGAAATTTTTGACATTATGCTCGCTTGATCCATAGTATGTACACTATTCCTGGGGACACTCCCTCTGATAGTGGCAAAATACCCCGCAAGTGTAACACTGGATGGATTCTCTACCTCGTCCTCCTCATCTAAATCCTCCTCCTCCTCCTGTAAATCCTCCTTGAAATCCTCTGGTTTGTTGATATTGTGGTTGGGCTAGATCTTGTGGGGGATTCGGTTGCTTTTGAACGTAGTGCATTGCTTGAACATATTGCAGTTGAAAATGAGCAAATGACACTTGATTATATTGTGGCCGTGGTGAAAATTGTGGTTGTGCTACGAACTGCGGCTATGGTGTGAACTGTGGTTGCGACTACGATGGAATAAACTACATTTGCGGAGATGGTGTATACTGTACTGTCAGTTGTACCATCTACAGTTGTGACTGCTAGATCACGTAGGGATTTTCTCCCTTCACAAAATATGAATCATATGTTCTCTCTTGAATCAGGTTGTAAGCTCGGTAGTCTCTATCCTTGTGCCCTACTGAGCAACAAAAGGAGAAATACAAACTTGCTACCTTCATAACCATCTTCTGCATGTAGCTACATTTTTCATGTCAATGCCCATATACCTGACATACATGACACTATGGCACACCAGCGCAACTCAAAGGGTTTGGAGCTCCTAAGAGAAAATAATTTTGGAAAGTCGAACAGGTGTCCTTAGTGTGTCCATCCGTACGACACAACGTGCACCAGAGGTCATCATGCTCTTCTTTTGCCTTCTTAATATCCTGTAGCTGGAGTGTCAATTTTGCTAGCTACGCTTGAATCTGGTTCATGCCAACTACACTCTCCCCAATATGTGAAGCTTCTAACTTCATCTCCATCTCTAGAGCCTCATTTTCCATTGTGATCTTTTGCTGCATTAATGGATGTCTGATGTGCGGAACCAGTGCAACAATGAACCACTCCTTATGTTGAACATCGCTCATTTTGAATCTAACTCAAGCCATCAACATCTTAAATCATTGACCAAAATCCCAAATAGTTTCATTTGGAAACTACTTTATCTCCTTGAGTTCTATAATATATTGGGCCTCAGATTTGGGTTTCTTAAATTCCTCGAATAGTCCTTCGCAAATCTCATTCAGTGTTTTCACAGCGGTCCCCTTAGGAACTTGCATGAATCTCATGTACCAGTTAAGTGCATGACCCCTGAGGGTGGTCTACAATTGGATTCTCTTAATATCATCATCCACACTTTGTCTGGCAGATTGAACTACTTCACATAAGAACCAGTACTGCTTCGGGTCATCAATCCTATTTCCATGGAATATTTGTAACTTCATCTCATCGTCCACCATTCTGGGCCTTCTTCCTATGAATGGTGTTCTACTTCTAGACTACTAATAGTACATCAGACAAGGTGATGTAGAATTCACTTTTCTACCTGTTGGTCAAGTAGTGCATGGAGGTGTGGACACGTTACTGCTGGGGTTCAAACTTCCCACTATCCTAGGCATATCCTGGTTCTGGTAGTCCTCATTGTCACTGTAGGTTCACTTCATCTCGTGTGGTTGTTATTCTTGGTCTTGTGTCTCAATCATAGAAGGACCTTCCCCTCTCCTCTGCCTCTTCTCTTGTCGAAACATTGCTCCTCCCCTCGTACAACCACTTGTTTCCTCATCAACCCTCACAATTTCCTTAGAACTCATACCCATCTACCCCTTATTTTTCCATTTTCCTCCCCCCTTTCGTCACAGTGTCCATGACCTCCGCACACCATATTTCCACTACTCAAGGTGCATCTTTAGAATACCCTTCTCGCAGATAAGCATCTTAATAGATAATTGCAGAGACAGCAAGAACCTACCTCATGGCCCATTGAAGAACTCTATTTCTACTTTGTTGTATGCCTTATTGTTATCGACTGCAAACTCAGTGATATATCCTTCTAGAATACTATCCATCTATACTTCAACAACTCGTGATGCTTTGTTATCGATTTTTTGTAGCTCTTGGATTAGTCCAGGGGTCCAAGATGTCGGCTCCCCTCCTTAATGGTTATTCTTCTTATAAGTGAACCGCGCTAGCCATTCGTATAGTATAACCAAAAATTCACAAAAGAACCATTCGTAGGGACAGTCACAGATATATCTGTACAACCACCTGGTTGTCAACAACTTTGGATTCTGATTCTTTGTTTCAGAGAACTCTCGCAACTTTTGTTCAGACCAATATTCAATCTTCGGTTTTGTTGGATTCCACAACATATCCTCCCTTCAGTTGCAACGAGGTCCTGCAATAGAACCATTTTTTGGTGCGACCCACCAACAAAGCCTCATCAATAGGGGTTCCTACTCTTTCGATTCCCAACCAGCGTGATCTCCCTAAGCACCAGCCCAGACAGGTTTGACCCTACCCGGCAACACCTGTAGAGTAGATGAAGTCTCACCCGAGATGTTGAGGGAGAGTTGTCGGAACCAAGTTTTCGGCAGTAAGAAGGGAGAGCATGGAATCAATGACTAAACTTCATAATCAACATATACTCTAGAGACATTTTTATCAGAATCACATCATTCATCACAGATCTATTGGCATAACTAGTAGATCACTAATAGATCACATTACGTCATTCATCGCAGCAGTAACATTCATTCATATAACAGATACAGTAAACAACCATCATTATCATTGCAGAGCCTAAAGACAGGAAAGAAATAAGAAACAAGATCACTTTAGGGCAACATCTGTCATGTCATATTACTTATACACAATAGATTCACATCATACCAGGGATGATTTTTGGGGCAAATTATAGCCCAATGGCGAATTTTAAGGGTTACCGAAAAAAAGGTGGGCGAATTTTTATATTAAAATGTTATTATTTTATTTAATATATTCTCCCATTAATTATTTTGTATATAGCTATGCCAAGGTAAATCGTATTCATCCTGATTTAGGGAAAATCTAGAAAAAAGAATATTAGCCCACAAAATTATTTATTTTTGCCCACATTCCCCTGAATTTTTTCGTCTGCCAGGAGATATTTGCGCAAATTCGCCCAATTTTTTCCGATTAGGAGGAGAAATGAAGATTGTTCGCCAAATTTATGGATAATAGTTTGAAAAACTGGTATTTTGCCCAGGATTTATGGATAATATGATTAAAAATTTTCTATTTCGCCAGGATTTATGAATATTTCTGTAAACTAGTATTACTTCCACCTCGATTGGGGTAAATTGGACATAGTTCCTCCTAGATTTGGATTTGTGGACAATTATTTGAGTAAAATGTGGAGATTTAATCAATTGGGGAATTTTTTTCACTGGATTTGGTCCATAAATATAGTCAAGTGAGGAAGTTTTTTACCTATATAATGGTGCAAGAGTCAGGACTCGGGCTCAACATCAAGCTTGATTTCTATTGCAAATCGGTCTTTACAGTGGCTGTCAGGCTGAGTGGATTTGTGGGAAGCAATTTCAGAAAGTTTCTTCTATCTTCACTATGTAGGCTTTTTACAGGTTAGTTTCTTGAATCTTCTTTTATTTGCAGGCTTTTTACAGGTTAGTTGCTGCGAGCACTCAACCTTGTTACTAGACCACAGCTTGATGGGATTTTCCAAATTGGAATCTGGATATTACTCTTTGGCACTCTGTTGGTTTTAACTTTTATTCTGGGTGTAAGTTATAGTAATCAAGAGCCATGGAGCTCATTAGAAATTATTTTCCATGGCACATGGTACAAATTCATAGATTTCTTCGCTTTTCCTTCTATTTTTCTTTTCAAGTATATTCGCTTTTCAATCCCATGATTTATTCAAAGGAACAACTAGAAAAAAATCTTCTGGTTTTCCACCTCGGGAGTCGGTGAGTTCTCTTCTGTTGAGAGATAGAGAATGGCCTCGTTTCTCCTTTTAGATTATTATAGCTTTAGTTTTCTTGACGCTGGAAAATCCTGCCAATCTTATAAGTGGAAAATCAAGCAAATCTCTATATTTTTTATGGACCTTTATATGTTTGCGATGGGTGACCTGTTTAGTGTAAAAGTTGTATGGTGATGGGGCTTGGTCAGTCAGACGAGGCACAGTGGGTGTATCCACTCACCATCTTGTGAGAGATGCGCCCACTAAGTAAGTAGCGCTTTCCCCATTCCTGCTGCGATAGGGGGAAGGATAATATGGTCTAATGGGGTCTCCTTTCGAATCGGATCTGTATAGTAAAATATAGTAAGATGCTAAGTTGCTTAATAAAATTGCGTTAACTTGTAGTTTAATATAAAGATGTTCAAATGTTAAGGCTTTTATAACAGTGGAAAAACTTTCGAGCGAAACAGATGGCAAAGCGGAGAAGGAAGGGGTTTTGTACCCACTAGCGATATATATCATACATTGCAATGTGCATCTCCTGGATGAACGAAATAGTGACTCGTCCCTTGTTCTGTTTTGAGAAGGAACAAGGTTTTTTTTCCAGCTTGGGAGTCGGGGTTTTGTACCCAACAGCGATATATATCATACATTTTTATCTCCTGGACGATCGAAGTCGTGACTCGTCCCTTGTTCTGTTTTGAGAAGGAACAAGGAGAAGCAGAAGAAATTAAGATCGGTCTTTGACTCAGGGAAATCCAGTCTTGTTTCCTTGGTCTTTGATCTTCTTACATTACAATTGACCAAGTGGACCCACTTCAGTTGATTTGATTGATTCAGTTCCAAGCTTCGTAAATGGGATGGAGTAGCTCGCTCATAAATAGTAGTTTTTCTCATTAAGATATGAAACAATGTCACCCTAGGGGGAAGATATCAGTAGTAAGGAGTCCCATAGGAAGACGTCATAAATATATAGAGCTTCAAATCTGTTTTGGATTCATGTTTACCATGCCCAGCTAATTTGCTGCATTTGTTATATGTTCTTTTTTTTATAAGTCTAGCTAGTATGGGATATATGGTGCTGTAAGAAAAAAGACTTTCTATTATATATGCTTATTAATATATGCTTATTAATTCGGAGTTCTCCCTACTTTTCCATTACGTGAAAATTATGGACAAGGTAATAGAGGAACAGATCTCTGAGTTCAAGGAGGCTTTCAGTTTGTTTGGAAGTCCTCCAATAGGCCATTTATGCACTATGTCTACCCATCGATTTGTGGGTGGTAGCTTGAAATCATCAATAGATTGGTGAATGGTCCCAAAAATATTAAACAACTATGTTCAAACCTCTTGGTGAACCTTGTGTCCATGTCCAACACAATACTCAATGGAAAACCCCAATACTTACAACATTTTTGAACAACTTCGCAACTTTTTCCACAACACAAGGTATCTTCATTGGCATGAAGATGGAATACTTGGAAAATATGTCCCCAACCACAACGATTCCAGTGTACCCTTGCAAATATGACATATGGGTGATGAACTCTATAGAAACGCTTTCCTAAGGTCTCTTAGACACAACAAAGTTTGTAATGGGCCAGCCTTCATTCATATATCTTCCTTGTCTTGTTTGTATAGAAGACAATTCATGGCATACTATTATACATCCTTGTGCATCTACTCATAATGGTATCCTCTCTCCAACAATGCCATCATTATTCATTGTCACTAGGTGGCTATCCCAAGGAAAATCATGGCATTCATTTAAGAGATCCTTCCTGATATTTGATGACTTAGATATATAGATGTGGTTTCCAAAGTAAAGCAGTTGTTTGTCTACCCAAAACTTCCTTACATTACCCTCATTCACCTGCTTCATGATGTTTATCATTGATGGGTCTCAATGCAATCCATCCATGATCTACACATGCAATTCAGTAAAAACCTACGCATGCCATCATGTTGGCACCGGCAACTCATCTTCCTCTAAGGATGTGAGTTGTGCCTGTTTTCTCAAGGCATCAAAATTTGCATTAAGTTTGTTGATACTATATGGTCATGTTGAATTCTTATACCAAGAAGTATTGCCACCTTTCTTACTTAGGTAATTGTTTTAGTTGTGTCACAATGTATCTTGTTGCAACGTTGTCTATATTCACAATGAACGGTTTACCCCAAATAATGCCTCCATGCTTGTAGCCTTGTAGGAAATGCACAAATGTAGTCATATATTTTTCATAAATGGGGTGCCTCCACTTGCAATCCTATAGCTTCATATTATCATAGGATACAGGATGACCCTCCTGTGATCAAACTTCTCCAATGGAAAATTTTTAGGCATATTTCTACTCCTCAAACAACTGCTCAAAGTCTAGCATCTTTAGCACAAGTGTAAGCTTCAGGTTGTATATGCTACAGCCCACGACCACTCCTTAAACATCCTTGGGCTGCTTGTTTAGTGCCTTGGCCCCTCCTCTAGGTCTGGAACAGACCTCTGCTAACTTCCTTCTACCCTCGGTCTACCCTCTTAAGGCCTTGTCCAATTCCTTATCAACCCAAAGGGCAGCCCTTTCAGTTGCTGCCCATCCTATACTTGGTCTGCATTTTATAATACCCCATAGAAACGCTTTCCATATGTCTACACCTCAAACAACTGCTCAAAGTCTAGCATCTTTAGCACAAGTGTAAGCTTCAGGTTGTATATGCTACAGCCCACGGCCACTCCTTAAACATCCTTGGGCTACTTGTTTAGTTCCTTGGCCCCTAGGCCCTCCTCTAGGTCTGGAACAGACCTCTGCTAACTTCCTTCTACCCTCAGTCTACCCTTTTAAGGCCTTGTCCAATGCCTTATCAACCCAAAGGGCAGCCCTTTCAGTTTCTACCCATCCTATACTTGGTCTGCATTTTATAATACCCCCCTTTAGGGTACTCTAACAGTCATCCAACCCTACATATAAAAACATTACAAGCAACTGTTAGTTAATGAATATATTTGTACATACCCTCCCAATAGCATCATCTTTGTCAACCAGCAACATCTTGCATTTTGTGAGATTTACAAAGAAGCTTCACGAGGATCACTACTCAATCAAGTTGTTCATCAATTTGAAGAGAAATGTATAATCTTTCCTCTACATACAAAGAATGGGAAAATACAGTTTTTCGTTCCTTCCAAATAAGAGCTAAGAATCCAACCTGTCCTTTCAGTTATCCTTATCAAATATCAATGTTATCCTGCCATCGCTCAAGCAAGATAATGGATTTCTCTTTTCATGACAATGCATTTCATGATAATGTTTCTTACAAAAGACAGCATACTACTGCTTTCAGGGAAACATGAGCATCTAAATCAATTTCTTACAGAATGGCCTATTTTGTATATCTCTGTCTAGCACTAAAATTTATGATACTTCTTAAATGACTAATTCATATTGTGATAAAATCCAAAGTCAGATGTCTGGCACATTTTACAGAAAATACAATATTACTTATTCTAGCGGCACAAACATGTTTAGACCTATAATTCCTGGTTAGTCTAATTACAAGGATAAGCTATCATCCATGAAAAATATTCCACAAAAAGAACCAAATAATTCAGAACCTGAAATTAAAAAATACAGAAACAAAAAAAAAAGATATATTAGCATTCCATGCTTTCCCAAACCTGACAGAAGATACAGCACAAAACCTGTCCATTCACTTGAACTTTCAATTTATATTTTAAAAATAGTTATCCTAATTAATAAGTCTAAATATATTCTTCATGAATTTCAGTTTATTAATGGTCAACCAACAACAAATACCTTTTAGGAGATGAACTGGGCACTGTTCTTCCTAATTAATTAAATACATGATGTACCTTTGAACAATTAACATCAGATATAAATATTCATACCTAGAAATTTGCACAATGCTCATGAGAGGCAGGGATAAATATCGAGATGGTGGAAAACATGGTACACCAGATTGGGAGCCACGAGCTAGCAGCCCTTCAAGCCAATTTATGTGCCAAAGATGAGCTACTTGCAATGATGTCCACCTTTACCAGTAAACAAACAAAGAATTGAGACAAGAATGGCATTATAACTAATCAAAAGTTGTACCATATTGAAAGAATGGGTTCCAATTTAATAACAGCAGATTAAATTGGCGAAAGGGATTTTTCAAAGCAGGATTGGGTGTTTGAGACCCCATCCACCAAGATCCTTAGGCAGGACAATTTTGTTCCAAGCCACCCAAGCATAGGATTTTTCCTTAGGTTTTCCCTTCCATAAAAATATATAACATAATTTATGAATCTGTTCAAGAGTACCTATAGGAACATATGGAAAGGAGATCCAATATGCGGGGATAAATTCAACAATAGACTTCATCAAAACTATTATTCCACCATGATTCAACCATTTACTGCACCAAGTCACTGTCCATTTTATATTTTACCAATCATTCAATCCCAATACCACCTTAGGTAGTCATTTGGATTTAATGCAAAACCCAAATATTTAAGTCCTTCATATAGCCCAATGACTTCAAAAGTGAAAAAAATTAGAAATCCATTCAACATTCTCCAAATCCAAGGTAATAAAGGAGATGGAGGACTTTTTGTCATTGATCAACATACCAAATTCCCCTAAGAAAAGATCCAGAGTAAATTTGAGTGTTTCAATATCCCTTCTTGAACCATTAGTGAATAGGAGAATGTCATCAATGAAGATTAAATGAGAATACATGAATTCCCATCCATTCTAATTCCTTATTACAGACCCTTCCCCCGTCTGAAGAAACCTGAAGCTTATCCATTTATCTTAACAATGAAAGAAACTGATTGTACAAAAGAAAGGACCCAATTGAAAAATTGTAGCTAGAAGCCAACCTGTAGAAGAATAATCCTTAAATATAACCAATTAACATGATCATTAATCCCTGGAAAGATCCACCTTAATGATAGTTGATGGAATCTTTTTTGTTTTAGCAGTGTGTAGAACATCTTGTGCAATACCTATGGCTTTGTGTACATGTCTTCCCTTCAGAAAGGCTAACTGTTCTTGTGAGATAGAACTTGATAAAATATTCTTCAATCTACTAGCAATGAATTTAGCTATAATTTTTCTAGTACAATTACAAATGGATATGGGTCTATAGTCCTCCCGCTCGTTCACCTGATCAACTTTTGAAATAAGTGAAAGGAAAGTAGAATTGAAATTTGCAAGGATTCTCCTGTTGATTCTATATTCTTCGATGATTACTAAAAGATCAGATTCAAAAATATCTAGGATGTCAATGAAAAATTCCACCATCCAACCATTAGGGTCGGGAATTTTTTCCTTCTCTAGAGCGTGGATAGGCTCCCTTAGCTCCTTTAAAGAGACCTATTCCATTAAATATTGATTTTTTCTCTTGATTTACCAAAGAAGGTTAGGAATATGTTAACCTAACCATCTAAGTAGCATATTCCCCTTCATCCTCTTTGAATGTGTTGTTCAAATGATTATCCCTATATCTAACTAAATTCATGAATCACATCACCTCTCTACCATCTTCTTCCTCCAATTTACATACTGAATTTATATTTTTCCTATGCTTAACATAATTATGAAATATTTAGTGTTATCATCCCATTTTTTAATTGAGATAGCCCTACTTTTTATGTGCTAAGTGTATTCATTTTGATCTAAAATTTTAGTTCTTCTTAACTACAGTTCAACAACATCTCTCCTTTAATCCAAGGTAGGTAACCCTTCCTTATGAATATTGTCACATCCCCGACCCTCCGACCGGTGAAGATGATGCTACTAACACCAAACAAATGGGCAAACAGCCCCATGAACATGAACAGACAACAATGCTGAAATAAAAATCTTAAACATAACACATACCAAGAAGCCTAAAACATACAAGGATACACAGTCACTCAACATTCAACGGAAGCAACACACACATTCCAGCATTTAACATGTTCATCATAATTCATGGAACAATAGATATAATTGCAGAGATAAAATAGTCACGAGTACTTATCTTTTAATGAAGAACTCGCCCCGCAACCAGCTACGTCGCTGCAATGTTCCACCCAACCATAGGCCAGCGTGCTCATCAATCTCTCAGCAACACTACCACCCCTGATCTAGGCATGATTCCTCAAGGACTAAGGGTCAATACAGGCTTACACATAGCCCAGGTTTGCCAATCAGCCAAACCCACACCATAGGGTCCTACCAAGTCATCAAGGAGCTAAGACAGGCTAAATTCCAAGCTGGTGGCCTCAACACCAGTCTTCTCATGCATACACAGCCTCTAATCCCACTCTCAACAGTCCAAATACCAACCACTGCATACCGCAGCAAAACAATCCCTTCACATCTCTGTGAAGACAACCAGATGACAATCCCAACAAAGGCGAAACACAGCTCAAGCCACAAGACAACTCAAAGTTGTTCTTTTCCCTATCATGGCCAAAAACAACTTAGCACAACACCCAAAAGATGTCCACAGCCTTAGCATCCATGAAGCAACCCAAGACCAGGACAAATCAATATCCCAATGCACAATGGAAACTATGGCGACCTTACACAGTCCCCAAAATAGAGGAGAAGCCAAACTCCCAGCGTGGACAGAGGAAAACACAAACGCAGACCACAGTAGATAGCATACACAGCCACAATAGAGAACGATACATACACATACCACCGAAACTGGTATGGAACACACAGGCGCAAGCCCCTATCTTGAAACAACTCCTAGACCCAAAAATCCTAAGTGACAGCCACGATTTCACCCGCTCCTTGTGTGAGGAAAACCAATGCAGAACTCTTGTGCGTGCAAAGGGGAGAGAATGACTCTCTATGTGTGGATGGACAACCGATGGAGAATCCCCCAAAATGGTACGTGTGAGGAAGCAGTCCTCCCTTCGTGAAGGGAGAAACTTATATAGACCACAACCATCCAAAAGAATGGAGAGCCGACCCCTGCCCGCGTGAGGGTAACAATGAAGATCTCCCGCCTGCTCATGAAGATAACCCTCCGCGTGAGGATGGACCAGACCAAAACAATGGAGAGAGTGGAGAGAGTGGAAAGAGTGGGGAGAGTGGAATGTCGCTCCTCTGCCCTAGCGATGTGAAGAGGAAGAATTCGTTGGTGGAGTGGACACGTGGGCAAGAACTGATAGTCCTGCCACAGCCACCACTACTCAGTAATAAATACCTCAACTAATCCACAAATCATTAAATAGGTTGGATGAGACAAGGGAAGATGGCAAATCAAACAAGGATTTTCCCCCCATAGACCATGGTTTGACATCCCCCACACCCTTATCCTTTGGAATCATGCCCTTTTAATTTTAACGTTGCACTGCCGTAGCTGGTTGTGGTTTATTTTATTTGATGTGTGTGTTTACATGATGCCAAATTATAATGTGCCAGATAGCACGATATACCATTGGCAACTTTCCCCATTGCCGAAACATACACAACCAAATCAATGGTGGGCCTTTTTCCTTTAGCTCCTCACCACAATTAATTACATTATATACATCATGCAAACGACGTCAAAACCGGGGTGTGACATTCCCCTCCCCCTTGTAATAACACCATCCTCGGTGTTAGAATACATAGGAATACATATACAATACATATACAATTGCACATCAAAATTTCAAAATTTTGCAGATCCGTCCCACATTCAATTATTCACTTTGAACATTTAGGACCAAGCCCCTCGGCTTCCACAAACTTCTCCCACTGGTTCTCAACTTCCATCTTATCCCGAAGTCTAGGAAATTTGTGGCTATTTCCCTAATCATGCTCCCTCATTGGGCAGTCCCGGTGTAAATGATGTCCTCTGCATTCCCAGCATTTCACTGGTTGCTTCATCTTTACCTACTCAATTTCCTTTGAGTCTTCATGCCTAGACCGTTTCTTATCAGGTCGCTTGGACGAATGTCCCATCACTAATCCACCTTCCTTTCCTTTGTCGATTGCTCCCAGAAGGATTTTCACCTCCCTTTGCAAACCAATAGAGTCTTGCAAAATTTGGTGGTTCATTTCATTCTGCCTCTTCTGTATCTTGAGCATCTCCCCAATATTTTCTTGGGTCTTGGAAATCATTTGAATGAGACTTCCAGCCAAGTCCAACAACTTTTGATCTGCTACCATGATCAATGTGCACCATCGGGTTTCACTTTTCTCACCTGTGAAATGCACCATTGAAATTCTGTCAAACCAAGCATAATATAAACATTAAAATCAGTCAGTTAATTACCCAATCAGCATGACAGTCCAAGCCTCATCAAGGAGACTTTCATATTTTTCATGCCTTCCCAACAGGCACACGAGCTCATTCATGTCCATTCTTGGGAAGGGAATTAACTATTCCAACATTCATAATTTACTTTAAGCAAATACACACATTCCATTTTCAGTCATACATGCATTCAACAATCTTTTGCTTTTCACAACGCATAAATATATATATATAATTAAAAAGGGCAAGAGAGAGCAACAAGAGTTTTTCCCCTCTTTGTTTTGTTCCATCCTAGAACCCACACCACCGCTATGGCTTTTCATGCTCTCAGCCTCTTTCACTTCACCGTGAATGCTGGACCAATCCCTCTTGGTCATGACACTTAGTGTCTCTAGTCTATTCCATACCTCTAAACCATGGAGTCTCTCCACATGGTTTGTCTCGGCTACTAGGACCTCCACAGTCTTACTAGAACCTTTTCCATTACCGCTCGTTCCAAGCTCTCTAGGACAGTCATATGTCCACCTGCACCCCTAGGATGCTCTCATAGTCCTCGCTCCCAGCGATACCTATATCCAAACATTGAATAGATTCACATGTTTAGTTTATTCTCATCAGTTTTATCTCTAGAACAAGAGCTTAAAACATTATAACTGAATCATATACACACGTATATTCATAAGCAAAATGATCCAATACTTATCTGTATTGTGCGTTTCCTCGTTGGTCCACAGGATCCTGCTTTGCCTTGCAAGCCTTGGGATAGCCTATGGACTTGGATGTTAGGTCAGCACGCAGGCTGCTCCACAACATCAAATAATTAATGTCCATCCAGTACACCCTCATGTCGACTGGGCTTGGAACTTTACCACGACCATTTCCAGGTCTAGGATCTACTATGGATCCCCAGGCATATAATAGCCCAACATACACTTATATCAACAATAACCCTTACTCCACAACCCCTCACAACAACCATTTACCTTTTACCTTTTACCTTTTACCTTTTTACCTTTTTACCTTTAGGGTGCAACACCCAACTGCATCTATTTATCCTGTCAACACAAGCAATATAAGCAAACTCATTAGCGTTATTGCTCTAAAAATGTAACCATATTTCATATCATTCACTATCAAGTATTGAGGCACCAAGAGTGCATCCACTCCCTAGGGTGTAATCAATATTGAAAACCATTTCGTGATCCGACATCGGAAAAGTGTGCACTCTTTTCCGGTGTTAGCCATGTAGGCCCTATTCATACTCAAGCAATCGGTCATCATGGAAATAAAATCAAAACATGTTCTGCATATGTAATTTTAATAATTGACATGCATATTATTAGTAAGGGTCACAGAACACTTATCCATTTGCCGACATAGTATTCCTTCGTTAAGGAGGAATGGGGCTCCCTTCTCTGATTTGACAGTCCCTCGGTTAGCCATCCCAACTCCTCTTTGCATTTCATATCCACACATGTCTTACCGACATGATCTATACCATCTCACTCATGTTGCTTACCAAACATGCAGTGCAGATGAGACATTTCCAAAATGTCCAATGGAGTTTCACCCTAAACCCATTTCCAAAATAAGGGAAAACCTTCCCATGTAGTTTGGCTCCTGCAGGCCATCACACATGATCTTCTTGCAGTGTGTACCCTAGCATAACATGAATACCCACTTACAATGTGTCGTCCTAACACAATCTTATGCAAGCCAACAGTGATTAGTAGTCGTCAGCAATTTCTTAAATCTGAAATTCACAATTCAAATTTAACAACCCATTATGCATACCAACTATTTTCACAGCCATGAGACTTTTCTCATAAGGTTTGGCTCTTTCACATGGTAGATTATGGAATTTTTCATGGTCTTACTCTCATTGCCATGCTCTAAATAATCTACCTGAAACCTGAGCTTCAATCAACCAAACACTTGGTAAGTCTAGATGCATATAACATTTTCATTGCTGCAACCATCACTGAAGCATCTTCAGAATTTATAAAATTCAAATACTTCCAGCTGTTAATCACATCAATATTACCAAAACTCATTTACTTCATGCAATCATTATCATACTAATATTTGCAAGGCATAGTCACATCATTCATGCAATTAAATGAAATGTTTAGATACTCCTTACTTCACAAGCGTATCATTTGTACCACCTTGCTCTTCCATAGAGCATTTTTGGTAGCCAACTGATCATGACTATCCCCTTTATGTACTTACTATCCTGCATTCATAACAGCCTTTGAAATGGTTCTTGAATTGTCATCAATTCATCATTTCAGCCATTAGTTATTCATAATATCACATGCACTCATCTCAATGCATTCATGCAATACATCACAACATTTTCACCTATACTTATGCAATCAGTCACTCACACCCTTCATATGCATCCATTCAATGCATAACTACAAGATTCATAAAAAAATTGAATGCATATCCACTCAATGCTACCTTGCATTGATTCAGGAATGCTATGCATTCAACATACCATGCATGGCCTAACCATGGCTACTTCATATAGGACGCATTACTATAATCAAGATCATCAGTACTTACTTTCCTTGGGCTACTAAGCTCAATCAATATATACATGCATGACACCTTTCTATATTCAAATATCCACATGGTATGAGGTCTCTTACCTTTACGACTCCATGGAATTTGTCATAATCAAACTCTTACCTTCATGGGTCCTACTTACACCCTTGGCATTACTAGTTTAGTCGGTATCTCGCAGAGGATTGCAGAATTTGCTCACCAACTTTTGATTATGGACTGGTTGCCTTATCCCTTTCTTCATAGGGTTGCTGGTCACATTCATCGGCATCAGCAACATACTCAACCATGTCCAGGTTGTCATTGGTTTTTCCACTAATGCCAACACCAATGCAATAGTTATCATTAGTGGCTCATTATAAATATATAATTTTCAATATTCTTACCAACATGTAATATCCTATGCATGCAATACATATCCTCATACATTTCAAGTATAAAACTTAGGAAATGTAGTTATAATCAGCAAGATAGAGTTTAAGGAAACTTCCCTTTTCAAGTCCCACATCCTCTCATGGAACTCCTCTTCCACACAACATCTGGTTAGCCTTCATAGTCCTTGCTACCTCTGGGCATGCAACTTCCAGATTTGTCCATTTGATAGCAGCGGCCATCATTAGCACTTTGCTGCTCCATGCTCAGATTCTGGTGACTTTCCCTTGTTCCTTACTGGATAAGCTTTCCAACGCCTATCCACATGCTTCATTCCGACCTCGGGTGTGAAAACCACACCACTTCGGGGAAAAAAATGAATATTTTCACCAAATCTCGGCATTTTATATGCAACTGCATTTTGGACTGAGTGCCAACTTCAGCCATCTGTAAACCCCACTAAAAAACTGCTGAAAAATCCTGTTGAAAAACAGTCGAAATCTGCTGGAAAATCCCACTTGAAAATATCAAAATTTCCTCTACAGAATCAGCTCTCATTTCGACTATCAGCCCGGCGTTTCGGCAATCGAAATAGCTAACTTCTTCGTTGTTCATTGGCGATCTGAACCATAATCCTTTCCGCTGTGTCGGTGACCAGAACCACTATCCATCGGATGGATAGCTCCTTAGGCATCCGCAATGTCGGGCAATAAACAGTCTATTGATTCCATGGCTAAACAGCCCATTGGCGGTTCAAACAACTAAATTCTCCCGACCTATCGGTGGACCAAACAACTAGCTTCTCCCGGCTATCGGCGGTCCATTCATCTATGCTTCCGATCTTTGTTGAAGATCAAATCCTCTACCTATCGGACGGATAGTTCTCTAAGCTTCCAACACTTCGGCAGTCTGATCTTCATTTTTCATTCGATGCTCATCGGCGGTCCAATCAACTAAATTTTTCTGACGTTTCGGGCCGATTCTCCTCTGGCTTCCGACGTATCGGCGGACTGATCCTCTAATTTTTTTCGATGTGTCAGCTGTCCAATCCTCTAAAGTTTTTCGATGTGTCGGTAGTCCAATCCTCTAACGTTTTTTCGACGATTTTCAACCTCATCTTCTATTTTCTTCTGATAATTGTCGTCGCATTGGCTACTCAAACAACTAACGCCTTCCGGTGATCTCCTTTCTGCCGCTGCTTGATCTTCTTTTCATCGACGAAATAGTTCCTTCCGCAGCCGCAATGGCAGAACACGATCTTTGATCTTCTTCTGATCGACGAACTGACTTTGACCGGCATCAGTAGTCTTTCTCGTCAAAAGTCTAGTGCTCTAGACTTCCGCAACGGCAGGCGTACGAACCACTATCTTCTTCCGATAGCCGACGATTTCTATACTTAGAAAAAATTTTGAACTTTCTTCATGGCGTCGACGGTCGGAGGCCTTACCTGTCGGATGCGTAGTTGTTTAGCCATCCGCGACGACGGACGCTTGAACAACTTTTTGCTTCCGATGATCGATGGGTGCTTGAACAACTTTCTCCATCCACAACAACGTTTTAGTCCCTTCGACAGCCGCAACAGCGGATAGACAACCGCTAACTTCTTTCGCGGTGTCAGTGACCCCAACATCTATTTTCTGCCGACAGACGTCAATACTTAGAATTTTTTTTGAAATTTTCCCTCCAACTGTTCTCCATTGGGCATGCTTCCTTCTAGCTCTTCCGCTACATCGGAAGCCCATTCCGCTAACTCTTCTACTACATCGAAAGTCCATTCCACTAAGTGTTCCGATGAACTGACTGTTCAAACACTTAGGCAAATCCATGGAAGTTTTCTGTCATCCATTTCCGATCTCTGCTGGGCATAGAAGGTAATTCTACCCTCTGTCACTACATCTTGGTGGTCCATTCAGGCCCATGCTGCAACATGAGCTCTAATACCATGCTGTCACGTCTCCGACCCTTCGACCGGAAAAGAGGACGCTACAAACACCAAACAAATGGGCAAACAGCCCCATGAACATGAACAGACAACAATGCTGAAATAAAAAGCTTAAACATAACACATACCAAGAAGCATAAAACATACAAGGATACACAGTCACTCAACATTCAGCGGAAGCAACACACACATTCTAGCATTTAACATGTTCATCATAATTCATGGAACAATACATATAATTGCAGAGATAAAATAGTCATTATTACTTATCTTTTAATGAAGAACTCTCCCCGCAATGAGCTATGTCGCTGCAACGTTCCACCCAACCATAGGCCACCGTGCTCATCAATCTCTTAGCAACACTGCCACCCCCAAGCTGGGGATGATTCCTCAAGGACTAAGGGTCAATGCAGGCTTACACATAGCCCAAGTTTGCCAATCAGCCAAACCCACACTGCAAGGTCCTACCAAGTCATCAATGAGCTAGGACAGGCTAAATTCCAAGCTGGTGGCCTCAACACAAGTCTTCTCATGCATACATAGCCTCTAATCCCACTCTCAACAGTCCGAACACCAACCACTGCATACCGCAGGAAAACAATTCCTTCACAGCTTTGTGAAGACAACCGGATGACAATCCCAACAAAGGCGAAACACAGCTCAAGCCATAAGACAACTCATAGTTGTTCTTGGCCCTGGCATGGCCAAAACAACTCAGCACAACACCCAAAATATGTCCATAGCCTTAGCATCCATGAAGCAACCAAAAACCAGGGCAAATCAATAGCCCAACGCACAATAGCCCACCGAAACCGGTATGGAACACACAGGCGCACATCCCCGAGCGTGAAACAGCTCCTGAACCCAAAAATCCTGAGTGACGGCCACGATTTCACTCGCTCCCTGCGTGAGGAAAACCAACGCAGAAGTCCTATGCGTGAGAAGGGGAGAGAATGACTCTCTATGTGTGGATGGACAACCGATGGAGAATCCCCCAAAACGGTGCACGTGAGGAAGCAGTCCTCCCTTCATGAAGGGAGAAACTTATACAGACCACAACCATCCAAAAGAATGGAGAGCCGACCCCTGCTCGCATGAAGGTAAAAACGAAGATCTCTCACGTGCTCGTGAAGAGAACCCTTCATGTGAGGATGGACCAGACCAAAACAATGGAGGAATGGAGAGAGTGGAAAGAGTGGGGAGAGTGGAATGTTGCTCCTCTGGCCCTACAACGTGAAGAGGAAGAATCCGCTGGTGGAGTGGACACGTGGGCAAGGACTGATAGTCCTTCCACAGCCACCACTACTCAGCAATAACTACCTCAACTACTCCACAAATCATTAAAGAGGTTGGATGAGACAAGGGAAGATGGCAAATCAAACAAGGATTTTCCCCCCATAGACCAAGGTTTGACATCCCCCACACCCTTATCCTTTGGAATCATGCCCTTTTCATTTTAATGTTGCACTACTGTAGCTGGTTGTGGTTTATTTTATTTGATGTGTGAGTTTACATGATGCCGAACTATAATGTGCCGGATAGCACGATATACCATCGGCAACTATCCCCATTGCCGAAACATACACAACCAAATTGATGGTGGGGCTTTTGCCTTTAGCTCCTCACCGCGATTAATTACATTATATACATCATGCAAACAGGGTCAAAACTGGGGTGTGACAAATATCATGAAAAACATCCAAAAGTTGTTCAATATTTTTCAAGTCCATATCCTGTCTCTTTCTTCTTTTGGTGGCCCATGAAATAGATCTAATCTCTATGATTTTGAGGTTGTTTAAAAATTGGATGCCAGTAGATTCATGGTTGTTATCCTCAAATGGAATCCATAACATTTTAACCATATTCTTGCATTCTTTATCTTCCATCCAACGTGAATTAAACTTGAAAGAGACAAGTGGTTTTCCATTATCCATCACAGCCTCCAGGAAGATGGGAAAATGATCAGAATCCCCACCCTCCCCAACCCATTTTCTTAAGTTGGTTTTAGATTGCATAGCTCCTTTATTTACTAAGAATATTTTCAACCTTTTAGTAAGTTTTTCCTATCTTATTCTCTTATTCCTCCAAGTAGGCATGACCTTAACAACGAGGATGTCAAAGAGTGACTTTTCATCTAATATCCTTAGGAAGTAATCTGCCAAGGGGTCCTTTTGAGATTTTGCGCCCCAAATATCTCCTTCACCCAAATAAAAATTAATATCACCTCCAATTATAACTCTGTCCCCTTCCAACATTCCAATTATAATGGGCCATCCTTCAAGCCAATGTCTTTGCCAATGATTTTCCTTAGGATAGCCACCTAGTGACAATGAATAATGATGGCATTGTTGGAGAGAGGATACCATTATGAGTAGATGCACAAGGATGTAGAATAGTATGCCATGACTTGTCTTCTGTACAAACAAGACAAGGAAGATATATGAATGAAGGCAGCCCTTCAAGCCAATGTCTACACCAAAGATGAGCTACTTGCAATGGTGTCCACCTTTACCAGTAAACAAACAAAGAATTGAGACAAGAATGGCATTAGAACTAATCAAAAGTTGTACCATATTGAAAGAATGGGTTCCAATTTAATAACAGCATATTACATGCATATATGAGGAGAGTAAAGTGGAAGTCTACATCAAACTAGTACATTGCAAAAATCACAGAAATTGAATATGGTTCCATTTAAAAGGCATGCAATGAGATCAATGGGAAAGATGATTCCTTTGGTGGCTTGGGATATCTGCAATTTATCAAGAGACCAAAGGGGACAGGACCAGGGCCTCCCTGACATAAGAGCTCAAGGAGGAGTTATTTGTGACAAATGGGTAGTACATGCAATGAATAGGGATACTCCTTGTCAATTTTTAGTTCAGCACCAGATTGCGCAGGCTCAATGCATTCTAGGTATTAAACATCCCTTTAAGATGTATGGCATAATCGCTAATGCTCAGGATTTCATGATTTCAAGTTCTGTCCAGCTCAAAAGGGTGTTAACTACTTTGAAGACTATTTATGGTTTTCACTGGATCAAAGGTAGACTTGATAGGTTCTATGCCAATTCTCATGTAGCTACATTCTCATCCACTAGTGAGCCCTCTATTCTAGTTAACAAATGGATCCTCCTTGGAAATTTTTTGTTCAGCACCAGAATTAGCGGGCTCAATGAATTCCAGGTATTAAACATCCCTTTCAGCTGTGGCATAACCGCTAATGCTCAGGATTTCATGATTTCAAGTTCTTCCTAGCTCAAAAGGGTGGGGACTACTTTGAAGACTGTTTTTGGTTTTCACTGGATCAAGGTATACTTGATAGGTTCTATGCCAATTCTCATGTAGCTACATTCTCATCCACTAGTCAGCCCTCTATTCATTTGGACATCACTATCATTGGCTCTAATCATTTTTCTATTTCCACTTGTACGCTCATTGGTTCTAATTGTCAGTATGAGGATTACTTTTCTTTTAAGTTGAATGTCTCCCTTTCTGAGTTTGAATAGTCTCAAAACATTGTCACAAGGGTTTGGCACGCAGTGCCTCCTCTTATAAAGGATAGTGGTTGGATTCTTTTGTGGGAGGAAACCATTCTATGCATTATATTGACTCATGTGCTTAAACTATTGCTCATCTCTTAGCCTTAGTGTGGTTCTTCTAGCATAATAAGTGTGATAGTACGAGGTTAATTTGCACCTTGTGAACTAATTCAAGTGATTACCTTATGTTTTATTGCTACTCCAGGCTCTTCCATCTTTAAACTTATTCACACTTACCCACATAGTGAAAGTCACAAGTGTCTTGGGTGCCATTGTTAAGATGCAGCATGCAACTGCCCCCTTTTGGTATGATTGCTCCTGCATAGCAACAATTGAGTAGGCCTATAGTTGTTACCACCTGTAAGTCATGTAAGACATTCAAGCGATTGTGAACACAAACTGTACATTCATACATATAACACAAATACAATGAAAATAATTAATATCATAGTTTGAACCAGGATATATCAGTCCCAAACAAGATTGAAAATTTTCGTAGATCCTACTCTGAATTTTCACCTTGTATATCGTTGTTAACAACCAATCAAACAACTAAAGTTTACCATTGTTAACCACGGACCTTAGGAACCAGAGGGATTGAACAATTCTACAGATTCTACTTTAAACTTTCACCTTCTAGCATTCTGCGATGTTTTACAGTCACCCCATATCCTTGAGCACTAGTGCATAGCAGCATTGATAGAAGCGTAACTCCACCCCATACCCTTTCAGTTGCTGCCCATCCTATACTTGGTCTGCATTTTATAATACCCCCCTTTAGGGTACTCTAACAGTCATCCAACCCTGCATATAAAAACATTACAAGCAGCTGTTAGTTAATGAATATATATGTACTACTACTATTGCTTCAGAGTTTGTTTGCAAACACGTACTGAATTTTATTTTATGGACAGACCTAATACTAATTGATAAATACTTTGGAAAATGACCAATAATTGTTGAATATCATGTATTGCTAAATTACATGTAACTGCCATCTATATTATGTTTTAATTAATAATGAGTGGTGGATAAATGGGTATGCATATGACTACACTAGATACATCTGCTTACTGATTGCTTTATTACTGTTTATTGGGCTGCCATATTTGTACTCATACCACACTCCAATTTGTCTATGGTTATACACGAATGATGATAAATAGTATTTGATGGTCATGCAATGCCTAAGTATTTGATAAACTTGACGATTAATGTTTTTGCTAACTACTTGCATAACCTTGGCATAACATTATCATTCTAGATTCTCCTTGAAGTTGACTTACTGATTGCATTTACGAGGTTCATATTTGTTCATATAGTATGTCTTCTTCTTGACTCCATTAAGGCACTGATCACTAACCCTTCCAAAAGAAGATATTATTCGTTGTTTGAGTCTCCTTACAGATTTGCATTTAGGGCTCTCCCCTAGGGCTGCTTGTTTAGTGACATGATATATTCACAATGAACGGTTTACCCCAAATAATTCCTCCATGCTTGTAGGAAATGCACAAATGTAGTCATATGTTTTTCATGAATGGGGTGCCTCCACTTGCAATCCTATAGCTTCATATTATCATAGGATAAAGGATGACCCTCCTGTGATCAAACTTCTCCAATGGAAAATTTTTAGGCATATGTCTACACCTCAAACAACTGCTCAAAGTCTAGCATCTTTAGCACAAGTATAAGCTTCAAGTTGTATATGCTACAGCCCACGGCCACTCCTTAAACATCCTTGGGCTGATTTTTTAGTGCCTTGGCCCCTCCTCTAGGTCTGGAACAGACCTCTGCTAACTTCCTTCTACCCGCAGTCTGCCCTTTTAAGGCCTTGTCCAATGCCTTATCAACCCAAAGGGAAGCCCTTTCAGTTGCTGCCCATCCTATACTTGGTCTACATTTTATAATACGCCCCTTTAGGGTACTCTAATAGTCATCGATCCCTGCATATAAAAACATTACAAGCAACTGTTAGTTAATGAATATATATGTACTACTACTATTGCTTCAGAGTTTGTTTGCAAGCGCATACTGCAAAACTATTTTGAAAATGAAAGGGCACAATTCCTCTTAAAGAGGTCCTTGAAAAGGATTGATTCCTTAGTGGAAACCAAAGGTAGAGTGTCAACTAGTTGTGTTATGTGAACTTTCTCAACAATGAAATACCACTGCAATTATCTATAGACTCAGGTGCCTCTCACAACTTCTTGAAGAAGGATTTGGAAAGTGAACTTGGGATTAGGGTTCATACTCAATAAACATTATATGACAATAAACATTATGAGTGCTTCATACTCAATAAACATTATTGGTAGGTTTAAACTCCAACTTATATGACATAGTAATTTTATCCCAATATGGGGAAAGTAGCAAGACCCCTTCTCCAAACTCATCTCTTGTACACTGCAAAGGCACTATCAAAAAATAATTTCCATAATTTGTTATTTTGGATTTCGGTGGGTTCCATGACTTGATATTTGAACCCTTCATCCTCAATAGATTCATATAAAGAGAGAGAATGAAACAACCCATGTCTTCTTCATCAATGTAGAGAGGATAGTTATTTGGACTATTTTGGTCAATTACAACATACGTGAACTTAGCCTCTCTATACAACCATCTGGTTTCTTTTGCAAACATTGGAATAGTGGCATATTTCATATCCATAAGCATTGTACCTCCCAACTTATTATCCTAGATTCTAGAAAATATAATGATGTATGTAGCTGGTACATTTTCCACCACTACATCCATTAATATACTCTTAGTAGCTAACTGATCCAAAGTAACCACGAGGTCTGTTATCATTTCCAAAAATTTGAAATTCCTACAATCAGAACTGTAAAGGCTATGATAAGGCCTAGTTATGTCCAACCCCATCCATTCCATGATAATTTTAGGCATAAGGTTATGAGAATCCCAAAAATATTGCATACAGTTATGAAAAAATTTATCTTGTAAACTGAGTGTGACATAAGGGGAAGATGGTTCCTCCTTGTCATTGGCATGAGGACCACATTAGATTGCAGGGGATTCATTAGTTAGGTTAATGGAATCATTCTTATCATAGGTTTCAACATGGTGAAGTAACCTATCAATTTTCTTTTGATATGTAAGAATTTTTTACTAACTCATACAATGGGATAGGGATCTTAAGTTTACTCAATTCTTTCTCAGGATTGAAAGATGATCTCTCAGACTCTTTAGAATCATGCTCATATTTTTTGGGTGTATTTTTATCAGTAGGATTTGCATGTTAGGTTTTGATAATATCTCGAATAGTATCCTTGGGTAGACTATTAGTTTTAAGAGTTGAAGAAGAGTGAGGTGTTTTGTCTATAGGATTTTTCACAGGATATTTGAGGGTTCGACGATTAGAGGTATAACCCGTTGGGGAGGATCTAGGAATCAGATCATATTTCCTTTGAATTTCATGCTGTATGTTTTCTGTACAAAATTGGTAATGAGTATCAGACTAGTTATTTATCCCATGAATCTCAAGCAGCTTGATTTCATCTCCTTTCACTTAATCTACTACTTCATTATTGAATAGTGTTGGTAATGGATCATGGATGCATGCAGCATTTAGGTTGCGATAGTCAACATAGAATCTAATATATTCCATTTACTTCTTGCTATGGATTACTATAGGGATAATCCAGTATCAATCATCTATAGGAAAAATAAATCCAGTCTCAATAAATGCAGGAAGCATCTTTGTCCCAAAATTTAAAAAACTGTGGCCATCCACTATTAATTCATGCAAGAACAATGTTTAACTTGATTATGTGCTTGACTCCCATATTATTGTTTGAATAAATTAATTTTTGAATAGAAGATGGATTCTTGAAGTGCACATATATTTTATGTGAATGACTCAATGTTGTGCCAGTTGAATAATATAATTGATAAAGTAGTTAATTTGAATTGAAAGTGTATAGTGTTAGTAGTGAATCAATTTTACCTCATCATGAATGCCCATTACAAAGTGTATAATGCTACCAAAACACTCTCTTTATATCTATTCCATTCTTATTACTATAAAAAGTAACAAATATGATCACATAAATGCAAATTTGTTTGATGATATGACTCTTATTCATTGTGAACATTGTCACTATTTTATAATGTTTCGATTGGTCATTAAAAATCTCGGGCCCTGAGCATGTTATAAAATCAAACACATATAAAAAATTTACTCACCATTTTCATCACTCTTCTTACTCAAGCCTTTAATTTTTCATTCTAAGCATTTTTTCAAGACTTTGTCAAAATTTGGTTGTTATGGTTAAGGAAATTTGGTTGTTATTCTAAGCATATTTTGAAGAATTTGTCAAAATTTGGTTGTTATGGTTAAGCAAATTTGGTTGTTATTCTAAGCATATTTTAAGAATTTTTCTAAATGATTACTTCTTCTTCAACCCAAAATACCTAATTTGTGTGCGGAGATGCTGAAGGGATTATACGCATAGAATCTATGTTACGTGTAGTGATTGATATTATGCTCAACATTGTTACTCTGATTTCTATACATTGTTAGCTTCGTATAACAAAGAAAATATGAAGGATAAGTGTTCTATCTAATGTGTTTTGATGAATATAGAGCATCTCAATTTCCTTTTCAAAAGGATAGGTTATGCTAAATACATAGATTCATTTAGTGGATCTTTCAAAAGCTAGGCATTTTGGCTAAATATACAAAGGATCATTTGCAAGTTGTACAACTTGGGCTTAGAATTCATTGATATATTATTCATTTCATTGTTGATGTGGTGTCAATGCTTGTTATTTCAAGTTGGTCAATAAGAAATTATAGAAATTGTGTTAAAAATTTGGCATTATATACCTATTCAGTACACACCATTGGAGACATTTGTCATCATATAAGGCAATGATCCTTTATGTTACATATAACAAAGTCTACATATGTGTATGTCATGAATGTTGTGATTTTACGGCATGATGTATGTCATGCTTGTTTGAATTCTGTGGATTGTTTGCCAAAAGAATAATGTGGAGCATAATCTCTGATTCTATTAGTTTATTATTTGGCAAGATTGAGGTCCCCACATGTCCGCTGGACCATTAAGGGACGAGATAACAAGTGGAGTCCCCACTTGCCCTGAATCTAGTCAGTGCAGTTGTGTTTCATTGACACCTTCCAGTTGTATTAGTGTTATACCTCCTTCGGGGAAAGAGTCAATGAAAGAGTCAATGAAAGAGTCAATGAAAAGTCATTGAAAGATTCAATGTAAACACTCATTGTAAGTCGGGTCAATATAAATTGATAATGTGCCATTGTATTAATTTTATATCATTTTTCTCATGCAGGCTTCACTTCTAGTTTCTATATCGATTTGGAATTTCAATTTTGGAATATTAAGTAAGATGTCAAACATGGATTAAGGAAAGAAAAATAAAACATCAAAACAAAAGGATGTAATATCATATTTTCAAAAGCCTCAATCCAATAATCCACATCCTATTCATGCTTCAAGCTCTTTTGAGCAAGGTATCGGTGAGAGAGATGTCAACACTTTTGAGAATTCATCTGCAACCCAAAAAATGGATGGTAGAATACATTCCTCTAATGATCAAAGTGAGACAAATGCATTTCCATCTGAAATTGGTAGTTCAAATGTTGAAGATTTTTCATTGCAAGGTGACACAGTGCATTCACGGAAAAGGAAAAAGGGCCAATGGGATGCAGGGAGAAAATTCAAAGCTGATTGGGTCTCAAGATACCCATGTATTGAACCAATACCTCCAACAAATGAGAATGAGACCTCATGAGAAGTTAAATGCATTTCATGTAGTTGGAAACTTGGCAAGGTAGTGAAATTACAGATGAAGTTAGACACAAGCGAGAAGCATGTTGGGAAGGTGTATGATAAGAAAACTGCAAACGAAGAGAATAAATCTACTGCCAGATGGAAATCTGTTAGCTAATGTCGACATCTCCAATTTGAAGTGGAATATAATGAATTCTTACTAAATAAGAAAAAACTTGAGGAAAGTGGAGGAACCATCAAATCTCAATTTGGAAAGATGATGGAAACACATTTATTATCAAATACAATACAATTAAGCACTGTATTTCACCTCCTATCCAATGGTTGTCTTATGATAGATTATCCAAAAATGACGCAATATCTATCTTTTATTCAAGTGCCAAATTTTCCATCTTCTCATTGGTGTTTATCGAGTGGTTGGGAATGGGGAAAATATCTAGCTCAAGTAGAAAAGGACAATATGAAAGAGAAGATTGCAAATGCTACATTTTTTTCACTATATTTGGATGAAGTTACAGCTATTGATAATACTTCATGGATCTGCATGAGCATTTATATGGTCAATGACCATATCAGGCATTCCTATCTACTTGGAATTCATAAAATGACCAAAAGTTCTACAGCAGAAAATATTTATGAACTTGTTATTGATAGTTTGAAGGAAATTGGTGGTATGGATCATTCCATGATTGCAAAAAAGTTAGTATGCGTTGGAGCAGATGGAGCATCAGTAATGCAAGGACAAAGGAATGGCCTTTGTGCTAGAATGCAACTCTCAGCTTCACCGTATATGCTCAGTATTCATTGTATGGCTCACAGGATGAATCTTGCATTTAAAATAGTGGGCAACTTTTCATTGGTTTCAAAGGTAGAATATCTTGTACATGAGGTTCATGCATACTTTTGTCGGAGTACCAAACGATTTTTAGAGTTTAAATTTTTTTTCTGATGGTGTTACAAATGGAAAAAAACTATTAAAATATGTTGATACAAGATGGATATCATTGAAGGGACCAGCTGAAAGACTATTCAATGAATATGCATCCTTGGTAGGGGTGATGTATGAACATCGCTCAAGTGTAGAAAAATCTCAAACTCTTCTATTTCTACTAACTGATATAGAGACATTATTAACATTGGCTGGAATTCTTCCTATGCTTCATGAAATGAATAATCTCGTGAAGATGGCTCAGAGTCGCACGATGTATATTGCTGAATACACAAGAGCAAGAAAATTAACATGTCTTGCATTGGATAATTTGTATATTATGGAAGATTCTTTTACAGATTTAGCATTTACAAATTGGAGGAAGATTATCAATATAGAAAATGATCAATTTTTTTGGAAGTTTGATGAAAAAGGGATGCTATGTATGGCAGTTCATGGGCATATGGTTCCCTTTTATTATAATGAAAAGATAGGAAGATCCACCAAACAGTGCTTCGTCTCAAGAGAATGACTTCACGATGTTGTAATTTCAGTGACAGACAACTTGAAAGAAATTGCAAAATCACTATCATCAGAGGTAAGAGAACGGTTTCCTCGAGATGAATTGTTGGAGGCCATGTCTATCGTATACCCTCAATATTGGGACCATAGTCAAAATGAAAAAAATTTAGAAGCTGACTTTATAAAGAAAATCAAGATTTTCCAGAGCCATTTTTGTCGAGAGGCTGAGATACAAGGAGAACATATTCAATGTATTTTAGATAAAGAAAAAATGGCAGATCAATCTCAATGCTTTGGTAAAACAATGTGGGACCAATTTTCTCCGTCGGATAGTAAAGAATATGGTGCAATTACAAGATTATGGACTAAGCTCAGTGGTAGCGAAGTGCTACAGGAAAAAATGTCAGAATATTTCAAATTAGCAGATTTATTTCAAACCATGATTTTGGGATCAGTGGAGGATGAGAGAATGTTTAGTGCACTGACATTCTTGAAGTCAAAGTTGAGGAACAAGCTTGATAAAAATGTGGATACATGCTTAAGATTATATGTAACAAAGTATGAGGTTGACAATTTTCCATATGAAAGAGAATTAGCTCTTTGGCGATCCGATCATGAAAGAAGGGGAGAAAACAATATAACAAATATATCTAATGAACTTGATGTGGAAAATGAGGACCAGAGCCAAAATGTCAAAAATGTCAAAAATGAGGACCAAGGCCAAAATGTGACTTGGAAATTAGATTTCACCTACGATTGTATATGATCTAATACACATTAAGGACTCTTGAGTCTTATTTTTGTCCAGATTTTCCATGTACCCTTGCTGGTGATCACTATATGTGAATTTGAGGTCGTGTTTTAGGTAAAAATAGATTCTACAATGTACTTTTTTGTTGTAACATTGATGATTTGAGCTACATTACCTTCATGCAGCTTATTTTAATATTGATGTTTTGATATTAACCTCTTGCATTGTCTCTTTCTTGTATGTGATAGGAAGTGACAGTGGAATTTGAGAAAGCTAGGCCTAAGAGCTATCTCTTCACATAGATAGTGTCCTAACATTAAAGGATAAATAACTAATTTGACAACACTTTCGCTAAGCAAGAATGAGCTCATTCAAGTACATGAAACCATGTTTGTGTTTAACAGGAATATCTTGACAAATTTTTATGGTTTGTTTATTGCTTTTGCTTGAAGCATTTTGTCGCTTTTTGAAGTTTGTGTGTATTTTGGTTAAATATTGTGTTAGTCCCTTGAATGCTTATAGTTCTCATTTGATTCTTGATTTAGCCATTTGTTGTAGCTTGAATCAAGATTGGTTTTAATCGGTTTCCATTGATTCAAGGTTTGAGAAAAGATATTTTTATTGCATTTTAGTTGCATGAATTAATTGTCTTCACTTTTTCGAATCTCGATTATTTTATGTTGATTGCATATTTTATTTGTAAATACTTATCATTATTCAAAAAAATAAATGAGCTCTACAAAGCTAAGTGAAGAGAAAAATGTTCTATGCACTAGGTTCCTATGAATTGATTGTAGGATACCTATTGGCACGAGACCAACATTCATCTAATGCAATAATCAATTGGCATAATTACAATGCATAATTGTATTAGCCTCCAGTGACAAATATTCTTCCAGAAGACTGTCATTATCAACCAAAGATCTTGTGAGGTTGTTTGTACTTCATTGATGGTACTGATTCTCTATTGTTTAATTCCTGTATATTGTTGAGGTTGTTGCTTTGATTTTTTTTGAGCTGGGTCATAGTCTTGATCAGGCTGCTAAACCTTACTAAACCTTACTAAACCTTCCTAGGCTAATATGTGACTATATTGATGATTCTATCTTGGGTCGCGACATTTGTGACCTTGCTTGACCTTGTGGGTTGTTGTAGATAAGGCCGTGACTTTTTGGGCTTCTATATATGTCTTGTGAACCTTGTGGGCTTCTAGATCTGAACCATGAACACTTGTTAAATTGTTAAACTCATTTGTGACTGTTTAAAGGATGTTTGGATTAAGTTGTGATCATTGTGAGACCTCTAAGTTTGAACCGTAAATTTCCTAAGGTCTGTTCATCCTGTTAGAAAGGGATGGAATTTTTTTAGGCCTGTTTGGAGTAGGCTATCACTGCTGGTTGTTTTGACATGTTGATATAGGTCTGTAATAATGAATTAGTAGCTTCATAATAGTGATAGATCATATCTGAAGCAGTCCCAAACTGATGTGTGTTCAAGTGGTGGTAGGGGGGTTGATTTTTTATGGGATTGAGACTCCCTGACCATTTGCTGGATGGACAGGCTGAATTTTTCTCTCATATGTTGTTCTCAGAGTCCCTACCCTCTCTGTTACTAATTTTTGGTCTATAAGTTCAATTATTATGGAGTCCTAAAGAATGCCAAACAGAATCCGAACCCCAATTCATCAGTAGTCTAGTATCTTGTGATTTTTCTTAGACTGTGTATTTCAATGACAGTCAAGGTCATACCTACTTCAATTTATAAGGTATTCATCTATTATGATGGATCTAGATAGAAACGGGAGATAACCTACTTGTTATGTTGAGTTGGGACTTTTATAATTATATCTAAAATCTAAAAGCTAACAATACAAAGTGGGATCCCAAAAGTAGCTCCTATAAAAAGGTAAAAGCTAACAATACAAAGTGGGATCCCAAAATTAGCTCCTATAAAAAGCTAAAAGCAGAACTCAAACCTAACCCCAACTCCATATATGAATTTGAGGTTATGTTTTAGGTAAAAATATATTCTACATTATACTTTTTTGTTGTAACATTGATGATTTGAGCTACATTACCTTCATGCAGCTTATTTTAAGATTGATGGTTTGATATCTATCTCTTACATTGTCTCTTTCTTGTATCTGATAGGAAATGACGCTGGAAGTTGAGAAAGCTAGGCCAAGGAGCTATCTCTTCACATAGATAGTTTCCTAACATTAAATGATAAATAACTAATTTGACAACACTTTCGCTAAGAAAGAATGGGCTCATTCAAGTACATGAAACCATGTTGGTGTTTAGCACAAATATCTTGACAAATTTTTATGGTTTGTTTATTGCTTTTGTTTGAAGCATTTTTTCGATTTTTGAAGTTTGTGTGTATTTTGGTTAAATATTGTGTTAATTCCTTTGAATGATTCTAGTTCTCATTCGATGCTTGATTTAACCCTTTGTTGTAGCTTGAATCAAGGTTGGTTTTAGGATTTGAGAAAATATTCTTTTATTAACTTTTAGTTGCATGAATTAATTTTCTTCAATTTTTCAATTATTTTACACTAACTGTATATTTTCTTTGTAAATACTTATCGTTATTCAAAAAAATAAACGAGCTCTACATATTTAAGCGAAGAGAAAAATGGTCTATGCACTAGGTTCCTATGCATTGATCGTAGGATACCTATTGGCACAAGACCAACATTCATCTAATGCAATAATCAATTGGCATAATTACAATGCATAATTGTATTAGCCTCCATGACCATCATTGGCTAGTGGAGGCCAAGATCGAGCATAATGTATGATTCTATGAGTTTATCAGTTTGTCAAGATTCAGGTCCCCACATGTCCGTTGGACCATTAAGGGACGAGATAACAAGTGGAGTCCCCACTTGCCCTGAATCTAGTCAGTGCAGTTGTGTTTCACTGACACCTTCCTGTTGTGACTTGTGAGTCTACATGTTCTGTTATTGATGATGTGATTCATGTTATTTGACTAATGTTGTTATTCTTTTATTTTGACAATATTATATAAATCAGTGAAAGATTCACTAGTTTTTACAATTTTTTATAATGAAGTTAAATATTCGCCAAGTTTTTACAACATTATATAATAAAATGAAAGATTCGCCAAGATTTTACAATATTATATAATGAAATGAAAGATTCGCCAAAATTTTACAACATTATATAATAAAATAAAAGATTCACCAAATTTTGTATATATACATATTATATTATTGATAAAATCGCCTTCAACTTTTCCTATATATCAGAGAGATTCACCCAATTTTTATACATATAATTATAGGGGGGGTTCTTAAAATCATCCCTGCATCATACAATACTTCCACAGCAGGAGACTGAAAACCGATCGACACAAACAAAGCCAAAAAAACTGCTCATGATAGATGCAAATGCTAAAAGATCTCAATACCCAAAATATAAGCTATCTCCAAAGTTGCCTTTTACTATTGCAACTCTAACTCTATATATAGGCTTGCGCCATTACATCCAAGGTCCACTTCTAACTAACTTCTAACAAACTAGTGACCTATATCCACAAAATGTGGTAAATCGATACAAATTTGCATAAATAATTCCAAAAACGGTTATTCTTCCACCTATCGCGTTGTTGTGGGCCTTCATGGTGGCATGTGAGCTTGTGCAGCCTCTGCGATGCTGCACAACTCACTTACCCAATACCCCTTCCAACAACGACACCTAGAGAGGACAATAACACTTTATGTTGTGTTGGTAAAGTTTTAAGCACTTCCAAAGTAGACATAGTTGTAGGATATTGGGCTAAGTCGTCAACTATACTATAGTTGAGGGAAGCTCTGGAAGTAGCATTGTTTGCGACACGACGCATAGGAAACCGTGGGGATCTGGCCACCCCATATGTGGGGGGTATTGGTAAGTGGAGAGACATGTTGGTATTAGTATAGGTAGACATCAATGATGGGTCTGCGGTTTCTATGGCGGAGCCATACTAGTTGCGTTGATTCTGAAGGTTGACTTCGGACGACATTGTCATGAGGTGATGGACACCAGCCTCAGTAGGTGGGGCCTCAATAGGAATAGGTGAGGCCAAGGGTTGGGTTGAAACCATCCCTTAGTGTGGTAGGGGGTTCTGTAGCACCATAGGTAGAGGACCTAGTGGTGTTGGGTTTTCCTGAGAGGGAGCAGTCGCATGCGGATCGCATTGTTGGTAATTATGAAGGAGTTGTTGGATGCGAGCCATATGGGGACATAGATGAGTGTAATGACCATAGGTATTGCATATAGCACATAGATGGTGGGTCTATAACTATGGGTTCTTCCCATGCCAATTGGGATGCTAGGGATTTTATGCAGGCGATCCAGCACCGTTATTGTTTGGAGGGTTGGGTTGTTGGCCACCTCCTTGGGGATGATTATTTCCTCTATTTCTTCCTTGGTTTTTCTTTCCCTGCCCTTGTTGGCTATTGGGGGTGGGTTGGTTAGGAAGGTTTTGCTGAGCATAAACCTGTCTCATAGAGACTTGAGGAGTTGGGGTCAGAGCCAGAGTGGGTTGCATAGGTGGTACATAATATACTAGAGGATATGGGGGGGATGCAAACTTGGTCACTTAGCCAGAACATGATTTTTCTGAACAAGTCATTCCATGGATGTGATGAGTTAGTGCAGGAGGTGCGTAGGAGGTGGTGGCTCTGGACTGAGCCATCATACGTGAGTAAT
This sequence comes from Pseudotsuga menziesii, assembly GCA_001517045.1. Lineage (NCBI taxonomy): Eukaryota > Viridiplantae > Streptophyta > Pinopsida > Pinales > Pinaceae > Pseudotsuga > Pseudotsuga menziesii. The sequence continues at coordinate 1,002,467 of LPNX010182943.1, forward strand.
CAAGGTCAAAACTGGGTTGGGAAACACGATGGATGTTACCTGGGTGTGGTGGAATCATGGGAGAGGTCATGTAGAACTAAGGGTGTTGTGTGATAGAGCCAATGACTCCATCAGCAGCATGGGATGCCCCCTGTGTATCATGGTGAGAGGTGTCAGCTTGGGGAGCATCATGTATGATGGTATATAAGTATCCAGACTGGGCATAGATCAAGTCAAACTATTAAGCCTTCAGGATCACTTCCTCCTCGGTTTGGGGTCACTCAGATGCGATGTCCTTGGCTATGGGGGGAGTAAGGTTTTGAGAAACCATTCAAGGAATATCTTATCATCCAATTGGATCTTACACAAGATACTTTGATGCTGCCACTCATGGATATGATCCGTGATGTGGGTATTTGGGGTTCGACGACAAGATAAAAGGATCTCCACTCCCTCGTCATATCATACGGGTAGCTGAAAGTATTGAAGGAACATTGAGGAAAGTGAGGAGAAATCAGGGTAAGTGGCATCAGGTAGCTCGATGTACCATTTTTCTGTAGCACCCGTAAGTGTGCATTGGAACAACCTCAATCTAATAGATTCATCCACAATGTTGTTCGAGGAACACCACAAGTGGAAAGACATGATGTGGTTCAGGGGGTCCTCGCTTACCTTTCCCTCAAACTTTGGGATGTTTGAGGGAATCTTTGTAGGAATGGGAGGCCAGTGTGGGGTATGAATAATAGGGTCATTTGTTAACCTTTCCAAATCTAGTACGTTAATACTAGCCATGAAAGGTAGGTTAGAGCCGATATTGGCTCGGGGTGACCAACAATGGAGTCGGTGGTTACAGGAACATAGTTCCCATGCATGAATATGGGTATATGAGGTTTATTTCCCATAGTGGGCAGAGTCAGAATGGATAGGGAAGGGCCACCACCCCAAGGTATAAAAGGTGGTATGGTAGGACCCTCGGTAGCTGGTGTGGGGCCACCACTAGTGGGTAACATACCAGCAGCAGTGTGTGTAGTCATGATGGGCCACTAGCAGGGATACCTATGATGATGGGTGGAAAGGACATAGGTCCACCACCAACTATCCCTCCATGGAAGGGATCTGGATGTGCACCAGCCATGGGGCTAGATGGGGCAATGAAAAAAGTGGGATCAGATTGGTAGGAATCTGAATCAAACTCAAATTTTGTGGGTGGATCTAAGGGTGGTGAGTGATGTCAAAGGTGGATTCGATGATGACAGTTCAAATAACTGAACTAAGGAGTGTCCCCCCTAATCCTATAGGAATAACATGGTGGAGAAATGATGGATTATTGTAGTGATGGGAAATGAATATGGACCCTGGATTTAATCAGTTTCCTAATGGTTCAAAAGGAGTCACTCGACCACAAATGTTGTTTGGTGGCTTGTGTATTGGGGCAGTATGCCTCACTCCATAGATCAAGTAAAACTGATAACCACTTTGCCACAAATGATAGCTCTTGGTTTTCCTCATGGGTGGGAACTAGTCAATCAGGTAGGGGTCATTTCCCTTTTCGCTTGGTAGGTCCTCTCAATGGCCAGCTACTTCAGGGTTCCTATGGTACTCCTCACAATGATTTTTAGGGCTATGCCCAAGTACTTCCCACAGTTAAGCGGATGGGATTTATACCACAATCCGAATATTATTAAGTTAATTAATTCCTTTTAAGGCTCTGCTCGGGGTCATGAACTGATCGTGTTCACTTAATGGTGTGAATGAGTGTGCATTTGTATGTAAAAAATTTCCTTCCAATCTTTGAAACAAATGAGTAACAAGGAATGTTTTTGCAGGAAACAACAAAATAGTTGTAATAGAGTAGGTCTGGAAAGAAAAACAGGTCTAGACAGAGGTTTGGGACAGATAGGGGTATGAAATAGGCATGGGAAACAGACTGTAAACTGACAGTCACACCTATCAATGAAATGTGTGTGATCTAGGTCACACAAAATAGAAAGGAAGAGGCAATCTAGAAAGAAAAGAGTCAAGTCATGCAAACCAAGAGGAAAGACACAACTGGGTCACTCAAAATAGGGTCACAGGGTCGACCGAGGTCGCTTAAGAAGTCGAGAAAGACATGATATGGTTTTATGATCTAGGTCACATGTATCGGGGATGAACTCATGACTTAGGTCGTGCTTATAGGGAGGAAAGGAGTGAATGGGTCATGGCTTGTGGCCCAATAAGTGCCACTCGTATCGAACAGGAAAAACATAAAAAAGATAGAGTCTGCAGGTTTCAAGGGAGTAGGAACTAATGTAGAGAAGGTTTGGATCAGCTGTGATAGGGCCCAATTGTTGACAATTGAAGGAAAACACTGAAAACAAACTTGTAAAGAACCTGCAAAAATAGGGATCCGAGAGGCTCAACCAACGGAGTCACCAAAACTATAACAAGGATTTCTCCCTTGTTACGTGCAAAACGACCAACCTTATGTCAATGGGATCATAAGGGAGAGCTCATGAAAAAAAAAATAGTAAAGAGATTAGTAACATAAAATAAACATACACAACAGCTAAACAAAACAAAACAAAAATTATACCTTCTTTCTTGTAGCGTGGGCCATTGTGGTCATCTCGAAAGTGGTATGCCTCTCCACAGGCTGGTTCTCTAGGTGGGTATGGAGAATGTCTCAAAATATAATTTGGGAATGGTATGGAAATAGGATGATAGAAAAATGGTGTGTGAATACCTGAGATAAAAGTTGTCCCAGCGTACTCATAAAATCAAAAATGGGAAAAAAAGGTTGTTTTGGGAGAGCCCTTCACAATGTATTTATAGAATGGTTCTAGGATTTGTTACCCAATGTGCTTGTTAACCCAAAAAATCCCTCACTCAGCTCCACATGGCCTACACCACCCAAGGACACCCATGCACGACCCTCATTTCACCCCATTGGACCCCCACACCCTCAAAAAGGCTTAAGAATGAGCAAAAGGGCTTNATGAGCCTAAATAGTTCTCCTAGGGGCTAAAGCCTCCAAAAAGGGGCTAAAACCCTTCAAAGGGGCTGAAAACCCCAAAATGAGCTAATGATAGGGTGAAAGGGGCTAAAATCCCAAAAAAGGAGCTAAAGCCTCAACCAGGGGTTTAAACCCTAAAAATCCCCAAAAATATATATAAATAGAGGGGTGGGGGTCACTCTCAAAACAATCCTCCCTTGAATACTATTATGCTGCTTATGGATGGCTTGAGACCCTTTGTCTCTCAGGCCACCCACATCCCCCCTCTCATCCATTCATTCTCCCATTGAGCCATAGCTCCTCCATTGCTAAAAGAGAGAGACAGAGGTGCTTCTTCCAGCCAGGGCATGGTGGCCCATTGCACCAAAGAGAAGGTATACGTGTGTATTTTGTTTTGTGTATTTTCTTTTATCTAATCCATTGCTTATTTGCAGGTTTTTATTTTCTCTTTGCAGGTTTTCTAATATTTTTTTGCAGTTTATTGGAGCGAAACCCTAACATTGTTTGCAGAGGGGTTCTCCATTTGATTTTTCATTACTGTCCAGCCTCATTTCTGCTTTTCTTTTCATCATTTCCATCCAAGAACCTATCTTTCCATCCTATAGATGGAAGGTAGCCATTCCTACCCTGTAACAAGGGAGAAATTCCTGCTACAAAATTGGCGACCATACTAGGTCGATCCCACAAGATCCCTGGGTCTGTTTTTAAAAAATTTCAAGTTTCAGTTTAGTTTTTCCCTAGGTTAATTTTTTTGTCAAATCTAGTTTAAATATTGTTCATTTATAGTTTTTGTTACTACCGAAGCCTCCACAAGGCAAATCCGAGTCCATTTGGCCATAATACAGGTTACTGTCAGCCGGATCTGACTTAGGATAAAAAAAAAAAACCAATCCAAAGCAGGTTGCACTTATTGGGACTAAACAAGGGACTAGGTCGCTCATTTATGCCTCACAGGTGCGACCAGGTCTCCCTTTTTCCCCTGAAAGCTGTGAATTCCTTCAAAAAGACAGACCGCTTTTGTCTGCAGAATCTGAGCGACCCCCTCGCCTGTTTCTGGAAACGTTTGGTGACCCCCTCACCACATTTGACCCGAAACATGCGATCTGTCACTCAGAAGTTGGTTTTTAATAACTAGGGACTGTCAGTGTGGCTTAGCCACCTCTGTCCATCTGAATTGTTGTTTTCTGTTTCTATTTTATTTTACTACAATTTCATTCACAGAACTAAGTGTAAGCTAAAAACAATTAGTGGGTTAATGAATCTAGACTAACTAAAACTTACCTAAAATCAAGAATATTTCTTACCCTTCCTCCTCTACCCAGTCATCACCCTTCGAGGTATTCTGGGATAAGAAGAAGGGCACATCTCGTATAGTAATAGACCCTTCACCCAATATTGTTTGAAACCACTAAAAACGGGTGACTTGGAAGGTAGAGGGGGTAGAGAAGGAGGGCTTCTCACAGTGGTAAGTGTCCTCCCTATTGACCAACCTTGCATTCAGGAGGTGAACTATGGATCTACATATTGGTTTAGTCCCATTGTGTTGAGATCCCAGCACCTTCTCCTGGTTGAAGAAGAATATAGGTGTAAAGTAGTCACCTAGTTAGGCTATCACAATTCAGGGTAAAAAATGGTATCTGTCTACAAAATTTCTGTTTATTTACTTCTTTTAACCACAATATGATGAACTCTATGGAATATTCATAAACCATTTGTATCCACCATATAACAGAAAAACAAAAATACATACACACCATACCACATAAATCAACCCAACTCAGTTCATGACGCTGAGAGAGCCACTAAAATTTACAAATTTACACTAAGTAAAAAATCTGCAGTCTTTGAGGACATAAGTCCCTTAATGCCTCAACCGTGGGAAGTACTTGAGCTCAACAAAGAAACTCATTGTGAGGAGTACCACGAGAACCCCAAAGTAGTTGTCCATTGAAAGGAATTGCCAAGCGAAATGGGCAACGACCCCCACCGATTGAGTAGAACGCCCGTGAGGAAAAATCCAAGTCTGTCTTATGGAAGTCTTGGTGGCTGGGTGACAACCTACAGCCAATAGGAATCCATTTGAAACCAGGGTCCAAAAAATAATTTCCACCAGTTTCATACACAAATCTAACACAATTGATCCCTCACGCCTAAGAGGTGAACCACCACAATTCTGGTCATTGAAACGACATCGTCGAGACCATTCTCGATGACCTCTCACACCATCAGAAGGCCACATAGCCTCTGATTTAGATCCAGACCCATATCAGTCTGAACCAGACCTGCACACTGCACCATCAAGCCCCATGGCTAATGCAAACCCAGATCCATTTTTCAGCATAAAAATTGCTAGTGGACCCATGTCCACACCACAAGCTGTCACTAACAACCCTATAGATGGCCCCAGCACAGTCATGCAAACTATCATCAGTTAACTTCCACCACCCATAGTGACCACCCAAGATGTCCCACCTACAACACATGGGGGCAGTGGCCCTTCCACCTACAATGCCACTCCTGTCATACATGGCAGTACTTGCCCTTCCACCCACACCTTCCCTCCCACCACACTTGGGGGCACTGGACCATCTACAATGGCGCCACCAGTACCCCCAGCTATACAGGTGCATTATGCACCTGCAAACCCCACCACCATACCTACCCCATCTCACATCAACCTGGGGTCAAACCTACCCTTCATGGCTCATCTCAACTTGCCTGATTTGGATCGATTAACAAACAACCCCATCCGCCATCAAACTTTTTGGCCTCCCATGCCAACAAAACTCCCCTCGGATATTCCCAAGTTTGAAAGGAAGGAAGGGAAGTGCCCCCAAAACCACATCATGATATTTCATCTATGGCACTCATCAAACAACATCGCAGATGATTCAATCAGGCTAAGACTGTTCCAACGCACCCTCGCAGGTGTTGTCGCCAAATGGTACATTGAGCTACCATAACCCAAGTACCCATGTTTCAACTCCTTGGCCTTCATGTTCCTGCAATATTTCCAACTCCCCGTCAGATATGACAAACGGGTGGAGTTATCTTACTGCCAGAACACTGCGACCCATATAACCGACCACATCCATGAGTGGTGGCGACGCCGTAGTCTGTGTAAGATCCAACTCAGTGATGGGATCTTCCTAGATTGGTTCCTCAAGACCTTACTCCCACCCATAGAAAAGGACATCGCATCTGAATGTCCCCAATCTGAAGAGGAGGCCATACTGAAAGCCCAACAGTTTGACCTGATCTATGCACAGTCTCGATACCTTTACACCATCAATCCAGGTGCTCCCCGCGCGGGCACCTCCTATCGGGATGCACCGGGGGCATCCCATGCTATATATGGCATCATAGGCTCAGTCTCCCACCAACCACAGCACTTTTCGACATGACCTGCAATACCACCCCAACCAAGGAACACTGCTAGTGTTTCCTACCAAAACTAAACTCTGGACTATGCAAGAATGATGTCCCAGTCTAGAGCCACAACTTCTTACACACAACTTGTGCCACTGCAGCAATCTCAGGACTTGGCTTGGCCAACACAGCAATATGCGGGGCAAATTCCCACATTTGTGGCACAGCAACCCACCCAAATATACTATGCACCACCAGTGCAAGCAGTTCAAGCCCCTACCCCCGCTCCACCCACTCCGTTGGGACAAGTGTTTGCACAACAACACTGTCCCAACCATCTAGCCCCTAATAATCAACAAGGGAAATATAGGAATAACTGACCCTAGAAATAAGGAAACAATCAACCACAAGGAGGCGGTCAACAACCAAACCCTCCCAACAATGTCTCAGAAAATAGGCCAACCTAAAACCCTCCATGACCAAATGCACTGAGACGCAATGCCCCATTGCATACAAACCAACCATGCACACTCTGTGAGGTCTACGGGCACTACACATTCGAGTGTCCCTTAATGGGTCGCGCTAAGCAAGCCATTCAAAATGAGGTTCAACATACCATCAACACAATGGACCAAGCCCAACCCAACCCGAAACCACAAGGACCTCCCCCTATGGTGCTTCAAAACCCATTACCAGTCCAAGGTTTGGTGGCAACGGCACCCCATCCCCAACCCAATCCCAATGCTCCAGGGGCACCTCCCATGGCAGAAACAGGTGTCCACCACCTGCTAGCTATGACAACTGAAGAGGTCAATCTACAAACTTGACGAAATCAGTACGGAACCAACACCAAACCCGCTGACACATCAGTGGCATCAACATCTAAAATGGTCAATGCACCTCTACAGTTACCCCCTTTCTCGTGCCCTTCCATACGTCGGGTTTCCAATAACACTACGGCTAGAGCTGCTGTCAGCTACAACATTATGGGTGATTTGGCCCAAACACCTACCACCATGTCCGCTCTTGAGGTACTCAAAAATTTCCCAATGCAGTGAAAAACCTTACTAGCCACCCTTGGGGCTGTAGACCCCTCTGACTCCAAGTTGATCACATTCAACACGGAGAATGGAAAATTGTGCATGCCATCAACCATTGCTTTTCAAATCCCGGTGTCTATCCAAAATTTGGTTGTGAACCGGTGCATAGTGGATGAGGGGGAATCTATGTGTGTCATGTCTACCCTAGTCTGACAGAAACTTGGGTCCCCAATTCTGCAACCATCCTCGACAACTCTGTGGGATTATGATGGCCATCCCACTAAAGCCCAAGGAATCCTCCCCCATCTCCCCATCACATTAGCCAGGAAGACATTTCTGATTGACATAGAGGTTTTCAACACTCAATTGGACTATAACCTTCTCCTTGCAAGAAGTTATATGTATGCCATGAGAGCAGTAGAATCAACTATCTTTCGTCTCATGATGTTCCCCCACGAAGGGAAAATCATGACGGTTGACCAACTAACTTATCACGATCTGCAATGGCTAACAACATTGTTGCAGCTGCAACATTTTCCCAAAATTCAAAAAATTTTGGGACCCTCCTTTTGCTTATATCGGTTTGATTTGATCTAATGATCCTTCAGAAAGATTTTTTCTAATGCTTTAATTGATCCACCACTTGTTTAAATTTATCATTGCCTTTGAATGTGTTTCCAATTGTTTGAATCGAAAGTTTATCTGTTTTTTCTCCTGCTGTTGCGGAGAGATAATCAGCTGTAGCTTCGTTATTCTTTTTCGATGCATATGTCTCAATTGGCTAAGTTTTTTTTTCACGTCGAAAATTAATGTTACTTCGTTCTCCGCAGTTGCGGATGGCATATTGTGAAGTCCCCCGATACATTGATTTTTTTTAACCCGGCTTTGTCATTTTTGCCGATCCTTAAGTTTTGGTCTTCCACCGTTGCGGCTTCCAAAAGCACTACTTTTCCGATCTTTTAGTTGTTTTCTCTTCCGATTCAGACCTTGCATAGCGGGGTGTGATGTCCTTTATGTTCCCGTCGTTGCAGCTCCTTATACCACTATCACCCCAACGTTTAGTCTTGCGAAGCCCCGGTGTGCTATTGGTTTCTCCCGGTTAGCTCTGTGGATGTCTCGACGGTTAGCTTAGTGGTTTTGCCACCCAACGTTGTAGAAGGAATTATTCTTGCGACCTCCAATCCTTATGTTTCCACCATCCGATGCATGTCGGCCCTCTAGTCACATGTCGATAACCTTCTTCTCTTCCGCCATTGTGGCTGTGCAAAGCACTTGGATTCCGATGCCGTAGTCTTTCCGATGTCCAATATTGCAGTGTTTAGTTTTTATTTCGCCGACATTTTCTAGTATTGTGGAAGCCATCGTAAATTGTTCTCCCGCTGTTGCAGCTCCTTGATGAACTAATCGTCCGATCCGTAGTTTTCTGCCCGCCGAGGTGAGTTCATGTTTCACCTGATGTTTAGTATTTTCCCGCCTTTCTTGTGTGCTTCAACTCCATTTTTCTATGGCGGTTACTGTGTCATTTTGGTGTTTCTTCAAAGGATGTCGAATGGGTCCAGATGCGGCCTGGTGTGAGATAGGGAGCCTATTTATCGGGCTTTTTTTTAGTGGATTTAATGGATTCCAGGCCTAGCCATCAGGATTTTCATTGCATTATCATCTTCTCTTTTCATGCATTAGCATTGTTTTGAATTCATGTATTGATACAGTTCGTGTTACTTCAGTAAACCCTAAATGGTCTAAAATCTGTTATTTTCAGGACAGGACAATTACTGCGAGTAAGATGTGTTTAAAAATACAAAGTAGAAGGGAGGCAGCAAGGAGGGAAGTGGTTGAGGAACAAAGAAGCAGAAGCAGAGAAAAGAAGAAGAAAGTCAGGTTTAAGCTCTACAGGATTCAGCAAAGGACCAATGGATTACTGAACATAATCAATAGAAGCAGAGCCCCGGGCTTGGGAAAGTTCGACAATTACCAAGCTGGTTCCTTTTCATAAAATTGTTTTTGAAATATGAAATGTAACGTTTGTATGAATCATCAGCACTCACAAAAGGACAAAATTGTGAGATTAAACGGTTGGGGGAGCCCAAAGGTCACCGAGGGGCAGCCCAAGAGTTTTGCTTGTAGTATAAGTATAGGAGAGTTAGATAGAATGGGGACCTTTTTCCCAGTTAGATTGGTGAAGACATATTGTAAGAAGAACTATTTCCTTTTGCAATAGATAATTACAATTTTCCTGTTGGAGAAAGCTTGGTGGAATGTTCAAATGTTGTGCTATGGATTTGTTGAAGAGGAACTATTTCATTTTCAGCTTTGTGTCCATTAACTGTGAGATCGTTCTAACTCTTTGAACCTATGTTCTTGTATGAATTTTCTCTGGTTTATTTTTTGAAAATTTCCACTATGAGTAATGAATGTTGTTCATAAACAATTGGCTATCTAATTGTTCAAATATATTTAAATGTTCATGTGTTTTGAAAGAAGTATCAGCTATCTGTGATTTTTCATAATGCATGTACAAAATACATTACTCATTAATGAATGATAATTTTGCTCCCTAGGGATAGGCTAGGTAGTTAGTTGTAATTTCTTGCTGTGTGATTTAGATGCGAGAGAGTTTAAGACGAGAGGTAAGAACCTGCGCATCACATTGTGACTGCTCCTCATATTCTACATCAATATGTATGTTAAATAGGCACTTTCATATCATACTTTAAGTCAAAAAAAATACAAAAATATATACGGTGGACCGGGCCACAACCGGTAAAACCTTTTATTTTTGTTTCTTGACCTATAGTGGTTGGACCGCAAACCGGATGGATTCCCTACACCAAACAGTCACGGCCTAGTTGGGAACATTGACTGGGGAGAATCCCTTGCTGTTGTTGCCTGCGAATTTCCAGACCTCGACAGTTTCTGGCACTAGAGGGAGGGACACCAATGTATGGCTAGCCGTGGAAACCTATTTTCCCAAGATTACCCCACCAGCAGATATTTGAAATCTTTTGACCTAACCCAAGTCCTTCCAGGTGTTGGTTCTGTCTTTGGAGCAAGTAAGCCCAGTTTCATCTTACGGTGTTTTTACTCAGACTCCTGTTTGGTCACCTTTGCTCATGGCTGGTATAAATGTGAATCAACCCAACCCTCCTCTAGCTTGGAGAGCTAGATCACCTTTGAACCTCACACCTCCTTGCATAACCTACCTCAAGCTTTTGATAAGTTGCTTCCTAAGTTTAATCCCGATGAAAAGACTGTTGTAGATGACCACTTGCAAGGTTTCTATTTAGCAATAGAAGGTTTAAGGGCCGGGGAGCATGAGGATGTGGTCTGTAGATTATTCCCGCATACCCTCAAGGGAGCAGTAGCATCCTGGTATTTCAGTTTGCCAGCAAACTCCATTCTTGACTGGGACACCTTCAAAAGGATTTTCAGAAGTAAATACGCAGCCCAAAAGACACATGCTTCACTAATGAAAGGTCTTGGTTTGTTCAAAAAGGAGCAGGATGAGAAGGTGCATCATTTTACTCAAAGGTTTTCATCATACTTAAAGAAATTTTCTGAAAGTGACAGACCCTCAGACAAAGTCTTAATTTAATATTATACCTCAGCCCTAGGACCTGAGCTGGCAATGTTTGCCAAAATGAAAGCCAGACCTACGTTGGCAGAAACTTATGAAGAAGCAGAAAGGGTAGAGGCTGAAAAGGAAAGTATAGAAGACTATCCCAAGCAACCTGAAGAAAATACTATCAGGAAAAGAGCCTCACTGATGTCTAAACTTAAAGAGGAACAATCACATGATTTTGAGGGAATGCTGAAAATGATTCAGAAACTATCCAACCGAATAATAGATCTGGAGAAAGAAAGGGAAGTTCAGAAAACTTACAAACCCTACTACCAAAAAAGAGAGGATAGCAACCAATTGAAAATCCCTCCACCAAATTCAACATCAATGAATATAAAAGAGGTAGGGGAGAATAATTTCTGCACTTTTCACCAACAACCTCATTCTGAAAAGAATTGTCCTCAATGGTCAAATTCGATGACATTGGTGATGAATAAGCTGCTGGACTCTAAATTGACTAAAGACAGTAGTAAAGAAGAAGAGAAAAACCAGACCATAGAGAAACAAGATAATGATACCATGTTTTTATGGGATGGTGTCTCTCTTTTCAACACAGAAGAGAACACTCTCAAATATGAATTCACACCAACAGCAACAAAACATATGGACCTAACAATTAAAGACAATGCAATAATTTCGAAGATTAAAAAATTGTAAGAGAATGTCAAGAGACAGGGAGATGTGAATGTTAAAGATAAAACACCTAAAGTCACTACTGTCAACCAGGAAATAGAGCCAATCAGTGAGCCTATCAAACTTGTGGAAGAAAAGGTAGGTGTTAATGAAGGAAAAACTGAAGAAATTGAGGATCTTAAAAAAGATATACCCACTCAAAACCAACCGGGAGAAGAAGACATAGAACCAGGTTGGGAAGAAATAGCCAAAACCCCGCCTTTTCTTTTGACCCTAGAAATGCTGAATCATAATGTGCATAATTGTTTGGTGGATTCTGGGTCATCGGTAAATGTTATGCCAATTGAGGTTTGCAAGAATATTAATGGACAGCCAGAACTCACAGCCTGGGAAGTAGTGCAATTAGATAGCACAGGTGTCAAAGTAGTGGGAGAAATGAAAAATGTTCTCATTCACTTTTCTGCAAATAACAAGATATGTCTATTTATTGACATTATGGTGGCTGACATACCGGATGGATATGGGCTTATTCTTAACCGAGATTGGTCTACCAAGTTAAAGGGTTATTTTGCTTCAGACTGGTCTCATTTATGGTTATCTCTTAAGGGTACCCCTAATCAGATTAAAATTTTGAGAGAACCTTACATGAAGCATACTGTCACTAAACTGGGAGAAGGTAATGAATCTGCTAATGTTGTCTTGGGAAATTATCTAACCGAGCTTAAGCTAAGATATCATACCTCAGGAAAGGCCAGTTCTATGATTGACACTCAGCCTGAGCTCCTTCAACTTCCTCAGGCTGATAAGAATGACTGTAGACTAGTAGACATGGTTTCGATTTCAAAAATGCTACACTTATACCATGGATAGGTTTTTGGCCTACACTACAGCCTAGCCCTTTAACTCGTTGGATTGAAGAATTTTTAAGGGCAGGCACACATTTTCTTTTCTTTTTTCTTTGTACATAAATAATTTGATGATGTTTTTCTTTTGATTTATTGCTTTGATGTTGTTTTTTCTTTTAGTTTAATGCTTTGTTGCTATTTCTTTTGGTTTTGAATAAAGAGGTGAACTTTTGGTTGCATTGGAAACATCAGCGTTCTTAATTAACTAAAATCTTGAGCAAAAGACTGTGTTTTTAAAACATAGAATGTCTTCTAGTAGCAATGTTCCTAATTGGCCATGCATTCATTGAAGTCCTACTAAACCCTTGTAAATAACTCAGAATTAAGAGGTCTGGAATACTTTTTCGAGGCTCCATCCATTTCACATCTAAAATGTCCAAGGGAGTGACAACAAAGGACCCATGGAAAGGAAGCAAGGTAAACAGTATATCATATATAAATGATCCCATGCCATGATTTCAGAAAAGCTAAAAGCTATCAAGAGTCAAAACTCCTTAAAGAAACAATACATATCAAAGCAAAGTATCAAAAGCATGAAATTCAAATTGCCAAAAGTTCCTCTCCGTCCATGAGATGAAAAGTAAATTATTCTCTCACACAAAAGGACACTATGGATAGAGGATCCTGAATAAAATTTAGAAAGAAAGGAAGATGGAGGACTCAAAAGAACTAAAGTTCAAATGGCACAAAACTGCAGTTGGCATTTGAATGAGGAACAAAGGGATAGTGTTGTTTACTATATGTTACAATCCTATGGTATCCAAGCTAGAAAATACCTAAGGGCGGTTAAAATGAATCTCACTTATCAGGCCTCAAAAGAGTTATTCGAACTTACAAATATTTCTGATGTTACCATTTCCCAAAGAATGAACTACTTCTCAATGATTTAAATGCATGGGTTGGCCGGCTTAGGAATACAAACATCTAGAAGATTTCAATTTTGAGCTAGACAGTCTTTTACTGGGAAGGAGTTAAGACAGAAATATGGGGTTCACCAGGTAGTCGCCAATTGTTGCAGCTGCAACATTTTCCCAAAATTCAAAAAATTTCGGGACCCTCCTTTTGCTTATATCGGTTTGATTTTCTTATTTGATTTGATCTAATGATCCTTCAGAAATAATTTTTCTAATGCTTGAATTGATCCACCACTTGTTTAAATTTATCATTTCCTTTGAATGCATTTCCAAGTGTTTGAATCGGAATTTTATCTACTTGTTCTCCCGCCGTTGCGGAGAGATAATCAGTTGTAGCTTCGTTATTCTTTTTCGATGCATATGTCTCAATCGGCTGAGTTTTTGTTTTGCGTCGAAAAGTACTATTACTTCATTCTCCGCAGTTGCAGACGGCAGATTGTGAAGTCCCCCGATACATTGATTTTTTTTAACCCCACTTTGTCATTTTCGTCGATCCTTAAGTTTTGGTCTTCCGCTATTGCGGCTTCCAAAAGCACTACCTTTCCGATCTTTTAGTTTTTTTCTCTTCCGATTCAAACCTTGCATAGCGGGGCGTGATGTCCTTTATGTTCCCGCCATTACGGCTCCTTATACTACTATCACCCCGGAATTTAGTATTGCGAAGCCCTGGTGCGCTATTGGTTTCTCCCGGTTAGCTCTGCGAATGTCTCGACGGCTAGCTTAGTGGTTTTTCCACCCGACGTTGCGGAAGGAATTATTCTTGCAACCTCCGATCCTTATGTTTCCGTTTTCCGATGCGTGTCGGCCCTCTAGTCGCATGTCGATAACCTTCTTCTCTTTCGCCGTTGTGCCTATGCAAAGCACTTAGCTTCCGATGCCATAGTCTTTCCGATGTCTGATACTGTAGTGTTTAGTGTTTATTTCGCCAACATTTTCTAGTATTGTGGAAGCCATCGTAAATTGTTCTCCCGCCGTTGTGGCTCCTTGATGAACTAATCGTCCGATCCGTAGTTCTCCGCCCGCCGAGGTGAGTTCGTGTTTCTCCTAATGCTTAGTATTTTCCTGCCTTTCTTGTATGCTTCCACTCCATTTTTCTATGGTGGTTACTGTGTCATTTTGGTGTTTCTTCAAAGGATGTCGAATGGGTCCAGATGCGGCCTGGTGTGAGATAGGGAGCCTGTTTATCGGGCTTTTGTTTTTAGTGGATTTAGCGGATTCCAGGCATAGCCATCAAGATTTTTGTTGCATTATCATCTTCTCTTTTCATGCATTAACATTGTTTTAAATTCATGTATTGATATAGTTCGTGTTACTTTAGTAAACCCTAAATGGTCTAAAATCTGTTATTTTCAGGACATGACGATTACTGCGAGTAAGATGTGTTTAAAAATACAAAGTAGAAGGGAGGTAGCAAGGAGGGAAGTGGTTGAGGAACAAAGAAGCAGAAGCAGATAAAAGAAGAAGAAAGTCAGGTTTAAGCTCTACAGGATCCAGTAAAGGACCAATGGATTACTTAACATAATCAATAGAAGAAGAGCCCCGGGCTTGGGAAAGTTCGACAGTTACCAAGCTGGTTCCTTTTCATAAAATTGTTTTTGAAATCTGAAATGTAACATTTGTATGAATCATCAACACTCACAAAAGGACAAAATTGTGAGATTAAACGGTTGGGGGAGCCCAAAGGTCACCGAGGGGCAGCCCAAGAGTTTTGCTTGTAGTATAAGTATAGGAGAGTTAGATAGAATGGGGACCTTTTTCCCAGTTAGATTGGTGAAGACATATTGTAAGAAGAACTATTTCCTTTTGCAATAGATAATTACAATTTTCCTGTTGGAGAAAGCTTGGTGGAATGTTCAAATGTTGTGCTATGGATTTGTTGAAGATGAACTATTTCGTTTTCAGCTTTGTGTCCATTAACTATGAGATCGTTCTAACTCTTTGAACCTATGTTCTTGTATGAATGTTGTCTGGTTTATTTTCTGAAAATTTCCACTATGAGTAATGAATGTTGTTCATAAACAATTGGCTATCTGGTTGTTCAAATATCTTTAAATGTTCATGTGTTTTGAAATAAGTATCAGCTATATATGGTTTTTCATAATGCATGTACAAAATACATTACTCATTAATGAATGATAATTTTGCTCCCTAGGGATAGGCTAGGTAGTTAGTTGTAATTTCTTGCTGTGTGTGATTTAGATGCGAGAGAGTTTAAGACGAGAGGTAAGAACCTGCGCATCACATTGTGACCACTCCTCATATTCTACATCAATCTGCATGTTAAATAGGCACTTGCATATCATACTTTAAGTCAAAAAAATACAAAAATATATACGGTGGACCGGGCTACAACCGGTAAAACCTTTTATTTTTGTTTCTTGACCTACAGTGGCCGAACCACAAACCGGATGGATTCCCTACACCAAACAGTCACGGGCTAGTTGGGAACGTTGACTGGGGAGAATCCCTTGTTGTTGTTTCCTACGAATTTCCAGGCCTCAACAGGTACCCAACAACGTTATCCCTACCATCAACACCATTGATCCGCAAGGGATGACCACACATTCCAATGTTGTCTCTGCAGTCAGCACCATGGTTGACAACGTATCAGCCTCCCCATTATTGAATCTGGGCCCTAGGTTGTTTTTCAATACCACCATGAGGGCTCCTTTCCCCTTAGTGTCACCACCACCGACACCAAACAAGACTGTGAACTTGTGCATGCTCTCATCCAGCACCACTGCACCCAAACAACAACCACAGTCGCAGCCCCAACCACAACCACAACACTGTCCATAGCCACAACATCATCCATATCTGCAACATTACGCATAGTCGTAACCACAACCTCATCCCCACATACAACCATCAGGGATTTATCTGGGCTCCTCTCTAGTCCATACAATTCCCTTCCTCTTTCCCCTGCCTGGTGTCATGAGCAAGCCAGTAATGGCCACCTTAAACTTACCCAACCTTACATTGGGAATTCCTGTGTGGTATCTTGATCCACCAGCTAAACCACCAATGCCCCATGTACTCTTAACCCCCATGCAACCCATTGCGATCAAGTCTCACCCTCCACCCAGCCTGCAAAAACCAACCACCGCACCCACACCCACACCACCCCACCCAAAAAGGCCCAGGGGAAAGAATGCAAAAGGTATCACTGAACCTCGATAGATCCTACCTTGCATTGTCTATGAAGAACAGGGCCATTCACCTCAAAAATTCCCTGAGATTCCCATAATCCGTGCACATTTTGATGCCATGGATACAACCAAAAATCTCCCCATGGTTGAACTTCCAAGCGCACCAATAGTAAGAAATAATTCACTGAGAACAAACCATGCTTGCACCCTCTGTGGTTTGTATGGACACTATTCTCACCACTGTCAAGACTTTCCCAAGTTTTGAATGGCTTTAGCCGACCTTCATCAACATTCCCTTGAATTTGATATCACTCTGATCGAAGAAGTTCACCCCCCACCTCCTTCTTCAGACACCATGTCCATTTACATGATGTCCAGATCTATAGATCCTCTTGTCTCCACCATCACCAACGGTCCATTAGACCCGTCTCTTTCATTGTTTTCCCAGCCATAGCCGCAACCTCAGTTACTAGGGAAATAGTGGGGTTCATTCCCACTCAACATGATCCGTTTCCTTTTTTTTTCCTTTTCCTTTTCCTACCATCCGAGATCATGAGTAATTATGTCTTGGCAACCCGCAATCTACAATATTTCACATTGGGAGATCCTGTTTGGTACCTTGAACCACCTACCCTACCTCTAAGCCCCCAGGATTTTTTGACTCATGTACTCCGTCCAATTGAGATGATGTTGCACCTATCTCCAGGTCCATCAAAGAATCCTCCCATATCCAGGCCTGCCCCTCTTCCTCCAATAGAGATTAGGGGAAAGGCCACAAAAACCACAACCAATACCATTTACATGATCTCTAGCACCAGTCGCCCTTCCATCTCATCACTTATGGAAGATCCCCCTGATCTATCACGGCACCACTTTCGCGATGATAGAGAGATCTGTAATACCGCCTCTGGTTTTACCCCATTCCCTTTAAACGATAGTGTGGAATCGATTCTTCCCATAAAAGACCAGATTTCATCATCCCGCCTTGCCAATGACCTTCATCTCGGCAAGGGGGCATACCTCTTCGCTGACTCAGACGGTCGACTCTTGAAGAAGCCGCACAATGGGCTCCACCTCAAGAGAGTCTATTCCTGATATAACCACTATGAGTCCCTTATAGCGTAGTTTTTCCCCTTTCTTGTTTTTCAACATTTTTTAGCACAAGTCAGGGGCAGCACCATCAGCTGCTAATTCAAAGTCACCTGGAACCTGTTCGAGACACCCCTCACACCTCCGAGCCCAAATTTCTATCTCCTTATGAGACCATTGTCTCATGTTTAACAAACAAATTTTGGGACCACTTACCGAAAGTTACCTCGATCTACGAGCCACAGCATGGTGATGCAAGTGTCTATGGACCTGTACTTGCATCACACTTTCCTACCGCTACTCATGCGGGTTCTCGGTCTACCGCCCGTAAGGAACATCATTTTTATTTTGTAACACATAGCTGTCTATTCCATCCACTGCACCTTACGCGGATCCCTGGACCATTGTCCAGAAAACAATTTATTT
The DNA here is from genome assembly GCA_001517045.1 of Pseudotsuga menziesii. NCBI lineage: Eukaryota > Viridiplantae > Streptophyta > Pinopsida > Pinales > Pinaceae > Pseudotsuga > Pseudotsuga menziesii. The sequence continues at coordinate 1,020,585 of LPNX010182943.1, forward strand.
TTCTTGCATGTATTTGGCATATAACTGCCCCCAAACTTGCACTCACATCACATGTAGTCAAGTCCATCCACCACAACTCACACACAACTCTCCTGACCTCTGTACGAGAGCCACCTTGGTTTGCATGCCTTTGTCGCATCGACTCATTTTCCTCTGCTGCGATCTATCCCATGTATGTATTGGTATGTTTCAGAGCCACCTGCTGCATCCATACTATGCAGATGACTTTTGGTCCACTGTCCACTGTCCCAACATGGGGCACCCCCTATGCCACCGCAATCGGTTGACCATGCTATAGTTTCCTTTAAGCTCTTTTCTGACTCCTAAAAACAATGAAAATATGGCTAAGTGTAGCTGCTTCCTTTCCCACTCATTAAAGTATAGGAAAGGGCGTCTACATCGTCTCATTTACCTCCTTTTGTGGACTATGTAGACCATCAAATGAAAAGTACCACCTTGGCCTATTCAAGCCAAGACCGTTCCCCTCTACGTACTTTTATCCTTTCTCAAGCAGAGGGGCCACACTTTATGAAAAAGCTCGCCATGGGTTGTCGTTAAGCTCTTTTCCAGCCTTCTCATCAAGAAAATATTGCCAAGCAAACTTGGTTTCGTTCATGCTCGTAAAAGTATCTGAATGACCGTCCAGTCAGTATAGGTTTAACCTTTTTTGGCCTAATTGGACTACCAATGGTAAAGAAGTCTCTAATGCCCTACAGGATGGGCAAGCTCTCCTATGTATACTTTTATCCTTTTTCGAGAACAAGAGACTACCAATGAAAAAGATCCCCCACTGGAGTCTTCTTCGTGCTTTTAGTCTCTCTAAAATTGAAAGCACCATCAAGCATTTACTTTCTCGGGATCGCCAAAAATCCACGAGATCGTACCACAACGGTGTCCCTCGACACCACCTCACAGAAAATAGTTTGGCAGCATTCCCCCTTTGGGTCGTCTTTGTTCAGAGTACTCTGCAATGTGTCTTCCTTGGATCCCATCAATATAAAAAGTGTCTACCTCCCTAAGTATTTCCCATCTGCAGTGACATTTCTGATATTACAGCTATGATCCCTTTCCCATGAGTTAGTTTCATTTGCTGCCTAGTCTTCCCTGCCATCATACTCTAAACAAAGGAAGATTGAGTCTACTACACTCCCCTTGCCCCTATTCAACTCTTTCTCTTCCCCTCCCCCCCACCATTCAGTGGGTCAGTCTGCATATTGTCTCACATCTTTCGGTTATCTCCCTCACGCTTCTAGTCAAGGAAACACCATCTCCTTGACCTAGGGTAGGTCTCCCTCTGTCGATGACAAAACACATATTCTAGAGGATAGACCCAGAGGTTTCTATATATTGGTTTCATTAACCTCATTGATGAGTTCCTTGGACCAATTGAGAGGAGTTCTTAGTGCCTCTCGGGATGGTTGTTTCTCATGTGCTCGACTCCAACTACATCATCGCACCGTTGATATTCGTATAGGGTATTGGTTCGTGCAGTATTTGGTCGAAGACCCCAAATGTCACCTGACTCTAGCACATTGATGAGTCTATTCGAGGGACCTAAATAGGTTATGTTCCTTATGATTTTTGGGTTGCGTTGGAGACAGTGTTCAGAAGCCCCAGCAGCACTTCTATATAGATTTATGATCGATGTAGCATACTTGTACCACAGAGACTCTGACTCTCCATCAGTGAGTCCATACAGTTATGTACCATTCCAAATCTAGCAGGCCATCAGTCATGAAGATATATCATTCCATGAGAATTCCATGGGTCCAATGTAGCAGTTCTTCGGATCAGTATTGTATTCATCCTCTCATTGAGGCAACCACTATGTATCATCAGTTGTATATGATCAGCTCTTGTATTATAGAGCATAGATCACATTATTCTTTCGACATTGTTACGAGCATGGGGATGCCTGCCTCATCCATATACATGTCACACATTATTTGTATATCACTCATTGATGGGAACCATATTAATACAAAAACCAAAAGCCACGTGCCCCATCCCAAGAAGCACCACCTCTCCTCAGAAAATACTATGATGTTCATCGGTCATACGATGAGCTCCTACCCTCACACGTCAGGGGGCAATCTGTTAACCCAAAAAATACCTCACTCAGCTCCACATGTCCTACACCACCCAAGGACACCCATGCACAACCTTCATTTCACCCCATTGGACCCCCACACCCTCAAAAAGGCTTAAGAATGAGCAAAAGGGCTTAAAAACCCCAAAAAAGATCCTAAATAGTTCTCCTAGGGGCTAAAACCTCCAAAAAGGGGCTAAAACACCTCAAAGGGGCTAAAAACCCCAAAAGGAGATAAATATAGGGTGGAAGGGGCTAAAATCCCCAATGAGGGGCTTAAAACCCTAAAAATCCCCAAAAAAGCTATAAATAGAGGGATGGGGGTCACTCTCAAAACATTCCTCCCTTGCAAATTGTTATGCTACCCGTGGATGCCTTGATACCCTTTGTCTCTCAAGCCACCCACATCCCCCCTCTCATCCATTCATTCTCCGATTAAGCCATAGCTCCTCCATTGCCAAGAGAGAGAGAGAGAGAGGTGCTTCTTCCAGCCAGGGCATGGTGGCCCATTGCACCAAAGAGAAGGTATACATGTGTATTTTGTTTTGTGTATTTGCTTTTATCTAATCCATTGCTTGTTTGCAAGTTTTTATTTTCTCTTTGCAGGTTTTCTAATATGTCTTTGCAGGTTATTGGAGCGGAACCCTAACATTTTTTGTAGAGGGGTTTTCCATTTGATTTTTCATTACTGTCTAGCCTCATTTCTGCTTTTCTTTTCAGCATTTCCATCCAGGAACCTATCCTTCCATCCTATATATAGAAGGTAGCCATTCATGCCCTGTAGTAAGGGAGAAATCCCTGCTACAATGGTTAACCATGGTATTTTCTGACCCATGGTATTTTCCTATGGTTTTCTCTCTTTTAGGGTTTTTACACCCTTTTTAGGGTTTTTGAACCCTTTTTAGGGTTTTTGACCCTTTTTTGGAGAGAGTGAGGGTAAACCATAGTAAATAATAATCTTTTGGACCAGTTTTTGTGGAAATACAATTGTGAAGGTCAAAAGTAAGGGAAATATGGTAGGACTATCATGTATGTATATGGTTTAGGCCATGTAGAGCTAGGTGAACATGTTTTTGTGTTAAAATACACTAGGAGTGGTGTTGGTGCAACCAGGCGAAGGGCATATTGATCACTTGATTACTTTCGCTAGGCGGAAGCTATCATCTACGGAGAAGAATTATACCACGACAAAGAGAGAAGGGTTGGCAATGGTCTACACATTGTAGAAGTTTTGACACTATCTATTGGGAGGTCATTTCAATATTTTCACTGACCACTCTGCGTTGAAATACCTGGTGAATAAGCCTATGTTGGGGGGGAGAGATGTCATTGGCTACTCCTCTTCTAAGAGTTTTATTTCAAGATAATTGTGAATCCAGGTCACTTGAATGCAAGACCTGATCATTTTTCGTGAATCGATATAGGTGAAAAACCAATGAACATTGAGGATGGGTTACCTAATGCACAACTATTCAGAGTTGGAATGGTTGACGATTACTATGAAAAAATAGTTCAGTTTTTGGCAACGGGAACAACACCAGAAGGATACACTACAAATCAGAAGAAGAATTTGGTTGTTCAAGCCACGGATTTCCAGTTGATTGCTGGAGAACTTTATAATATGGGACAAGATGAGATCTTATGGCGATGTGTCCTACCACATGTGTAGGAGTAGGTATTGGCAAAGACACATGTGGGAGTTGCAGGTGGACACTATAGATTCTACGCAACTTCTAGGAAGGTACTCCACACAAGACTATGGTGGCCAACTCTAAATGGTGATGTGGTAGACTATGTGTATACTTGCAATGTTTTTCAAATGACTAGGAAGCCATCACGGAAGGATGAGATTCCATTAGTACCTCAGGTGAGATTGCATCCATTTGATAAATGGGCAGTGGACTTTGTGGGACCAATCAACCCACCAGGGAAGAGAAACGATTCACGGTACATCATTACCGCAACAGATTATTTAATAAGGTGGGTAGAATTCGCAACGGTGTTAGATTGCACTATTGTGACAGTAGCAAAGTTTCTATTCGATAACTTTGTTACTCGTTTTGGTTGTCCAAAGATATTGATGAGAGACCAGGGGATTTACTTCATTAATCGCACCATCAATGCGCTGACAGAAGAAATTCAAATACAGCATAAGAAGAGTACCCCTATCATCTACAAGAGAATGGGATAGTTGAGGTGTTTAATAAGGTGTTGGAGCATGTGCTCATGAAAATCTACAACGCAAACCGCAATGACTAGGATTTGAATATTCCAACAGTGTTATGGGTGTATCACACTACTTGCAAAAGATTGACAAGGTAGAAACCATTTAAGTTGGGATATGGGAAGGAAGCAGTGATGTCGATGAAGTATATTGTTCCAAGTTTGTGCATCACAGCAACAACAGGGATGGATGATGAGGGAGCATTATAGGAACGCCTGTCTCAATTGGTGCAGCTCGAGGAAGACTGCTTTGTCACAGGATTTAACCAACACGTTGAGAAGGATCAACAGAAAGCTTGGCATGATCGACATATCAAGAAAAAACACTTCCAAGAAGGATACTTGATGTTTCTATATGATAGTAAGTTCACCAAGCATCCAAGTAAGTTGCAAATGCATTGGTTGGGTCCATATGTTATTAATTTCATTACTGAGGGAGGCACAGTACAGCTACAACAGTTGGATGGTGAGATGTTTCCCAAGTTGGTGAATGGCAGTCGGTTGAAGCCCTATAGGACAGGCCTAGTTCTATGCCATGCTTGAGTCATTACACAAATATATATATATATATACATCTATATATATATATACATCTATATATATATATATATATATATATATATATATATATATGTTTTTGCATGAGATGGTAGTTAGGAGGNGAAAAGGAATTAAGGACGTAATTAGAGATCCATGCCGCGACGTCTGCAAGAACGCAACAGAGTCAAATTAGGAAATAAATGCAGTATTTAAACCATTTGTCCGACGGTGTTGTTGGACCCAACGCTCATTAATGGTAGATCCAACCGTTAGATAGGGAGGATCAGCGATAGATTCGAATGATGAGGGTGGATTTGGTCGAAATGATTGACAAAACTTTCACACGGTTGATCTCGTGCTATAAGAATAGGCAGATCACGATTTGAAGTTACCATTGTTGAGTTTGAGTTACAAATATTGTATTGTTGAAGTGAGTTGCAAAGTTGTAAGTGAATTGCAGAGTTGTAAGAGTGGTGATTGAGTGTCGAGTTGTGAGTGAATAGTCGGTTGATATAGATTCATTTGCAGAGCACTTACAACTAATGTAGCGAGTAGTGCCATAAGAAATTTTGAGTGGGATTCTACGGGATTCACCAATCATCGATGTCCCTATCAAATAAGAAGTTGCAAGTATGGCAGTGGGCTCATCATCTATCACAAGTAATAAGATGGGGGCTAATTGGCAGAAGTCACCGACAGAGCAGAAGAGAAGCACAAGGAGCTCGACTAGAGAAGAAGTAGATGCAACAGAGGCCTCCACGATGAGTACAAGCATAACTGCGGTGGATATATTGGGATTTGGGCCACCATGCAGACCTGTACAAAGTTGTGGAAGCTCATGAAGAACCAGAAGTACCCCATCAAAATTCCATCAATCCCGAGGGGGATGAAGTGCACATTCAACAAGGTGTCATGTTAAGTGAATACGAAATATTAGGACCATGACTTGTTGACCTTCACATACTATATCGAAGATCCATTTGAGAAAAGGATGGGTCAAGAGGGTGATCTAACAGTGTGCACTCTGTAGGAGTGGGCATTGGGATTGGCTAAGTCAAGGCTATTAGGCCTGATTCACATGCCCCATTTTGGGAGACTAATAGAGACAAATGCATGCACCAAACAATTGTTGGCATGATTCCATGGAGGATATGTGTGGCTGGACCAGCCGGTTCCAGTCACCATTGAATTGATTTCACAAATCATAGGCCTTCCCAAGGAGGGGCTCGACCCATCGCAATATTTTTGGGGAAAATACAACAACAAAATATTCGTGGAAAAGTTGAAGAAGAAGTACAACTTGGATCGCAACGAACATGCATATGCAGTGGAAAACATCAATGAGCAGGATGTGTGTGTCGCAACCAGGATTCTTACCAGCAAGGTAGTATGGAATAATTGGTTGAAAAAGTGCACCTCAGGGGTGGTTACATGCATTGAGCAGTGCAAATGAACTAGTCACTCTTTCTATTGAACCAGTTGACAAAGGATATGATGATTGTGCAGGAGGAGAAGTGAGAATTTACCTATAGTTGGTTGTTCATCTTTATTGCATTAGTTTCCTAAATATATCCATAGGACTACCAAGGTATGGACGTTGTAGTCTCCCAAGTATGCAAGGGTGCAAGGTACCATAACCTTTGGCACTTGAGTGAAGAAGACAAGCTGAAGGACTACACCATATATTTTTGGATGTATTGGGATGCTTTACAAGCTCCAGCAATGATGGTTTTGCGGTTGATAGAGGAGGTAGTCACGAAGTATCAGCGAGTCGTCATATTTTCCATTGGTCTGCATGCTATTCATGTACAAGTGTGGTGGGATGCTCATAAAAAATGGTTAGAGACACAATACAAGATAACAGAGGAGGAGATGGATGCTATAGTGTTTGAATGGCCGGTGAACAGGAAAGCATCGGTGAGTTTAGAATAGGTTTCAGATGATGAGGCGGGTCCTCCAACAGATGCGCTAGTGAACGATAGTGATCAGGATTCAAGAAAATAATCATCGATAACCCCGACTAATTCAGAGGTAGAAAGGAAATGGGAGGAAACACACACGAAGAGGAAGAAAGAGCAGGGAGAATCCAATAGCATAATGCCAATGGAAGATGCATAAGTAGACTGCATTGTGGTGGCAATTACAGCAGTGATGAACACAAGCAAAGCGCAACTAAAGCAATAAACTACTGAAGGCTTCAATGAGGTAACAACTCGGTTGAATTGTTTATTCAACACAATTTTGGAGAGAATTCTAAAAGAAAATTTGGCTCAAAGGGTATCTGATATTAGTACGAGGAAACGATCCAGAATAGTTTCGATTCCGCCAAGAGCAGTAGAGACACTAAGTGAGGACATTAATATGACCCTGAAGTTGTTTGAAACCATTGTGTTGGATTTCAATGAGTTTTCGATGCACACATTGGTGCAACTGTAGAGGTTGGTTGCGCAAGAACTAGTTGGTTGGGATTAGATTGTTGGTGACCACCTGGTGAAGTCGCAGGAGAGTGAAGAAGCAGCGAAGAAGGATACTAAAGATTAAAATAAGGAGAAAGATAGGTTGACAATAGAAAAGTTGCAACTATGGGATGACAGAGCATGATTAGAAACGGCAGTCTCTGTCACATGCCAGCAAGTCCTAGAGATCACTAAAGAAACGAGTGTCGAAGTAAGATCACATAAGCTTGGTAAGGTGATCACCGCATACAAGCACGACATTGAATATTTGCATGCGCTAGTGAACACAAGCACACCACCAGAGCAGGATGCAGAGCATAAGAGTGATATTGAATACTTGATAGTTGGAGGAGATGGAGAAAGCGGAAAAACTAGTTACAGGTGCGAATATTTTGTCATTCCTTGCTAGTTGGTATATTTTGTAGGTTGTCAATAGTTTTTAGGCTTAAGAATAATTTTGGAAAAATATAGTTCATTTTTATTAATGAGGCCTTGTGTACAAAAGGATTTGCAAACATTATGTTTATTTGTTTTTTTGCACAGCTTGACTAAAACAAAAGACTAAAAAACAAAAAACAAACTAAAAATTTGTACACATTTTTTCTTCTTTGTTCGATATAATTTGTGAGGTTTAGATAGTGTGTTGGTTTGAGAACCATCTATGCTCTTCATTTCTTTATTTTTTACCTCCTTTGATTTTTGTGACTTTTTTCCATGCTTTTCCCCCACTTACTGATCAAAATCTTGTGAAAATATCTCAAGTGCACTTGACTAGCTTATGCACTCAAGATATTTTGCTCAAAATTTTACTTACAGTACCAATGCCTTTATAAAGAGTATGGAACAAGTTTCTAGTGTAAGAAAATATCTAGATAGACCATATGGTATTATGATCAATGGTTCAAATAGAAAAACATTTTTTGATACTTTAGCTAGATTCCATCTGTTATGGCAGAGTAGGTTTTATTATGAGCCAGTGAATTGGTTATTTGATGCATTGTATCTATTTCTACATTTATGGTATACATCAATATGGATAAGAGAAGGGATTGTGAACCATTTACAATATTGGTTATATTGTAGGGATCCTACTGCCTTGATATTAATGTGAACATATTTGGTGATTGACTGTAATATCCCCAATTAAAAACTAGGAATATTTGCTCCAAATGTTCAATGAAAATTATGGCTAATTTTTAACTTTATTCCAACAGTGGCTTATGTATATCAATTTGTATTTGGATTAACATGTGCAGCCCATAAAATAAACTTCCAAATGATTGTAATTTTCTTGATCATGTCTGATATATCACAACTATAATGTTCCCAATCCAAAATCATAACTATCCACCTCCAATGCAATCCTAGAGAATCATTGGATTCGAAACTAGGAGCTCTAGTTCAAATTTCCCATATAAAACAATGGGTTTCCAACTCTTTCCAAACATATCCTAACAAAATCAACTCTTTCCCAACAACTTCAACTTTGCCCTAACACTCCCAAACACTGACCAATAACAAACTCCAAACAACATTAATGGAAGCTTTGAAAACTTTACACATACATTTATAACCAAGGGTGTGTTAGCATAATTGTATAGATTGACCTTCTTGGCATGCAGGAACATACTTTGATGAAACAAAAAGTATTTCCAACTGGAAAAATTTCTATTAATGCAATGGAATAGGTATTAGAAACCAAAAACGATCATAAATGGTTGAACTGGAATATTACTTTTGCCCCACTTAACACCAACACACGATTAAGAACACCCACAACTATAGAGCTTCCAAACCAAACCCAAATGATTCCAAACACAATAAAATAAATACTAATGGATTAATAACAAACACAGTGGAATCATATGAAGGTTTCATATCATAAAAATAAGTTTACACAATCATTCTCAAACATATATGCTCATAGATAACCATTTATTCAAATATCAATCTCGTGCTTGAATATGAAACAACACAAGAGGAAAAAACTCTGATTTTATTATAAATGGGACATTTACAAAGAGTACATAAATGGATGATACAAAATAACAAAATACATGAGATATATGCTATAGAATTGAGAAAAATGGACTCTAGAGAACCATAGAAAAAAGAGAGGGGGGAATACTACTCTAATGAGAAAATTGCTTCACTATTGCTCCTTCCAAAAGCAATATTTTGCCCCTAAATCAAATATATGTCTTATACAATGTACCATCCATAAAATATCAATCATACTCATCCATTTGAATATCCTTCATGAATTTTGGATAGCCATAGGTGTACCCTCCTCAAGCAAAATCCACCACAAACTTTACACTCCCAGATACACCACAAATCACACTTCTACTAACTAGAAATCAAACACACCAACATGAATTTGACCCCACTAATGTATATAAACATAAACACCTACAATAAATATCTTTAGATAAATATGAAAGTGATTTCTCCTCTCAAATATTTCCATGAAGAATAGTGAATAGATCAGGATGATATTCTACTCTCTACTAGCTAGGGTGGAATCTTTCACAGCTGAAACTACTTTACAATTTCTAGGCGCACATATCCCAATAATAAATATCCAAAATCCTTCTCACAAGAGGCATGCATTATTTTTATAAACTCCATTAAGGCCTTTCCCCTTCATTCTAGAATTCTCTCACAAAATATTAATACAATATTACTAATTGTTATTTTCATGAAAGAATGATACCTTAGACTCATTTAATTCATGATCCACTCAGCAGTTGGCATGTTGTCTAACTTCAACAAAGTCTAGCACTTCAACTACTTTGACAGGTTTAGTATCGGCTTCGACAAGTCTGAACCTTGACACAACTGACTTTGACAAAATCGACAGGTTTTGTACTCGACATACAACATCTCTACATGCATTGTCGACACTGACGACTATTGAACATCGACAGAGTTTCTCTCTATCTTCCAGTCATCTACGACGGTTGAAATTCTGAACCATTATAACTTCTTTTGTAACTGAACGTAAGAGGAAGTCACCCAAGTGTCTCGGCATTCTATATAAACATGTATGCTATTGTAGTATACATCAATAAACCTTCATAAGAAGAGCATCAATAGAAATTGGTTCGAATTCTTGCATATTTTTTGTGTGCATACTTTCTGTCTTTAAAGTGTATTTTCCTGCTTTACTTATCCTTTTAATCTTCTTCCATAACAGTGCTCAACTCATTCAATCGAACTGTTGTCCCCATCATGCACCTAGGAACGACTTGGATCATTGGTATCATAGCTCGATATTTATATTATTGAGAGTTTAAGTTACATAAGCACTTCCATCGAAGGTATTTAACTTATGCTTGTTTAAACACGCTCGCAAAATCAACAACATAAGTAGACATTATCTTCGACTTCAAAAAAGATGGTAGAAGAATTAAACAATAGACATGCAACTAATGAGGCAGAGAAACTCATAGAAAAATCACTGGTTCTCCAAGGAACAGAATTTTTTTCCTAATTCAGCGAGATTCACATGCGATTTTCTTCAGCATCCAAAGAATCCTCGACGAGACCCCACTGCGAGAAAATCAGTCCCTTCAAAGTGAAAATGAAACTGGACATACCAAATATTGAACGAAATATTGACTCGGAATCCATCAAAAATTGGGTTCAACAATTGGAATCTTAATACTCCGTGAATCAACTCTCTGAAGTGGAAAATATCACCATTGCACCCTTGAATATGTCAACCTCCATACACTATTGGTGGGAAAATCTATCGACAAAGATGGAAAAAGAAGGCAAACCCATAGACACATGTATAAAAAAATTTGAGTACATATGAAAGGATTTCTACATGCCCAAGTATCTTGAAGAACAATATAAGAAATGGAAGCAGCTAAGGCAATAGAAAGACCAGTCCATGTAGAGTTACACAGACGAATTATGTTGACTCATGGCTAGACTTGGCATTCAAGAAGAAGAAAAATCACTTGTCCTGAATTATTTCAGCAGGTTATCCCCATAGATTCTCTTAGCACCATGATTGAAAATTATGGATTATTTGATTGAAGGGTTCGAAAATATGCATATGTGAAAATTTTGGGTGAAAGCACTCCTTAGATTAATGGGTGATCATATTCTTTCATTATAGGATGTTGGATGAAAAGAGGGGTTTGATATATGATGGTAGATCATTCTGTTGATGAAACATGGGGAATAAATTGAAGCCATATCATTGGTGGAATGGAGATAAAAGGTGTTAAATATCGAGGGCCCAGAGTTAAAGCATTGCAGATCAACGGCAAAGAAGCATTTTGGGAATTGGAGATGCAAGGATAAAATAAGTTTTACAATTCACAGAATGGGTTAAAAAGTGGAAATATTTGATGGATAGGATGATAGAGAAGATATATCTATGGCAATGAATAATTCCTCGAATTGAATAGGCGCAGAGAAAGTATGAAATGAAATCCGTGGAAAGTGGTAGGGGACACGATGATCAATGGTCTCGATAGCGCTCAAGCTTTGATCAATGGATGAGGTGCATTCTGTGAATGGAAGTTACTCAATCAGTCAATTATGAAAGGATTTGCAGAATTTCTAAAGTTTCCATAGTTGGACGGTCGTGATGAAGGCAGGTTACAGATCAAGGGCTAGTATTGATTCCACCAAATCAAGTTGTGCAGGGAGTTAGTCTCGAATATTGGTGTTGATATTTTGCACTTAGACAGTTTAGATTTGGAATAAAATTAAATCTACGGTCTAGATTACGGGAGGTGCGCCATGCTTATGAAGCATAAAAATTTTAAAAATCATCTACGTGGAGTTTCAAAAGTTTGTTTTTTTGAGCTATGGAATTGATGGTAACCTTGACTATGTGCAAAATGCTAGTGTGGATGAATCTGAACACTGTGCTAATTGACAAGGTAGGCACCCTGAAACCTTTCAAGTATTTCTAAAAATGGATAAGATGGATGAGATAGAGGTGGTAGAAGTGGTGGATAATGAAGAATTAGGCGTTTCCTATTAGAAGGATGAGAAAATTTTTGAAGACAAGAATGCTGAAATTTCTGATACTATTTTAATGAATGAAACAATTGAAACATATAAGAATAAGTTGAAAATTCTTAAGGACCGGGGTAGTGATACCAATGGTTTTTCAAAACTTTCTTTTACTTTTTAACTATTGACCAAACCCCTAATTGCCCTAAATTTTCTGGGTGGTGTGTAAATAACTTTTCTGCTACTGAAGGAGTCATTATGAATAAAACTAAGTCTAGGGTCCTTCGCCGTGTTCAAGCCTCTACTATCCGTAAAGCCCTATCTGTCCCAGATGATTTTATTCCTTTATCCTAAGATTACAAAGAGGAAAATGTCATCCATTTCTTCCAAGAATCTACAGCTGAGAGTAAATAATCCTTTTTAAAGTCATGTTTGAAACCTGATAGTGATTTTATAGGTTTATCTTATCCTATTGACCTAGTTCTATTCAATGATGAAACCTGATTTTGTATTAACTTAGCCAATCAATTTTTGGGGTTATATACTAATGGTTATGTTAGAGAGTCACTATTGAGTCTATTGTTTGTCCTAGGTACTTGCCCAGATGAGCCTAAAATTCCAAGTCAGTCCTTTCAGTCTTGTTTCCTTAAATTTGATGAGTTCCTGGGTGAGAAAATTCGTTATTAGTTAGTCAAATTCCATGATACTAGAGTTTTTAGATTCCAATCCTTTTTGTTGAATATGTTCTTGTCACACAATGAAGATAGCCTACAATTTCTTGAATTGGTACTCACTGATGAACTGACCCGGAATTATTGCAAGTTTATGAATGGTTTGTTGGCAGAAATATACAGTATTTTATTTCAGGAAAGATTTCCTAGGGTGTTTCTGGAGATAAAGGAAACATTGCATCTTTCCCCTAGTAAAATGATAGGGGACTAGTTCCTTTCAGAATTTGAAACCATTATAAGATTATATGGATTTTTGCACTAGCCTTATATTCTTCCATCCTTTCTAACAACCAAGATCTTCTCTTTGGAATTTCTTAGACAAAATCTTACAGTGGAAGAGGAACACATCTTAAACTTTAGGAAGAGTTTGGATATTAAATTTCCTTGGGAGGCAGGGCCATATGTTGTTAAAAGTAGAGCTTATTTACCCATAATTGATAATATGCTCAAGAGCATGGGGTTTTATTTGGGAACTACAATCAACTATGATCCACACTAGGTAATTTCTAAGAGAACATAGGAAAATAAAAATAAACCTTTTGAACACACTGAAGTAGTTGGACTCAGGGAGGCATCTAATTGGGAATATTATCCTGAAAAAGCTCCAGAAAATGTCAGCATGGAACAAGACTCTATATCTTACTTGTAAATAATTATCCTATGGATGTTTCTAATATAGTTGCAATTGCTGGTAATGTCTCATCCTTAATTATTTTTTTGGGAACTTCAAAGAAGAGAGAGCATTCAGATTTCATGGACACTAAAGAAACAGGCACTGCTAGTACACCAAAGAAGCAGAAAATTAAACAAGAAGGACAAATGGTGAAAGTGAAGAAAAGCAGTATGAAAGGTAAAAAGAAATATGAAAATCCCAAAGCAGCTGGTCTGGAACTTCAAGAATATGTGTTTGATGGATTAACCCCTAATAAGTATTCATCAAAGGAGGAATAGATGAACACCTATAGGGAAAAGGCTGATAAAACTTTTGATGAGACAGTGAAATTATATGAGGAAGTAAAACAGTTTCCCAAGCCATATGTAACATTGAAAACTGTAAGGGAACATGCTAAAGATACCCTAAGTTTGGCCATGACTGTTGGAAAAAAGGTATCATAGGTGAATGTGAATTTAGAAAATATCCCTACCACAGATATAATACATTTTCATAGATAAACATGTGATATTTTATATACAACACTTCTCAAATCTACATTGCAGGTATCTAAGCTGGAGTCAAATAAAAAGAGAGATTGGAACCTCTTGAGGAAAGAAAAGGGTGAGAAAAAAGCCCTTAGAATCGAAATTAAAAAGCTGTAGGATGATTTGTTGAAGGTGGATGGGAAATTAGACAAAGGAGAAGTGGCTCAAAATCTATTAGATGAGAAAGAGAAAGAGGTTCAAGTGCTAAAAAAGAAGTTGAAAATACCTTCCACTAAGCTTATTCAAACTTCTAAGTTGACAGAGTTGGAGAAGGAGAAAGAAGCATTGAACATTGAATTCACTGATTGTAAATCCGAGCTATTGAAGCTTAAAGAAAAAGAAAAGCAGTGGGAAAAAGATGCTAAGCTTTTGGTAGAAAGTGAGAAAGACTTAAAAGCTAAGATGGCAGCAAAAGAAAAATAATTGCAAGAAAAATATGAAAGAGTTAAAAATCATTCTATTGTTCTTTTTGCAGAATTAGATACAACCTCTCTTTCTAAAGCAGTGTCCCAAGTAAAGCTGAAAGAGGTAAAGCTCACAGGGTTAAAATAGTAGAACCAGAATCTAGAATATATATCTCTGAAAAAAGAATCAGAAAAGAAGAAGATGGAGGAGAGATGTCAAGAGTTAATAAATCATAATACTAAGCTAACAAAGCAAGTGATTGGTCAAATGGCCTTGCAAGGATCCAAACATATGATTTGGGATGAAATTGCAGGTCAGATCACAGCAAGTTCCAAGATATGCAGCAAGATCTGTCTGGAAGAGTTGTATTTGATAAGTTAGCTGAAGTATTTAAGTTACTATTTTATTTTAAAGCTACTTGTGCCAAGGTGCCTAATATTTCCTAGGTAGAGAGCATGGAGCTCAGAGTTCTAGCGCATGAAATTGTTGTTACGGATTTTCCTAAGTCAGAACAGTGGAGAACAGTTTAGCAGTACGGATCAAAAAAGTATAAGATACATCCATGAAGACATCGAGGAGTTCAATGAAGGATTTTTTATGAAGAAATTTTATTTTAATTTCATTTAGTTAATAATTTTTGTTATCTTAGAGTTACTTTGTAATAGACAAGAACTTTGACACATGTAATAAATGATTTAAACCATTAGGCAGTTAGGTTTATTGATCAAATCAAGGAGAAATTGTATAAATATTCATACTTTTCATGAAGCAAAGGTTGGAACCCATAAGATTTTGAGGAATTGTGTATTCAAACATTTTCTTTAATTAAAATTACAGAGCCGTAAGTTGGCGTTTTGCAGATATTCCTGTGTCATTCCATGTTGTAGTATGTACTTTCTTTTCTCATGTGAATGTTTTTCTAGTTTATCTTTCCATTATGTATTCCTTCATGTCTGAAATGAGTGTATAACAGTTTAGAATTCATATTTACTATGCTCTAGCTATTATTTCAAATATTCACTAAGCTTTTCTTCTAAAGTTGATATAAAATTCATTTTTATAATGCTTTGTGTTAATGGTCTGTTCATGTTCTTCCTTTTTCATCAGACAATCAAATTTTGACTGTGATTGAGTAGTTATCTTGCCTCTGTTGAACTTCCATGCATAAGTTTTGTTTATCTATATTCATATTTTAACTCCATAGCCCAATGGTCATATGTTCTGTTTCAACCAATCTTATCAATTACAAACCATTCTACTTATACATACCTGGCCTTGTTAATAGTTTGTGAGAGATCCCTCTCGAAAGAGAAAAAATCTAGTTTTCTCTTTAAAAGTGGCTTTTGTTATTACCAGGGAACACCCTTTTTAAAGTCATGTTTGAAACGTGATAGTGAGGTTATATGTTTATCTTACCCTATTGACCTAGTTATGTTCAATGAAGAAACCCAGTCTTGTATTACCTTAGCCAGTCAATTTTTGGGGTTAGATACTAATGGTTATGTTAGAGAGTCACTATTGAGTCTATTGTTTGCCCTAGGTACTTGCCTAGTTGAGCCTGAAATTCCAGGTCAATCCTTTCAGTCTTGTTGCCTTAAATTTGATGAGTTCCTGGGTGAGAACATTCATTCTCAGTTAGTCAACTTCCATGATACTAGAGTTTTCAAATTCCAATCCTTTTGTTGAAGAAGTTCTTGTCACACAATGAAGATAGCCTACAATTTCCTAAATTGGTACTCACTAATGAAATGACCCAGAATTATTGCAAGTTTATGAATGGTTTGTTGGCAGAAATATACAGTATTTTCTTCCAGGAAAGATTTCCCGGGGTGTTTCCTGAGATAAAGGAAACATTGCAGCTTTCCCCTATTAAAATGATAGGGGACTAGTTCCTTTCTGAATTTGAAACCATTATAATATTATATGGATTTTTGCACCAGCCTTATATTCTTCCATCCTTTCTGACAACCAGGATCTTCTCTTTGGAATTTCTTAGACAAAAGCTTACAATGGAAGAGGAACGCATCTTAAACTTCAGGAAGAGTTTGGATATTAAATTCCCTTGGGAGGAAGGGCCATATGTTGTTAAAAGTAGAGCTTATTTACCCATAATTGATAATATGCTCAAGAGCATGGGGTTTTCTTTCAGAACTACAATCAACTATGATCCACACTAGGTAATTTCCAAAAGAAGACAGGAAAATAAAAATAAACCTTTTGAACACACTGAAGTAGTTGGACTGAGGGAGGCATCTAATTGGGAATATTATCCTGACAAAGTTCCAGAAAATGTCAGCATGGAACAAGACTCTGTATCTTACTTACCTGGAAATAATTCTCCTCCAATGGATGTTTCTAATATAGTTGGAGTTTTTGGTAATGTCTCATCCTTAATGATTTTTTAGGGAACTTCAAAGAAGAGCGAGCATTCATATTTCATGGACACTGAAGAAACGGACACTGCTAGTACACCAAAGAAGTAGAAAACTAAACAAGAAGGACAAATGGTGCAAGTAAATAAAAGCAGCATGAAAGGTAAAAAGAAACAAGAAAATCACAAAGCAGTTGGTCTGGAACTTCAAGAATATGTGTTTGATGGATTAACGCCTAATAAGTGTTCATCAAAGGAGGAATGGTTGAACACCTACAGGGAAGAGGCTGATAAAACTTTTGATGAGATAGTGAAATTATATGAGGAAGTAAAACAGTTGCCCAAGCCAGATGTAACATTGAAAATTGTAAGGCACCATGCTAAAGATACCCTAATTTTGGCCATGACTGTTGGAAAAAAGGTATCATAGGTGAATCTAAATTTAGAAAATATCCCTACCACAGATATAATACATTTTCATAGAGAAACATGTGATATTTTATATACAAGACTTCTCAAATCTACATTGCAGGTATCTAAGCTGGAGTCGAATAAAAAGAGAGCTTGGGACCTCTTAAGGAAATAAAGGTTGAGAACAAAGCCCTTAGAATCGAAATTAAAAAGCTACAAGATGATTTGTTGAAGGTGGATGGGCAATCAGAAAAAGGAGAAGTGGAAAAAAAGCTATTAGATGAGAAAGAGAAAGAGGTTCAAGTGCTAAAAAAAGAAGCTGAAAATCCCTTCCCCTAAGCTTATTCAAACTTCTAAGTTGACAGAGTTGGAGAAGGAGAAAGAAGCATTGAACATTGAATTCATTGATTGTAAATCCAATCTCTTGAAGCTTAAATAAAAAGAAAAGCAGTGGGAAAAATATGCTAAGCTTCTGGTAGAAAGTGAGAAAGACTTAAAAGCTAAGATGGCAGCAAAATAAAAATAATTGCAAGAAAAATCTGAAAGAGTTAAAAATCATTCTACTGTTCTTTCTGCGGAAGTAGATATAGCCTCTCTTTCTGAAGCAATGTCCCAGGTGAAGTTGAAAGAGGTAGATCTCACAAGGTTAAAACAGTAGAACCAGAATCTAGAATATATATCTCTGAAAAAAGAAGAAGAAAAGAAGAAGCTGGAGGAGAGAAGTCAAGAGTTAATAAATCAGAATACTAAGCTAACAAAGATGGTGATTGGTCAAATGGCCTTGCAAGGAGCCAAACATATGATTTGGGATGAAATTATTAAAGAATAAAATAAGTTTAGACCATATTTAGATTTCATTGCAGAGCAGGAGAGTGCTCTGAAAGAAGCTAGACAAAATATTTTGATAGTAAAGCAGGGATTAAATAAGAAACCAATGGAAGTAGCCCAAAATGCTATCAACTTTTTAAGTACTTTGTAAGAAGATCAAGTCAGAAGGTTTGGTATCCAAGACAAAGTTTTTATTGCCTCTTGGTCTAGAAAAGTGATTGGAAAATACATAATGTTGGATACTCTACAGGCCAAAATTGATATTATAAGTCATAGAATCAAAGAAGTGACTAACTTATTCTATCCATTGGTAAACAGGGGAATTCCTTTCTTCTCGGAGGAAATGGGACCATTATTATCTCAAGAGGAATATCTGGAGAAGTTGGTAAATTGCAGTTTAGATTACAGAAAGTTCCAAGATATGCAGCAGGCTCTATCTAGAAGAGTCGTATTTGATAAGTTAGCTGAAGAATTTGAGTTACTATTTGATTTTAAAGCTACTTGTGCCAAAATGCCTAATCTTTCCTACGCAGAGAGCATGGAGCTCAGATTTCTGGTGCATGAAATGGTTGTTGCGGATTTTCCTAAGCCAAAACAGTGGAGAACAATTTAGCAGTATGGATCAACAAAGTATAAGATACATCCATGAAGACATCAAGGAGTTCAGCAAAGGATTTTTATGAAGAAATTTTATTTTAATTCCATTTAGTTAAGAAGTTTTGTTATCTCGGAGTTACTTTGTAATAGACAAGCACTTTGACACATGTAATAAATGGTTTAAACCATTAGGAAGTTAGTTTTATTAAGCAACTCAAGGATCAATTGTATAAATATTCATACTTTTCATGAAGCGAGGGGTGGAACCCGTGATATTTTGAGGAATTATGTATTCAAACATTTTCTTTAATTAAAATTACAAATCCGTAAGTTTTTGTTTTGCAAATATTCCTGTGTTATTCCATGTTGTAGTCTGTACTTTCTTTTCTCATGTGAATGTTTTTCCAGTTTATCTTTCCATTATGTATTCCTTCATGTCTGAAATGAGTGTATAATAGTTTAGAATTCATATTTACTATGCTCTAGCTATTCTTTCAGATATTCACGAAGATTTTCTTCTAAAGTTGATATAGAATTCATTTTTATAATGCTCTATGTTAATGGTCTGTTCATGTTCTTCCTTTTTCACCAGACAATCAAATTTTGACTGTGACTGAGTAGCTATCTTTCCTCTGTTGAAATTCCATGCATAAGTTATATTTATCTATATTCATATTTTGACTCCATCTCCCAATGGTCATATGTTATGTTTCAACCAATCTTATCAATTACAAACCATTCTATTTATACATACCTGGCCTTGTTAATAGTTTGTGAGAGATCCCTCTCGGAAGAGAAAAAAGGAAGTTTTCTCTTTAAAAGTGGTTTTTGTTGTTACCTGGGAATAGCCTTTACAATCTTTGATAATTTTCCAGTGATAAAAAATTGGCATCATTGTCGGGGAACAAAGTTCACATCATCCCTGGGAAGAACGACAAGGATTGTAAATTTTCAAAAAAGAAATTTATGTGGGAAAGCAGAAGTTTCCACAGTCAAAGAAGGTTGTACATTTTCCCTGGCGACTTCACATTTATTTTGAACAGTATTACATAAAGACATCCTGGATTTCAGGAGAGAAAATACAAGAGGTAACCCTGATACTGAAATTTTGCAAAGTATGGAAAATCCAGAAAGATTGCTTAAAAAATAAATAAAGAAAAAATAAATAGTTCTCAGTTTGGTGCATCATCATCTCAATATTTTCATAGTATACAAGAATATCAATGGGAAACTAGTGTTGAGATATTTATGTTAAAATCTAAATCTAAATCTAACCTAAAGGAAGTTGGCATTAACCCTAGTAGGCTAGAATCATATCTTCTTGATTCTTTGTGGCAGAACCTTCCAACTCCAATAAAAACTGAAGAGACTACTTCTATTTTCCAAAACTCTCAGTTTCATACTTCCCAATTCATTCAGAAACCTTCAATTTTTCAATATTCGCCATTTGTTCCAAGTTCACCTAGACCAATGGCTATAGCTAGGTTTGCCCCACTGGCTTTACCTCGGGTGTTGCATGACCTTCCCTTAAATTATGCCAAGAGGATTTCATTGTATGATGGAGAAGGGAATGTTACTGCAAAGTATCATGTTGGAAAATTTTATGATTTTATCTATTTGGAAGAGGTTGATCATGAGGATGTCAAGATGAGGATGTTTTCAGAGAGTTTATCTGGGGAAGCTAAAGAGTGGTATAAATATTTACCTAATAGGTCTATTCAAAACTTTGATGCCTTTCAAACTGCCTTCTTGGAGAGATGGGATGATAAGAAAAGTCCATTACAAGTCCTGTATTAGTACAATAATCTCAAAAAGGGAGGTTTTGAGTCAGTCCATGAGTTTTCCAGTAGGTTCATCACAGTCTATAATTCAATCCCTGCTGATATTAAGCCTTCACTTGCTGCTGCTAAAATTCATTATGCAGAAGCCTTTGATAATTATTTTGCATTGTTGTTGAGAGAAATAAAATCAGCTACTCTTCCTGCTATGTTTACAGATGCCTTAGAGGTAGAAGCAAATATGATGGCATGTGGGAAGATAAAACAAGAGTAGATGTTGATAGGAGGAAAGGTAGAGACGAAACTATGCCCTACACCTCTTCTGCTTCTTCATCAAATGATGTAAAATTTGAAATGATGTTGAAAACAATGGAAAAGTTAATGGATAGGATGACAATGGACACTAGGCCAGTGAATCGAGAACATAATAAACCTCGGGTCAGAAATCCTAAATTTAGAAGACCTATTCCTCTTCCACTCCCATAGAATAGACAAAGAGACGTGAGGAATCCAAGAAACCAAGAAGATCATAAAATAAGACCCCCTTTCCCTGAAAATTATGTTTTTGATGATTATGGTGCAGATTCTATTGAATATCATAGTCATCACTTTGGTGATTCAGATTCTGAAATCTATCTGACTGAGGAAGAACACAATATGTTTGCACAAGTGGACAATGATAAATATTATGAGAAAGAGTTGGAGCAGTATCAGAAGGGATATATGCATGCTTTAGATGATGTAAAAAAGATCAAACTGAGAAGTAGATATGTTTTAATAAATAAATAAAGGTTAAATCCAAATCATCCTTCTAGTAGTCAGATAAACACAGAAAAAAGAAATAAAAAACAAAAGGAACTTGTTGTACAAAAAGAGATTGAAAATAGAACTGAAAAAACAAAAGAGTTAAAACAAAAAACACCCATGGATGTAGATAAAATTTCTTCCATCTTTAATCTACAAAGTGAACTTGCTAAGTTGAATATTTCAATTCCTTTTAATGAACTGCTCAAAAATCAGGAGTATATGGACACAATAACAAAAATGATCAGAAATCGGGGAGAGACTCAACCAGATATTTTGGAAGTGATAGATGACAATCCTACCATTATTTTGGGGTAGAATATTGATAATATGGATGATGAGGAAGTACCACCTTTTTATATGACCTTAAATGTGCATGACATGGTGTTGCATAATGCTATGTTAGATTCAGGTGCTTCATATAATTTGATTCCTAAAGGAGTGGTAGACAGTGTGGGATTAGATATTACAAGGCCTTATAAAGATTTGTATTCTTTTGATTCCAAAAGAGTGAAATGTTTATGTTTTATAAAATACATGGTAGTATCATTGAATAAATTACCATCTAAAACTGTGGTCATGGATGTTGTTGTAGCTGATATTCCTCCCAAATTTGGTGTTTTGTTGTCACGATCTTGGACTCCAAAGTTAAAAGGAAGTTTGCAAATGGATATGTCCTATGCTACAATTCATGTTCTTAATAAAAATAGGAGATTGTACAGTGAAAAAATATCACCTTATGTTGTTAGCAGTAAAGATCAGCCAGGAGTTCATCATATTTATCATGTTGATACATATTTAGGGTCATCTATTTTCTTTAATGATGTTTCTCCTTGCACTTCAAAATTTGTTGTTCCAAGTAAATGTAACAAGGATAAAAAGGTGCTAAATGAATTGGAAGAATTGGAAAGAAAGCAAAAGGAAGAGGGTGTATCGACTATGTATTTTGATGGATCGGTGGCTAAAGTGGGTGTTGGTGAAGGGGTATATATAATTTCCTCTATTAGAGATTTTAAATATTTTTCTTACAAGTTAACCTTTGAATGTACAAATAATGTAGCAGAATATGAAGCTTTCTTGCTGGGTTTGCATGCACTAAAAGATTTGGGAGATAAACGAGTCCAAGTTTTTGGAGATTCAAAACTTGTGATAAATCAGGTGAATTCTAGTTATCAAACTAAGCATCCCAGAATGAGAGCTTATAGGAATGAAGTATGGGATATGTTTGGGAACTTTTTCATGGAACATAGTATCAAAGTGGTTCCTAGATATGATAATACAAGTGGCAGATTCTTTGGCAATTGCTGCTAGTAAATTTAATACACCTACTGCAAGTAAAAGAAAATACAAAGTGGACATTGTAAATAGGACTTCCATACCAAACAATACCAAGTAATGGCAGGTTTTTGAAGATGATATACAAATTAAAAGATTTTTGGAACTGTCTGGTGAATTTGTAAATACCCAAATAGAAAAAGAAAGTGTTGATTCTGAAAATTTTCAAGATGTTGATGAAGATGAAGAAGGAGTTTCTGAACCAGAAAAGTTGAAAGGATCACTAGGAGGAAAGGATATAGTCTAATTGAAGATTAATCATATTCTTAAAAATTTAATTCCCTTAGAGAATCTTTTTGACCAAAATTATGTTGTCAAAGATCCCAAAGTTAAACCTACTGAAAACGTTAATGAAGATAAAAACATTGGTACTGAGGAGAATCCTAAAATTGTAAAGTTGTCTAAGAAATTTCCTAATAAAGAAAAAGATGAGTGTGAACTTGATGAAAAAATATTGTTATACCCAAATCATGTCACCATCATGTGATAAGACCCTTAACTTCCATGTTTGCCCGTAATCCCAACACTTAGAGTGGAAACCTACTCTGTTTGTCAATTCTACATGAAAAAACTCAGCACCGCGCTTTACCTGTGGCCCATGAGCGGTACCTTGCTCGCACCACTTGTTCCTATTTTCCATAAGCGGTGCCACCACCTATGGTATTTGGTCCATAAGTGTTTCTCATCTAAACCACTCTGTCATAATAGAAGAAAAGTGGTACCCTGGGTAAAATGGGAAAAAGAGAAGTTTCTCTAGGCTTCTAGATCA
Source organism: Pseudotsuga menziesii (assembly GCA_001517045.1). Lineage (NCBI taxonomy): Eukaryota > Viridiplantae > Streptophyta > Pinopsida > Pinales > Pinaceae > Pseudotsuga > Pseudotsuga menziesii. Next base: position 1,044,105 of record LPNX010182943.1, read on the forward strand.
TGACCCTTGTGTCCTCCCTTATCCCTATCATTATGGGTCAGTTGAGCTTGAAATACACCATGGTAGGATCTTAGGTACACCTCACCCATAATTCTCTCAACTATTCCTATCCATTGAGCCTTATAAATACAAGCTCATGCCCATAGTTGAGGGGGAGAATTATAGAGGTATTGTTATGCTGTTGGATTGACCACTTAGCCCAAGCCATTGGAGAGCATATAGAGAAAATTTGGATCTTATGGGGATGAAGTGTTTGTCTCGTGGAGAGGCTTATCGACACTAAGGCAATGGTTGTAAGCTTCTGCATTCATTCTTAATGCAAAGCTGATTTCTTTCCCATATTATTGTTGTTTTGATTTCACATGTACATGTTGTTAGATTCCTTAGTCACTAACATGGATAAGTAGATGATTTTCTGGTAGCTTTGATGTGTCTTCATGTTTGATCTATTTGTAGGTACACAGGTTCACAATCGAAGCAGTATTCTAGGTGTCTACGATATTCAGGGAAGGTCTTCATCCTTTCTCATTCACTCGTTTGTTCTGAATTTTAACCATTCAGACCAGAGGAACAGATTCTGTCCGTAGAAGGTGAAATATTCCTGATTACAAATATGGCGACTCTGCTGGGGAATAGTGCAAATTTTAGTTGATCTAATCTTCCTCAATCCTTCAACACTTTCCCGAATCCAAGCTCCAGTTTCCAACTCTCTTCAGTCAGATCTGCCATCTGACTTAGTGAATTTTGGTTTGAAACTTTCAGATCTGTTCAGATCTGAACTGTTTCAACTTTATATGCTCTTATTTACTACCAATTCATCAATATTTTCCTTGATCTGATAAATTTTTAACTTGATTTCTCGTTCTTCTTTTGTTTTGGATCTATTCAGTGAACCGCACTTATGTTGTTGGAAACAAGCGGTGCCACCGCCTGAACTCTGTTAGCCATAAGAGGTGCCACTGCTTGAGTCCCGTTATCTAGGAGCGGTGCTCATCCAAAACCGCTCTGTCAAGACCCCTCCAGTCGCTTTGATTGTTGTATTATTTCTGTATTCAAAGAGATTTTGTGTTTCTTGCAGTAGATTTTACATTAAAATCTTTCCTTGAAACCCCTTGCTCTTTTCTGTAGATATTATTTATTGGAATTGGAAAATATATATTTCATTTGCATGAGTAGGTTTTGGTTTGTATTGGACTTGGAATGCGTGATTGATCCATGTTGTTTTGAGTCTTTCTTTGCTTGGGTGATTCTTGTTTCCTTTTGCATGTTGATTTTTTCAGTGCTTGGTAGGAAAGATTGGTTCTTTGTTTCCTTGTCTGTTTCAAAGAGAATTTTTAGTTTCCTCTCTCCTTTGCTTTATTCTCAAGCATTGTTGAACAATTTTCTTCTTATTTTGTGCATGATTATTTGAAATTCTAGATCTTACTTTCATTAAGAAGAAATATATGTTTTCAGCTTTGCGTGCATTAGAGTTAGTTTTGTTGGGAAACGTTAGTGAAATCATCTTTCCATCAAGTTTTTATGCATCTTTTTCAAGCATGAAAAGATAGGAAACATTTTTGGTTTATTTATGTTTGATTTTCTCTATATCTCTTTTTAATTTGATTTGAAGATTGTTTGGGGTGCATTGATATTTCCCTTTTTGTTTGAAAATATAGAATTGCATTTTCATTTGGATGTGCATTTTTTGGAAGAAAAGTAAATCTCTCTCCCTCTTTTAGGTAGAATTTCATTGAAGAATAAAATGTGCATTATCATATAGATCAGTTTGCATCTTCTTTAATTTCAAGTTTTCACTCCATGGTTCCACCTAAATGCACAAGATAAAATTAACGGTATCACTAGGTTAAAACTTTTAGCAATTTGAGATATAAGTTAGAGACGTGTTCGGGCGTCGTAAAATGTAGGAGCTGTGGTTACTTTGTCCGCACTACATCTCGGGACTCACGAGGTTCTTCCATGTACCATCAGTATATCAAATTTCCTTTCATGAACCCTTGAGGTATATAGAAAGGTACTTCACATACTCGATTGTACATCGGAAGGCCCCTTGTGAACGGTTGTGCATTAGACAGCACTACTACCGATTTGAGCTCCCACGTACCTAGCATATATCAAGAGACCCTTTTAGGAATCCTCAAACCATCTGAGTTATCATTTTGGCCTGTACTGTGAGGTTCCTAACTCTTATCCACTCCTTTCACATGTTTGCTTGTTTCTTTTAGTTTGGGTAGTACTTGCTTATGCGTGGTAGTTAGGGGGTTTTTAGAGAGTTTAGAGATGGCATCCCAATCTAGGACTACCACTCAAGAGGTCCCTTTCCAAGGCGTACCTTTTTTATTCCCTCCAAGTGAAGGTATTGGTCCTCCCTTTATTGCCACTCTAAATCTTCTTGGATTAACTATAGGATTACCGGTCTGGATTTTTTATTCGGAAATTCCTGTTACACCTAATGTCTCAAATGTCACCTCTCCTCTAGGAGAGGATCGACCTCAACCTAATCCCTCTCCTTCTTCACCAATTGTGGCTTCATCTCTTTCTTCTTCTTCACTTGACCAAAGCTCTATGGTTAGCAATCATGGTGATAAGAATAAGAAAGGGAAGGGTAAAAAGAAGAAGGATAAGAAAGAGAAATAGCAGCAACCATCTACTCTTGATGGTGCCCGTTCTAAGAGAACACTCGGAAAACCCAAGTTCCATTGTAAGCTTTGCAAGGGGGACCACCTTCTTAAGGAGTGTCCCAGTCTCTCCCATGTACAAGAAGAGTGGTCTAAAAGGTCCAAACCACTTGTATCATGTTTTCCATAAACGATGCCACTGCCTATGGTCTTTGGTCCATAAGCATTTCTCATCTAAATTGCTCTATCATAAGAGAAGAAAAGTGGTGCCCTGGGTAAAATGGGAAAAGGAGAAGTTTCTCAAGGCTTCTAGATCATGAGCTTCGTGTCCTCCCTTATCCCTATCATTGTGGTTCAGTTTAGCTCGAGATCCCCCATGGTAGGATCTTAGGGCCACCTCACCCACAATTCTCTCAACTATTCCTATCCATTGAGCCTTATAAATACAAGCTCATGCCCATAGTTGAGGGGGAGAACTATAGAGGTATTGTTATGTTGTTGGATTGACCACTTAGCCTAAGCCATTGGAGAGCATAGAGAGCAAATTTGGAGCTTATGAGGATGAATTGTTTTGGAGCTTATGGGGATGAATTGTTTGTTTCGTAGAGATGCTTGTCGACACTAAGGTAATGGTTGTAAGCTTCTCCATACATTCTTAATGCAAAGCTGATTTCCATCCCACATTACTGTTGTTTTGATTTCACATTTACATGTTGTTAGATTCCTTAGTCACTAACATGGATAAGTAGATGATTTTCTGGTAGCTTTGATGTGTTTGCATGTTTGATCTATTTACAGGTACACAGGTTCACTATCGAAGCATCATTCTAGGTGTCTATGACATTCAGGGAAGGTCTTTATCCTTTTTTGTTCACTCATTTGTTCTGGATCTGACCCATTCAGACCAGAGGAATAGCTTCTATCTACAGAAGGTGAAATATTCCTAATTACAAATCTTGTATCCTTGTTTGATATGCAAGGCTATGCATCGTACTTTTCTTTATCCAAGCATGGATGAATCTTTGAGTTGGTTAGAAAATATTACTGATCATCAACAGGTGATTCCAACAAGTGATAGTAAGTTATCCCTCAATTCCCCGCTGGTTGACCAAGTGATCAATTCATTTTCATCTATAATTGATCCCACTCCTCCTTTGGAGAGTGAAGTGGTCGAGTCGATGTCATTTCCACCTGATCCCACTCTTTCATCAGAGAGTGTTAAGACTGAAGTAGTCACTTTGACCAAATCTTCATCTTGTTCTTCTCTTCCAATAGAGAATGAACTAAAACCTACTGAAGTTTTTATGCTTTGTTCTGATTGTTCTCGACAAGAGGAAATTTTGTCTATTTCAACATAACCCTCTCTGAGTAGTGAGGTTATTTCCTTTGACTGGAGTAACCTAATAGATTCTTATCTCCATTCGAGTGTTCCTTTCCAAATAGTTGTGAATGTTACTGCTAGGTGGATACTTCGCACTATTGTTGATGAAGGGTCTTCTGTTAGTATTCTATCCTCAACTGCTTGGTAAGATTTAGGTTCACCTCAGCTTGTACCATCCACCGATGAGATACTGGATTTTAATATAATACCTACTACACCTTTAGGGACCCTTCCTTATTTACCCATTACATTAGGAGGGAAAAGTGTCTGTATTGATGTTATGGTGATCCAAGGTCCTTTAGATTTCAATATGCTCCTTGGACGTGATTATGTTTACGCCATGAAGGCTATAGTGTCCACACTCTTTAGAGTTATGAATTTTCCCCATGATAGGAATATTGTGACCATTGATCAACTTTATTTTGTTACACCTAACCATCGCATAACTCCTAGTAATCAGACTACCTTGAATGTGCCGCATGTTCTTGTGGTTCCTTCCCCTTCTTCTAGTTAGCTTCTTCCCATCATAGGTAAAATGGGGGGCATGGCTCTAGTCTATGGACATCATAATGGAGCCAAGCCGCTAGGTTTTATGTAATGGGGGAAACCTACCAACCTATAGATATCATGTTGGGTAGGATCCGGTGAGAGCATAATTTACTTTTGGTTTCAAGCTCGTTAAAAAATAAAACCACTCCTTAAGCATAGTTTATATTTTGGTTTCAAGCTTGCATAAAAATGAAACCATTCCTGAGAATAGTTCATTTTCTATTTCAAGCTCATTAAAAAATGAAGTAGGTTTCCTTAAGCATAGTTTACCTTTTGGTTTCACGCTTGCATAAAAATGAAACCATGTTCCAAGCATAGTTACCTTTCGTTTCAAACTTGTGTAAAAATTAAACAAATCCCCTTCACTTGAGTTGAGTCTTCACTTTAGTGTTATAACTTGAACCTTCTTTTCACCTGCCCAATTCACATTCCTCCTACCCCCCTAGTGAACATTTTCACATTACTAACTAGGTTTTTAGGTTGCATATCGAAGAAGAATCGTCAAATGAAATGAAGCTTGGGGGCATGTCGAGCCACTAGAAACCATGCTAGGGGTAAGCTTCGCTAGAAATCATGCTAGGGGGCAAGCTTCCAACCTCTGTATATCATGTTAATGGGATTTTTTCAAGCATAGTTTACCCATTGGTTTCAAACTTGCGTAAAAATGAAACCAATTTTCGAGCATTCTTTCAACTGATCTTTGAGCTCGTTAAAAATAGTAAGATGGTGTTGAGCTTACTTTTCATTTTTCGTGCTCTAGTTAAAACATGAAATTTGGTTTGAGCTTAGTTTATTAATTTTTCATGCTTTAGATTCAAACATGAAAAATTCTAATAGAGTCCTCTTCCAGCTCTTTTTAGGCTCTTAAAATATGAAAAGATAGTCGAGTACTTGTCTTCTTCATACTCGTAAAAGTATTTGAATATTCGTCTCTCCGATGATAGGTTATCTCTTTTTCAATTCGGATGGACTATTTATGAAAAAGGAACACTCCAGCCAATCATGACTGGAAGAGTTCTCTAAAATATTATTTTATACTTTTTCGGGCCTTAGGGACTAAATCATATGAAAAAGGTCCCTTTGGAGTCTTCTTCCATGGTCGTTCAGACTCTCTAAACATGAACGATACTGAGTTTTTTTTCATTGGACTCATTAAATTAAACATTGAGAGACCCGTTTTTAGGAATGAACCCCTCCTCTCTCAGTTTCATAAAACATATGAGTTTGGACTTGCCTTCGGACAACCTATAACGAGTGTTTGTTACCCTCTTTGAACTCGTAAAACCAAAAAGAGGCACTCATCAACCATGATGGAGGAAATGGGAAGGGAATCATTTTGAAAATAAATGGCAGTAATTTGTCGTTACCTTTGAACATGGAACTTGTCTGCATATCATTTCAGTCAATTAAGTATTCAGCTGATCTCTGTGATAATCCGCTTTCATGAGTCATGCCACTCCTTTGAGTCTGTCAAAAGAATGCATTGTCCACTGTCACATTGTGTGTTTGTCTAGTTTAGTCATGATTCCAAGTCTTTTTTCGAGCTGCCCGATGTTCAAAGGGAAGTTGAAGAAGTTTGCCTCTACAGTCAAGACAGTCTCTGTGTCAGTATTATGCTTACTACATTCACATCATTCCAGAACTATGTTCCTAGTTTTGTGTCGTCGATGTGGGACTCATCACGGCCCTCCTACGACGAGACTATTCCCATCGACATCAACTCATCATCCGGGAAATAGTCTTAGAAACAAAAACTTAGTACCTTTAGATCTGTATGCCTTAATGACAGATTCTCTCGCTCTTGACATAGGTTCACATCATTGACCTTTGATCAATAGAATCGCTGGGTGTTCGATATCAAGACATCTATTCACACTCACTAGATTGTACTAGGGTACCTTGGGAATCATTAACATCAATGGTTATCTCCCCCACACTTGTTAACGGTTCACATCATTGGTTGATAATCAAGTGGTTTCTACCATGTTCGACTTCAGATCATTGTAATCACATGGATAGAATCGTACTTTGTGGAAGACGAGACGAAGACCCTGGGTATTTGTTTAGCGCTCATTGCTTTCCCTGCGTTGCGATGGAGTTTTGTATATATAGCATGGATCCACATTTTTATGGTCATGGCTATGCTCAAATTTGCATCTGTATGACATAGATCTACGTTGTATGTCCAGTAGCTATGTCCAAGTTTGAGTTCTCTAACACATGTATCTACGATGTATTCTAGTTTCCATGCTTGTTTATTCCTCTCATGGATCTGCCTTGTATTGGTCTGCAACCATGAGTTGGTTACATGTGTCTGTGAGTCAAAAATATTGATGTACTACAGATGCCTACTATACAACATTCTCCGATCGAGCTGACATTTTCACCTCGAAGTGACAACTTGTTCTCTCAAAGCTCTCGCTTATCGTATCCCTCTAAGTCTCATGCTTTGGGAGGCATTCTGTTATACCCAAATCCTATCACCATCATGTGATAAGACCCTTAACTTCCATGTTTTCCCTTAATCCCAGCACTTAGAGTGGAAACCTTCTCTGTTCGTCAATTCTACATGAAAAAACTCAGCACCGCGCTTTCCCTATGGCCCATGAGCGGTACCTTGCTCACACCGCCTGTATCCTATTTTTCATAAGTGGTGCCACCACCTATGGTCTTTGGTCCATAAGTGTTTCTCATTTAAACCACTATGTCATAAGAGAAGAAAAGCAGTACTCTGGGTAAAATGGGAAAAAGAGAAGTTTCTCGAGGCTTCTAGATCATGAGCCTCATGTCCTCCCTTATCCCTATCATTGTGGGTCAGTTGAGCTCGAGATCCCCCATGGTAGGATATTAGGGCCACCTCACCCACATTTCTCTCAACTATTCCTATCCATTGAGCCTTATAGATACAAGCTCATGCCCATAGTTGAGGGGGAGAACTATAGAGGTATTGTTATGTTGTTGGATTGACCACTTAGCCCAAGTCATTGGAGAGCATAGAGAGCAAAGTTGGAGCTTATGGGGATGAAGTGTTTGTTTCATGGAGATGCTTGTTGACACTAAGGAAATGGTTGTAAGATTCTCCATACATTCTTAATGCAAAGCTGATTTCCATCCCACATTACTATTGTTTTGATTTCACATGTACATGTTATTAGATTCCTTAGTCACTAACATGGATAAGTAGATGATTTTTTGGTAGCTTTTAGTAGAGTAAATTTCAATTTAAAATGGTCCTTCCAAAAATAATACAAATTCCATGCCATAATGTATTAGCCAATCAAAGTTCTTTAAAATTCAAATAGGGAGCACCTCTTAAACAATTTTTTAATATAAATTTGTGGATAGGTATCATAAAAAAACTACTTTTTTTGTTTGTACTTTCAACATATCTCCCTTTGTTTTTACTCAAATTTTGATCGGGAGAGCTCATTGGATGCAAAATTAAATTCTGTATCCAACGAGTACCCACTCAACATACTTTTGATGGGCCCCGCTAACCCAAAAATAAGAAATACCTGAAAAAAATGTGATGATGATGTCATCATCACACTTTTTCAGGTATTTCTTTTTTTTAGGGTAGCGGGGCCTGTCAAAAGTATGCCGAGTGGGTACTCGTTGGATGCACAATTTAATTCTACATACAACAAGCTCTCCCAGTCAAAATTTGAGTAAAATCACAAGGAGATATGTCGAAAATACGAACAGAAAAAAGTAGTTTTTTATTTTCTTCCTCCAAAATTAATAAATATTATTTTAATTATTATTTTATTAGTTTTCCTTAGGAGGCCCATTTTGAGTTGAAATTTCCTCTAATGGATGTGTTTACATGTTTTATCTATTTGTAGGTACATAGGTTCACTATCAAAGCAGTATTCCAGGTGTCTACGGCATTCAGGGAAGGTCTTCATCCTTTGTCGTTCACTCATTTGTTCTGGATATGAACCAGTCAGACCAAAGGAACAGCTTCTATCCATAGAAGGTAAAATGGGGGGCATGGCTCTAGTATATGGACATCATAATGGAGCTAAGCTGCTAGCTTTTATGTAATGGGGGAAACCTACCAACCTCTAGATATCATGTTGGGTAGAATCTGGTGAGAGCATAGTTTACTTTTGGTTTCAAGCTCGTTAAAAAACAAAACCACTCCTTAAGCATAGTTTACCTTTTGGTTTCAAGATTGCATAAAAATGAAACCATGTGGTGAGCATAGTTCCCATTCTGTGTCAAGCTCGTTAAAAAATGAAACAGATCCTTTTGAGAAAATTTCCCATTCTGCGTCAAGCTCGTTAAAAAATGAAACAAATACCTATGAGAAAAGTTCCCATTCTATGTCAAGCTCGTTAAAAAATGAAATGGATCTCCTCAAGCATAGTTTACCTTTGGTTTCAAGATTGCATAAAAATGAAACCATTCCTGAGCGTTTTTCATTTTCTATTTCAAGCTCATTAAAAAATGAAGTAGGTTCTCTTAAGCATAGTTTACCTTTTGGTTTCAAGCTTGCATAAAAATGAAACCATGTTCCAAACATAGTTGCCTTCCATTTCAAGCTTGTGTAAAAATGAAATAGATCCCCTTCCCTTGAGTCGAGTCTTCACTTTAGTGTTAGAACTTGAACCTTCTTTTCACCTGCCTAATTCTCATTCTTCCTACCCCCCTGGTGAACATTTTCACATTAGTAACCAGGTTTTTCGGTTGGGTATGGAAGAAGAATCCTCAAATGAAACAAGGCTTGGGGAAATGTCAAGCCACTAGCAACCATGCTAGGGGTAAGCTTCGCTAGAAATCATGCTGGGGGAAATATTCCAACCTCTGTATATCATTTTAATGGGATTTTTCAAGAACAGTTTACCCATTGGTTTCAATATTGCGTAAAAATGAAACCAATCTTTGAGCATTCTTTCAAATAATCTTCGATCTCGTTAAAAATAGTAAGATGGTGTAGATCTTACTTTTCATTTTTCGTGCTTCGGTTAAAACATAAAATTTTGTTTGAGCTTAGTTTATTACTTTTTCATGATCTCGATTTAAACATGAAAAAGTATAATGGAGTCTCCTTTAAAATCTTTTTGGACTCCCTAAATATGAAAAGATTGTCGAGTACTTGTCTTCTTCATACTTGTAAAAGTATTTGAAGAGTTGTCTCTCCGACGGTAGGTTATCTCTTTTTCAATTCGGATGGACTATTTACGAAAAAGGAACACTCCAGCCAATAATGACTGGAAGAGTTCTCTAAGGTATTATTTTATACTTTTTTGGGCCTTAGGGACTAAATCATACGAAAAAGGACCCTTTGGAGTCTTCTTCCATGGTCGTTTAGACTCTCTAAACATGAACGATACCGATTTTTCTTTCATTGGACTCATTAAATTAAACATTGAGAGACCCGTTTTTGGGAACGAACCCCTCCTCTCTCAGGTTCATAAAACATATGAGTTTGGACTTGTCTTCAGACGAGCTATAACGAGTGTTTGTTACCCTCTTTGAACTCATAAAACCAAAAAGAGGAACTCATCAACCATGATTGGGGAAATGGGAAGGGAAACATTTTGCAAATAAATGGCAGTAGTTTGTCGTTACCTTTGAACATGGCACTTGTATGCATATCATTTCAGTCAATTGGGTATTCAGCTGATGTCCGTGATTATCCACTTTCACGAGTCATGTCACTCCTTTGATTCTTTCAAAAGAATGCATTGTCCACTGTCACATTGTGTGTTTGTCCCGTTTAGTCATGCTGCCAAGTCTTTAGTCGTGTCGCCCAATGTTCAAAGGGAAGTTGAAGAAGTTTACCTCTGCAGTCAAAATAGTCTCTGTGTCGGTACTTTTGAGTCATTCTTATGGTTACTACATTCACATCATTCCAAAACTATGTTCTGAGTTTCATGACATCTATGTGGGACTCATCATGGCCCTCCTTCGACGAGACTATTCCCGTCGACATCAGCTCATCATCCAGGAAATAGTCTTAGAAACAAAAACTTAGTACCTTGAGATCTGTATGCCTTAATGATAGATTCTCTCGCTCTCGACATAGGTTCACATCATTGACCTTTGATCAATAGAATCTATTGGGCGTTCGACATCATGACATTTATTCACACTCAGTAGATTGTACTAGGGTACCTTGGGAATCATTGACATCAATGGTGATTTCCCTTGCACGTGTTAATGGTTCACATCATTGACCGGTAATCAAGTGGTTTCTACCATTTTTGACTTCGAATCATTGTAATCACATGGATAGAATCGTACTTTGTGGAAGACGAGACGAAGACCCTGGGTATTTGTTTAGCGCTCATTGCTTTCCCTACGTTGCGATGGAGTTTTGTATATCTAGCATGGATCCACATTTGTATGGTCATGGCTATGCTCAAATTTGCATCTGTATGACATAGATCTATGTTGTATGTCCGGTAGCTATGTCCAATTTTGAGTCCTCTATCACATGGATCTACGCTGTATTCTAGTAGCCATGTTTGTTTATTCCTCCCATGGATCTGCCTTGTATTGGTCTACATCCATGAGTTGGTTACATGTGTCTATGAGTCAAAAATATTGATGTACTATAGATGCCTACTAGACAACATTCTCCGACCAAGCTGACATTTTCACCTCGAAGTGACAACTTGTTCTCTCAAATCTCTCGCTTATCATATCCCTCTAAGTCTCATTCTTTTGGGGGAATTCTATTATACCCAAATACTATCACCATCATGTGATAAGACCCTTAACTTCCGTGTTTTCCTTTAATCCCAGCACTTAGAGTGGAAACCTACTCTGTTTGTCAATTCTACATGAAAAAACTCAGCACCACACTTTACCTCCCATGAGTGGTACCTTGATCGCACCGCCTATTCCTATTTTCCATAAGCAGTGCCACCACCTATGGTCTTTGGTCCATAAGAGTTTCTCATCTAAACTACTCTGTCATAAGAGAATAAAAATGGTACACTAGGTAAAATGGAAAAAAGAGAAGTTTCTCGAGTCTTCTAGATCATGAGCCTTGTGTCCTCCCTTATCCCTATCATTGTGGGTCAGTTGAGCTTGAAATCCCCCATGGTAGGATCTTAGGGCCACATCACCCACAATTCTCTCAACTATTCATATCCATTGAGCCTTATAAATACAAGCTCGTGCCCATAGTTGAGGGGGAGAACTATAGAGGTATTTTTATGTTGTTGGATTGACCACTTAGCCCAAGCCATTGGAGAGAATAGAGACCAAAGTTGGAGCTGATGGGGATGAATTGTTTGTCTCATGGAGAGGCTTGTCGACACAAAGGCAATGGTTGTAATATTCTCCATACATTCTTAATGCAGAGCTGATTTCCATCCCACATTACTGTTATTTTGATTTGACATGTAAATGTTGTTAGAATCCTTAGTCACTAACATGGATAAGTAGATGATTTTCTGGTAGCTTTGATGTGTTTTCATGTTTGATCTATTTATAGGTACACAGGTTCACAATTGAAGCAGTATTCTAGGTGTCTACAATATTCAAGGAAGGTCTTTATCCTTTTTCATTCACTCATTTGTTCTGGATCTGAACCATTCAAACCAGAGGAATAGCTTCTGTCCGCAAAAGATGAAATATTCCTGATTACAAATACACTAATGTATTTTCATGGAGTTACGATCACCTCAAAGAGTATGACACCTCCATTACACAACACACAATTCTAATTAAGCCTGGAGAAAACTATTTAGGAAAAAACTTAGAAGGATTAATCCAATGTTATTTCCTGTCATTGAAAAGGAGATCAAAAAATTATTTGATGCAAAATTAATTGTAACCCTGAGATTCTCTAAATGGGTTGCTAATTTGGTTCCTGTTAGAAATAAAAAAGGTGAAATAAGAATGTGTGGACTTTAGAAATCTAAATAAAGTCTCTTTGAAGGATAATTACCCTTTGCCAAAGAAGGACCAGATTTTGTAGAAAGTGGTAGGTTCAAACAGAATTTCTACTATGGATGGTTTTTCAGGTTATAATCAAATAAAGGTGCTGCCTAAATATCAGGAGAAAACTCCTTTCACTACACCATGGGGTACGTTCATGTATGCAAAGATGCCTTTTGTATTAATGAATGCAGGAGCCACTTTCCAGAGTGTTATGGACATTTGATTTTGCAGATGAAAGAGACAAGTTTGTATTGATTTGCATGGATGATATTACTGTGTATTCCAGGTCTGACAGGGAACATATCAAACATTTGGAAAAGGTTTTCCTTAAGTGTAAAAAATATGGGATTTCATTAAATCCAAGGAAGTCAAATTTTGCTCTGGAAGAAGGAAATATTTTGGGCCATATTATTTCCAAAGAAGGTATAAGCATTGATCCAGACAGAGTGAGTGCAATTTTGAAGGTGGAGGAACCAAGAAGTAAGAAAGAAGTACTGTCATTCATTGCAAAGGTAAATTTCTTGAGGAGATTCATTCCTAGTTTTGTTGAGATATTAGTGAACATTACTAATATGTTGAGAAAGGATCATGAAATAAAATGGACAGTGGAACTCAAAAGTATTTCAAGGATATAAAGCAAGCTATTTCAGAAGCTCCTGTGTTGGTAAGTCCAGATTTTGATAAATATTTTTTAGTATTTTCGTATGCTTCAGAGCATACTATTGCAGTTGTTTTGTTACAAAAGAATGATCAAGGTGAAGAACAACCCATAGCATTTTTTAGTAAGATGTTAAGAGATGGAGAGTTAAAATATGATATCATGGAGAAACAAGCATATGCTTTGATTAAGGCCCTAAAATATTTCATAATTTATATTCTCCATTCACATGTAGTTGCATATGTTCCCAGCAGTGTGGTAAAGAGCATACTTACACAACCAAATCCAGAGGGGAGAAGAGAAAAAATGATTCTAGTGCTTTTGGAATATGACATTGAGATTATACCTACAAAGTTGATTAAGGGATAGGGATTAGCTAAAATGATGACATATTCTAATTGTGATTCTCTGCAGCTAAATTTTCTATCAGCTCAATCAAATCAGTTGGACACAGAAGTGCAGGTGATACCTGATTTTTCTATTTCTCCATGGTATGCCCATAATGTTTATGTATTGCAAAATTTACAACCTCCTACAGAGTTAAGTAAAACTAGAGCAAGGTATATGAAGTTGAAGGCTGCAAAGTTCTATATTTTGGATCGATATCTTTATTGGAAGGATCTTGGTGGAGTGTTATTGGATTGTCTCTTGGATATTGAAGCTCATCAAATAGCAAAGGATTTCCATGAAGGATATTGTGGGGGACATCATTCGTGGAAGGTAACAACAAATAAAATTTTGAGAGAAGCATTCTATTGGCCTTCACTATTTTCATATGTGTATAAAGAAACCACCAAATGTCATCAGTGCCATATTTTTTATGGAAAGAGGAAAGTAGTTCCACTCCCTCTTAATCCCATATCAGTAGAAGCACATTTCCAGCATTGGGGATTGGATTTCACTGGGGAAATAAATCCAAATTCCTCAGGACAACATAAGTGGATCCTAATAGCAACTGATTATTTTACAAAGTGGATTGAAGCGATACCTACTAGAAGAGCTACAAATGCAGTGATAATATATTTCCTGGAGAATGACATTTTGGCAAGATTTGGATGTCCTAAGAGGATTGTAACAGATAATGTAGCTACTTTCAAGTCTAAGAAGATGATAAATTTATGTCATAAGTATCACATAAGTTTGGATCATTCTACTGCTTATTATACACGGGGTAATGGACTGGCAGAGTGTTGTTCAGGAATAAACACCCTTGTAACCTAGGGTCTAGGGTTACCAACGTACTTCTAAAACTTGCAGACAATCAGCTTTAAAGTATAGAAAAGGAATAGGAAGAAAAGTTGAACTCACCTGATTAACGACAGTTGATCCAAGCTTTCTCTTCTCCCGCTCTACTTCTCTCCAAAGCTTTCAGGGATGCACCTCCTTCACCTGCAAAGAGAAAATTCTCCAAGTACAATCTTATACATGTATATATGACAAGTTAGATGAACAATATATAGAGTTTTTAATCAAAAATATTCATCAAACATGATACATGAAAGAGACTCAACACAAAGTTGGAATAAGAATTCTCTTTATTAACAATAGTGAATGAGATAAGTGTACAACCCAACGCCTGAGACAAGGACTTCTCTGCAACCAAAGGATTCTGAGTTTTTGTGCTCCAAAGACTTCTGAAGATATACCACCAACATAACTTTTCTCTCCAAGTATGATTGATTAATTCCCTCCCCAAGGCCTCTATTTATACTTTGGGAAATAGGGCGGTTTCGAAGGTTGAGGAGGTTGAGACAATTGAGATAGTTAATGATTAGGGCTCAACAAATATCCATTAATCGTGTTTTATTATTTTAATGTCGAATGGATGTGTACACGACTATTAATACTGGAAACCCACGTATGACATGTGAGTTGCTATGAGGGAAACCAGTGTATAAATCTGTACACGGGTTGCAATGAGAATAGTCGCTTATAGTACACGGGTTTTCAAACAAGATAGTTGTGTATGTACACGAGTTGCTGTGGAGATAGTCTCGTACGGAAATCAACATATAGAAAGGTAAAATGGAAAGCTGGTTGGATAGTGAATCCATCTCATGTCATGCCCATTTATAGTGTTTAGGCAACCTTCAATCCATAAGTGTCCTTTTGTGTACCAACATATGCAGTATTGTTTGGGATGATAACAGATGTCCCCTAATGTGTGAGGTCAGAGGGAAGCGATGGCCGAAATACATTATAATCATTATCTTTGGAGAACTCAGAAATCCAATGGAGCAAAGGTAGTACCTGAAACAAATACATAATAATGTCATATATAAATTCATATCCGAGGATGTTATGTTCAATATACTGGAACACTAGCTCCTTTACAAAGTTTGAGTACATCATATCATAAGGGTACAAGACCACATATATTACAAAGGTGGAGCGAAGCCACAATATACAATAATGATGAGTCTTCAAAGATCTAGAAGCTGTGTAAACAGGTACAACATATTCTTGCGCAACTTAGTCCATAGATAGGAAACTAAGGTCTTCATAAACAATCCCAAAGAACCAGTACAATCCAAGCCATGTGAATAGATGTAGGTTGAAGTCGAACATGGAGCAGATTCAATAGATTGCCAATCAATAGGTGATAATCGACAATTGAAGCAAAGGAATTCACCAATAATGAAAGTGAATCCTGAGTTACAATCATCAAAACTCTGGGTCTTCGTCATCGAGAAGTGTTGATGTGGAACCATACTGTGATAAGGAAGGCAATAGATCCTCCAACGGATCACAAGAGTGACTAGGAACTAGGTAACAGAAGGGAGACATAAGTGATAACAGATACGACAATGATGGGATCAGGATATAGATCATACATTCAGTTAAATCCTTGAACAGTGAACACGACACAAAGATGCCCCAAGGAAGCTTTTAACTTTATAGATAGCACAACTATACTTATCTGTCATGTAGGAGACATGATCAGATTCTCCAGGTAGAACTGACAAGAGGAGGAGTAAAAAACTCGAAGTAATAGCTAAACTGAAAGTGAACACTGAGACATGGGTATAGGAAAAGACAGAGAGTGCTATGTTCAAGGATGACATGCTGCCACTAACTGAAAACCAAGAGAAAACTTCTTCCTTACCTTCCCTGTTAAATTTTAATGAGTCCACGAAAGTCAACTTGGATTTCTCTTCATTTTTTAACAAGCTTGAAGAGAAAAGGGAATATTGCTTGGTAGTGTCATTGATTCATGGATTTAATGAGCCCGAACTAGTACATGCTCAGTTGGTGTTTTCACATTTAGAGAGTCTAAAAACTCGAAAGAAGACTCTAGGGGGGTCCTTTTTCATCCAATTTAGTCTCCTGAGGCTGAAAAATTATAAAACATACCACAGAAGAACTCTCTTAACTTCCGTAGAAGAAAAGGTGAACCTTTTTCGTACTTAGTTAGGGAGGTCCGAAAAAGGTTAAATTACCACCTACCCAATGCTCCTTCGAGAGCATCATATAGCTTGAGTTTTACGAGTGTGAAGGAAAGCAAGATCACTCAGAAAGATCCATTTGAGTACGAGAAATGGGGCTTACAACAATAAACTTGATGCCTTGTTCTTAGTGTTTAACAAGCATGACAAAGACATAAAGTACACTTGAAATCTTTTCATGTTTAGGTCTAGAGCATGAAAAAGAGAAAACTAAGCTCATACCGGGTGTTCCTTTTTCGTAAATTTAGTCCCTTGGGTCCGGAAAAGTGATAAATGTTAGAATAATCAACCCATAGTATTTACCCACTTAGACATTATTTCATTTATTTTGTCTTATTTGCCTAGTCCATGAGTCCCACCATGTGCAAGTTGTCAATTGCCTATCCATAGAGGTCAAACTTGCCATTAATGACTCATGGAGCACTTTGGAAAGTCTTGGGAATCAAATCTGCTTTATTCCTGGCCTCCTAGGTGCCCTTCTGCTTTTTCTGCTTTATTGCCTACTTTTTCAGTGTTTTAAGGCACATAGGAAAGCAAGACTAGGTGAGGTGAATCAGCTTTGTTGCCTCTTCCTCCTCCACTCTTTCCTCCATGAAAAAGCATGTATGATCTTCCATTTGACCACTCTTTAGCTTTCCCATGTGCCCTTGCTAATTCGTGGGGTCCTTGATAGATTTGGGATCAGCTTTTTACACCTATGGGGGATTTGCCTATTTTGGGTAAGCCTGCTTTATGCTATATTTGGATGCTTCCTTATGCATTATATTTGCTCATGTATTCTATATATTCAGAAGCCTATGTTATTACAGGGTTGGCTATTGTACACTCATTTAATATAATTTTGTGTTACAGCTCCATATTCAGTCTCCATTGTTGATAATTTGCATGATCAATTGTTAATTGCTGTGAGTGAAATTAATCTACTGCAGGCCTGAATTTCTACATGGTATCAGAGCCATTGTAGGTTGTTACTCTCCTCCAAAAATTGTTTTGCAGGTTCGACATCAAGACTGGGAGCCTTCTATCGCAGCCGGGACAGATTTTCTAAAGCTATGGATTCACAGAAAACTATCCTCACTCCCTTCAACTTTTTTGAATGGAAAGCAGAGATGGAGATCTTGTTGAGAGCGAAAGGCCTCTACAGGGTGACTATGGCTACAGAAGCAGAGCCCAATGCTGCTGCAGAGAAGATCAAATGGCACAATCGGAGAGATGAGGCTTATGGCCTCCTATGTCTCAGTATTTCCCGAGAAATCCTTTTCCATCTCGATGGATTGACTTCACCGGATCAAGTATGGGAGAAACTTTCTGAACTCTTTGGAAATAAATATGAGATGAGGGGACACCAAATCGAAAATGAATTGATTTCCCTGAGTCCCAATAATTTTGAATCCCTGCAGCTATATTTCTCCAAGTTCAAAGCACTAGT